>CM055739.1:17373987-17881845 GCA_029465975.1 Dallia pectoralis
TGACAGAGAATGGCAGCTCATTGGCTAGCAGAACTCGGATCTGAGATGTAATCATTGTTGTTAACGCAGCACTTTCAAAGAGCAGAAGCAGACATCTTAATTTGAAACACAGTGCTCAGATTTTATTTTTCAAGCCTGACAATTTATTTTCAGTTGCAGTAACACAGTTGATGACGATCCAAGTGCTATCCAAGAGTTTTGGCTACTTTTTAAAATATAGAATTTTCCTTCGTACCCCTCATGAATTGGTTCTGGAAGTCTTACATCTGGTTAATAGCAACAGGGAGATTAGACGTTTCTCTCAACAAATCTTAACTTTTTTTTGTCAACAGTGCTACACTTAAATATCCAAGGGACACTTGCATTATAAAGTATTGCGCTTGAGTTTTTCCTGAAATCTCCACATTCTTTTCCAAGCTGCTTTTGGAAAGAAAGCAGCCTTTCAAAGGCAGCGACAAAAATAAAGGAATCACTTCAGGGTTAAATAAAATTCCTTTAATTCATATCAGGATTAAACATTGCATCACACTTAGTCAAGTATAAAAAGTCACTGATCGTTTTCACTACCGTGGTAGATGGAGTGATCTCTGACTGTGCAGGTTTATGGCAGTAGCTTCAGTGACAGTCTGTTTTGTTTATGTTTTACTGTACACCACATGGCTGTCGCTTTTTATGGAAAACAAAATATAACTCATTATGAGAACAAGTGGTTCAGCTGGACTGGATGTCATGAAAAGCTGACAAGACTCCTCACTTCATTTGTTGCACTCAGTTGAACAGACCGGTATGATTTACAGGAAATCACTGAGAAGCATTTATACACGTGCTCTGAGAATGTTATTATTCAGTGTTGTTCCAAGACCGCTAGTATATCACTCAGAATTAAAAATAAAAACAATTTTAAATAGTCGGCTCTGAAACCAGTTCTGCTTGTATGAAATACTTCGGGTAGTTACAATACACAGCATCTTATACCAGAAAGTTGGCTGGACCTCCTTAAAAGTGCATAGAAATCCTCCATTATTCTATTTTTGTTAACACATAGATCGTCTGGTTTTAATGCTAGATCGCAGAGGTGGATTAGTATTACAGACACCCTTTGTAACTACTGATTTTGTCAGTTCTGCCTTCTCTTTCAAAGCACCTAATCTGTGGAACAGTATCCAGTCAGAGCTTCATTTACAGTGCCTTGCAAAAGTATTCGGCCCCCTTGAACTTTTCGACCTTTTGCCACATTTCAGGCTTCAAACATGAAGATATACAACTGTATTTTCTGGTGAAGAATCCACAACAAGTGGGACACAATCATGAAGTGGAACGAAATTTATTGGATATTTCAAACCTTTTTAACAAATAAAAAACTGGAAAATTGGGCGTATAAGAAAATTATGTTAGAATTTTGCATTAAGAATTGTGTTTCTTTTAACTGACTGACAATTATGTCTTTAATTGTTGTTGTATTCGTGAATTGATGTTCCAGGGCACACTTGCAAATGAGACCTCTGTCCTAATGTGTTTCCCCGCTTAATTAAAGTTACATGAAAAAAATGCTGCTTTAAACTTTCAGAAAAGTTATCACGTTTAAAAAACACTATGTATATTTCCACTTAAATGTTCAAGAATCGCATAGAGCACGGACTATGGACAATTGAGAGTTGCTGTGGCAACCTGCTATGTTGCTTGCTTGCTTTAATTGTATGATTTTGGGAGCACCCAATGTCTCCTATGAATCTTTTATTTCAGAGCCTGGCCTTTTACCAGACAAACATTACCTGGTTTACCACTGTCATGCTGGTAACAGCTAGCTAGCCTGGGGCACCCAATGTTTGAGATTTAAAATGACAGAAATGCAAAAATAACCTCTGGGCAATTGTGAGCTTTAACTGTTTAAACCAGAGTAGCTTTAAAAACACTGTGTTCTCACCTACGTTCTCATTTAGCAAACAAACATACTCAATGCTCTAGAACGTTGGGAAAGAAAGTATTATGGAATATGGATTTATATAGAATATTTTCTTATATATGAATAACTGTCACGGTTGTGGTGTGCAGGCAGCAGGCAGACACAAACGCAGAGAATCTTGAATATAGTACTGGTTTATTTCCAAAACCACGGGCGTAAATCAAACACTGTACCTTGTACAGGCAAAACAATGACGCTACACACGACTGAGACACACGCATGACATTTACAATAACCGACCAACACAGACAGACAAGACCGGACTTAAATACACAGACTAACGACAGAAACTCCAAACAGGTGCGGAGACAGACACAGGTGACCACAATGACACAGATTGCGCCTCTCCGCTAGCAGAGGGGGGTGTGCCAAACTCTGGCCAAGAGGACAGAAAAGTCTGAATGTTACAATCACAAGTTACAGTATTAAAATCTTAACCATGTTATAGCAATTGTACTCTATTGACTATCTTAATAAAATATGAACACAATAACTAAAATGATTGCGAGGTCTGGACACATCAAATGAATGACTCAAATAATTGAATACTTAGTTTTAGTAGGATTTCCTTTTATATGTCATGGAATATATATCAAACTCTCGATTATTATGTTGTCACATAAGCCTGCAACAATCCTGTTGAATAAGCATGTTCACAATAAGCAGGACTACAGGGTTAGCATATAGCTACCTCTAAAAAACACAGAATCCTGCGATAATGCGACCGTTTAAAACGTATGCAGTTCTGCTGTTTTAGTTTCACTTGAGTATCATTTAGCTTTTAATTGTTGTTTTTTCATTCTTTCTCATCAATTAGTATGTTACAGATTTGAATGTCTCCTCGAAAATACAGTAATAAAACTAAATGGGCATAATGCTTTAAATTTGAATATGTCTTAGTTATGTTATCATGAAGCACAGTCATACATATAGCTAGACCAATAAACCAACATTTACATACAATTTCCATTCAAAATGAATTGTAAACTATCTATGGCTAGCTAGCTACTTGTTCGTAAATGGTGATCCTCTCATGCTAATGAGCCATTGGAAGCTCAGGTTTTGGTACTGCAGGGATGGCGAACTTGGTTGCATATTGAGCTTGGAACACAAATGCTATCTTTGTGGAAGATAAATAACTGCTGTAAATTAGATTTACAACCAAGGACATCGTAATGACTCATCTTGTACAGTCAACAATCTGATAAGTTCCTTGCTTAATGAGGGATTGACGCATAATGGTGTGTACACATTCCAATAAGGTGAAAAAAGGCAACAATTTTATGTATTTGGACATGACATCAATTCTTCCTAGCAAACTAAAAAAAACAAGATATTCTGTATTATTGAAAAATGTAGCCTAAAATATTTTTCCCTTACCAATGGCCTAGTCTAAATCATTAAAAGCAACATAAATGTCACATTCCTGAATATTATGTGCTATCTAAAAATATGGATTAGCATTTTTTGGTATTGAATTTCTGAGGTGCATTCTCTCAAACTGTTTTTGGCGCTGAGGCTAAGATGTTGGCCTATAGTTTTAGGCCTCGGTGTAAGTTGATTGGTTTTTGCCTGTTGCAGTTTAGCTAAACATCTGTCACAATATCAGTGTACTTGGCTGATTTGATAAATATGTTAGTGTCTGTGTTTTTGTCCCCTAGAATCATTGATGCAAGAAATGCAGTTGTTGCTTATAACCTTGATCTCACACTTGATATATGAGAGTAATGTAACCTTCAAAAATGATTTAAAGGACATGGGTAATAAAAAACATCCTGTAACATGATGATTGGCAACCTAAAAACTGCAACTGTGTGTGTATATATCTATTGGCATATATATATATATATATATATAACATCAAGCTGATTAACAATGAAACTGTTCTTTTAATTGGCTAACCTGAGTTTGCAAAATGGCTGATGAGACTAGTCCATCCTTAATATTTTAGCATGCTTGTTGCAAAAACGCACATCTCATTTTCCATATTTAAATGTCAATCTTCCCAACAACCTTTGTGCCATTTATATGAGTTGTTTGTTTACAGACCACAAGGGGAAGTAAAAAACCACCAGGCTTGTGTAGAGTGATGCTGTTCAACGGCTGTCTCTTTACTGTCTTCAGTTGTGACCCCTCCTAAGCTTTTTTTGCTTTTGGACATTGCTATTGTCTTGTGTTCTCTCACACAGCCCTACTGCATGGGCTAGTGACTATCAATTTTGCCATTACTGAAATCGTCATCCGTCGACCAATCCATTCTCTGCGCTCTGCTACGTTTGGTTACTGCATTGTGTTGGATGGAAACCCACACCAAGACTGTCATTTTGCAGGGTATGCGAGAGAACACCTTGTGGTGTACTTTAGTTTGCTTGGTTGTTGTCATCAAGAGTTTTGTTGGTAAAAGAAGCAGCCCTGTTGAGCAGTAACCAAAGTGGTAGTTTGAACGCTGGGGAGCACAAGATTTATTAGCTGCTAGCTTTAAAAATGGGCGGCTACACATCTCTGTTGAGGTTTGAGTATAGAGAAAATATTGTGCCAGTGACCATACATGCTTGATGAAATCTAAGTATTCAGATCCTTTCATTCACAAAAGCATTGTTGAGAATTATCACTTTAATGCCTTTGGGTATGCCAATACCAGTTTCACCTAACTGGATTTGGGTAGTTTCTCCAGTTGTTTTTCTTGTAGATCCTCTCAAGCTCTGTCAGATTGGAAAGGGAATGTTTCAGAACTGCAATCTTCAGGTCTCTCCAGAGTGTTTAAGTCGGGTGCTTTGTAGAGATGCTCTGTTTGCAATTTACTTGGCCTGTTTGACTTTTTGCCCCCAGAGAACATCTATCCTCTACTACGGTGTCACGAACCGTTAGGGTGTAGTGTGGAGGAGCCAGGTGCAGAGCCAATGTATCCGTTTTAACAATGGGTTTATTTTAGTACACAACTTAAAACAAACCGTAAACGGCGAAAAACACTAAACTGTTGATACCTGACTGTCTAATAGCGATATTGAATGAAATTTACTTGCCAGCCAACCACCTTAAAAAATAAACGAAGAATTGAATTGCCTCATGCTCTCATCCCCCTTGTTGTGGGATGTTTTGGTTTTGATAGGGTGCAATGTGACAATTGGAACGGATTTTGACGGTGTATGAAGCATTTCTGTAGGCACTGTATTTGACAACACTAAATGAAATTCACAGTGCACACCCCTTTAGTCATGTGTCACAAAGTAGAATTTAATAATAAGTTATATATTATTTAATAATAATAAATAATAATACTAATGGTATGCAAAACCATCTCTGCAGTAAAACATTGAATGAATATAGACATCGATTTTTTGTAAACCTTGATTGTGTACGTTTTTACATCCCAGGGTTAATGCTTTGTGCTTGTCGGCCGATTTTACTGATTCACATCTGGCCTCCAAACGTATTTCCTTGGCCTTTGACTTTGTGATGTCTGGTTCCACAGTTACAGGCGCACCCTGCCGTGGGAATGCCCATGTATGGTCGTCATACTCGTGTGACTCAGAGAGTCCCTTTTTAACGGTATGTCTTATCTGTCTTCCCCTAGAATGCAGTCACCCAGCCAACCCTGCCCTAGATGGGAGTGATCAATAAGGATGTCTGTGAGAGGCAGAGCACGCTGGTGAGCAGCGCCGGAGAGGCAGAAAACCCTAGTGGCTGTTCCAAGGCGAGCATCACCATGCCCCTCCTCCCATCCTAAATATCCGCCTGGACCCCTCCTACTCCCTGAGACGCTCAAAGTTGCCCCTGAAGCCAAGAGCTCGTTCACGTCGCACTCGCCATGGCCTCGGCCTACCTATGGAAGCTGTCGTCTCAGAAGCTGGGCTTCTTCCTGGTGAGCTTTGGCTTCATCTGGGGCATGATGCTGCTGCACTTCACCATACAGCAGCGAGCCACGCATGAGAGCAGCATCATGCTGCGCCAACAGATCCTGGAACTCAGCAAGCGCTACATCAAGGCTCTGGCCGAGGAGAATCAGAGCGTCATGGACGGGCCGTATGTGGGAACCATGACAGCCTATGGTGAGTTAAAAATGTTCTCTTTAAAAATAAATGGTTGAAGGAACGAGACCAGCTTGCCAAGTGGACAATGTGGAATGATCTGTTGAATGGAATCTTCCACTCATCTAGGAAGATCCATTGAATGGAATATTCCACTCACCTAGGATGATCCTTTGAATGGAATATTCCACTCACCTAGGATGATCCGTTGAATGGAATATTCCACTCACCTACGATGATTCATTGAATGGAATATTTCACTCACCTACGATGATCCGTTGAATGGAATATTCCACTCACCTAGGATGATCCGTTGAATGGAATATTCCACTCACCTAGGATGATCCATTGAATAGAATATTCCACTCACCTACAATGATCCGTGGAATGGAATATTCCACTCACCTACAATGATCCGTGGAATGGAATATTCCACTCACCTAGGATGATCCATCAAATGGAGGGTTCTATTTGAATAAATTAATTTGGAACAGTACACTTGATATCTAGTAAGATAGTTCTTGCTAGTGTTTGTTGGTTTTCTGATATTAGGTATCATGTTCGTTAGTAAGAGTTTTATGAAATGAAATAAGTCATGGCTGTGTAAATTTACTAAGACTGCTTATATAGAAGTGCTTTCAAAGTAAAAATAGACAGCATTTTATATCCTCTGACAAATGGTAGCAGCTAGATCATGAAAAATGCATAATGTCGGCTATTTATATTCCTAGTTGTTTACTTTGCGTTGTCTGATTGCATTACAACCAAAATACAACTAGGAAGTCAACACAAAATATATAGTTTTAAACGTCACACATATCTATATGGATAGAGAAAAGTTAAGGAATGCTCTGTGATAAAGATATTCCAAGTATGAATTTGTCTTCATATCAAATGCATCTGCGTCTCCATCTCCAACTCGCCTTGAATGTCTGTCAACCGCAGCTTTGCTATGGTCTTCTAATCGCCAGACCTTCAGTACAGAGCGGGGAACATGGAGCATTTAACCGTGCTTGTTCCCCTTAGGGTCTGTGTGAAACATTGATGCAGAGTGCCGAGTCATCTGCCAGGCAGCCTTGGCGAAATCCTCAATTGTACATAGTGGGCACGCGTCTCAACTGGCAACCTGTTTAGTGCACTACTATAAACCCTGGTGAGGAATTAGTGCAGGAGCTGTTCTTACAACAGTACCTGAAAGAGGGTGTGAGAAGAAATCCTAAGCTGTATACTGGACCTGCTTAATGATACAATCAGCTTAATCTAACAGACAAGGCCTCATTTCTTAATCGGGTCATTAATTATCTGCAGGAACACATGACTTGTTGCCAAGCACTAATTTTCGGGAGGCAATAAGGCAACATATTTGATCCCGATATTCCTTGCCATTAGCCTGAACACTAGTGGAGGGTTACTGGATTTAATCTGCTACGCTTTAACAATTCGACAATCAGAAGACATTGTCAATGATTAGATTCAATGTCAAAATAAAACATATTTAATAAATGAATCTGTAATTAATGAACGTATTTGTTCAACAAGCACAAGGCACATTTATTAACATTGTTACAATAACGCAACATCTATGCAAATTTGCCAAGGTTAAGCGCTAATTTGCATGAGTACTCCCTGGGCAATATGGCTACACAGGTCAGCCACAATACAAAAAGCTAATACATCCAGTACAACAGACTACAGCTACTTTTCATAATAAAAAATAAATTATGTCAGCTATTGTCTTAGATGTGAAGAGCCACACTGTTCAATAATGAATTCAGTTTCCTCAGGGCTTTTGAGGTTAAATGTAGTGCTTACAGGAAGGATGGTTGTTTGAGGTTATTTTGTGTGAAAGGTCCACTCTGACTACTACTGGCCTAATTATCCTGGAGCCTCTCTGCTCAAGTATGGGGGCAAAGCAGCGCAGAGTCTCTAAGATGACGCTTGTAACTTATACTGCCTAAAGCTTTTCAGACAGAAAACATTGTGTTTGTGAAACATGTGACAGTGGCGGTGACTCTTTGGGTGAAATGTTAAGATATGGTTGAACAATGAAAAGATGCCGTTGACCTTAGAGAGACCTCAGAAACGACACAGGTTACACAAGACGCAAACATTAGCTATGGTGTTCTCAAAAGCTTCACACTTATCACAAATGCGTTTCAGTCAATTAGGAGATGTTCTTGTCCTAGGGCTGGCCCGGATACTATTTTACAAGCATCAAATAATCATTAGAAATTCTGAACGAGTATTCGTAAACTAGTTCTCGAAACAACATAAAGTATATAATAATAGGCCAGTATTGACCAATAGCTATGTGTTCAAATTAAAAACATGATAGGAAACACAATAAACACGCCAAGAGAAAGTGCATAACAAACTTTAGGTGTATCAGAAATTATCTGGCATTTTTGGTGCTGATGGTAGCCTACTAGCCTGCCTATAGACAATAGTGCTGATGGTAGCCTACTAGTCTGCCTATAGACAATAGTGCTGATGGTAGCCTACTAGCCTGCCTATAGACAATAGTGCTGATGGTAGCCTACTAGTCTGCCTATAGACAATAGTGCTGATGGTAGCCTACTAGTCTGCCTATAGACAATAGTGCTGATGGTAGCCTACTAGTCTGCCTATAGACAATAGTGCTGATGGTAGCCTACTAGCCTGCCTATAGACAATAGTGCTGATGGTAGCCTACTAGTCTGCCTATAGACAATAGTGCTGATGGTAGCCTACTAGTCTGCCTATAGACAATAGTGCTGATGGTAGCCTACTAGTCTGCCTATAGACAATAGTGCTGATGGTAGCCTACTAGCCTGCCTATAGATAATAGTGCTGATGGTAGCCTACTAGTCTGCCTATAGACAATAGTGCTGATGGTAGCCTACTAGCCTGCCTATAGATAATAGTGCTGATGGTAGCCTACTAGCCTGCCTATAGACAATAGTGCTGATGGTAGCCTACTAGTCTGCCTATAGACAATAGTGCTGATGGTAGCCTACTAGTCTGCCTATAGACAATAGTGCTGATGGTAGCCTACTAGTCTGCCTATAGACAATAGTGCTGATGGTAGCCTACTAGTCTGCCTATAGACAATAGTGCTGATGGTAGCCTACTAGTCTGCCTATAGACAATAGTGCTGATGGTAGCCTACTAGTCTGCCTATAGACAATAGATGGTAGCCTACTAGCCTGCCTGATAATAGTGCTGATGGTAGCCTACTAGCCTGCCTATAGACAATAGTGCTGATGGTAGCCTACTAGCCTGCCTATAGACAATAGTGCTGATGGTAGCCTACTAGTCTGCCTATAGACAATAGTGCTGATGGTAGCCTACTAGTCTGCCTATAGACAATAGTGCTGATGGTAGCCTACTAGTCTGCCTATAGACAATAGTGCTGATGGTAGCCTACTAGTCTGCCTATAGACAATAGTGCTGATGGTAGCCTACTAGTCTGCCTATAGACAATAGTGCTGATGGTAGCCTACTAGTCTGCCTATAGACAATAGTGCTGATGGTAGCCTACTAGTCTGCCTATAGACAATAGTGCTGATAGTAGCCTACTAGTCTGCCTATAGACAATAGTGCTGATGGTAGCCTACTAGCCTGCCTATAGACAATAGTGCTGATGGTAGCCTACTAGCCTGCCTATAGACAATAGTGCTGATGGTAGCCTACTAGCCTGCCTATAGACAATAGTGCTGATGGTAGCCTACTAGCCTGCCTATAGACAATAGTGCTGACGGTAGCCTACTAGCCGGCCTATAGACAATAGTGCTGACGGTAGCCTGCCTACAATAGTGCTGACGGTAGCCTAGCCTGCCTATAGACAATAGTGCTGATGGTAGCCTACTAGCCTGCCTATAGACAATAGTGCTGATGGTAGCCTACTAGCCTGCCTATAGACAATAGTGCTGATGGTAGCCTACTAGCCTGCCTATAGACAATAGTGCTGATGGTAGCCTACTAGCCTGCCTATAGACAATAGTGCTGATGGTAGCCTACTAGCCTGCCTATAGACAATAGTGCTGATGGTAGCCTACTAGCCTGCCTATACATAATAGTGCTGATGGTAGCCTACTAGCCTGCCTATAGACAATAGTGCTGATGGTAGCCTACTAGCCTGCCTATAGACAATAGTGCTGATGGTAGCCTACTAGCCTGCCTATAGACAATAGTGCTGATGGTAGCCTACTAGCCTGCCTATAGACAATAATGCTGAAAGTAGCCTACTAGCCTGCCTAAAGATAGTTGGCTATTTAAGTATAAAAATGCTAGACATTCAATATGAATTAAATTAAATCAGTATCTTCTCCAAAGGAGCCCCTTAACTCATTCATTGCTTTGAATTCGGTTTCTCTCTTTCTTTTCTTTGTGATCCAGTTCACAAAATGGAGTGTATTGAGTTGTTTTTGAGGTTGGCGGTTGCGATGTCTGGGGATGCACCTATCATATAATATTAATTATTAAGCTATCTATCAAACCTGATGCTAATAGGTCTAACATAATGTGTAGAGCGTGAAAGCCTAGTAACCATGCAATGCTCTGATAATAATTAATGTACTTACAGTGGATATAAAAAGCCAACACACACACTGTGATGGGGATTGTGGCTGTGTTCAGAATTTTACAAATCACATATAAACTCCTTAAATAGAAGTCATCACACACATGCCATAATTTAAAGTGACTCTGATTAATCCCAAATAATGGTCAGCTGCTCCAGTAGACATTTGCTTCGTTGCATCTCAGAGCAAAAAGCAGAAAGCTTCCAAAGCATCAGAGGGATCTCTTTGTTGAAAGATATCAGTCAGGAGAAGGGTACAAAATAATTTCCAAAGCATTAGATATATCATGAACACAGTGAAGTCTCCCAAAAGCATGTGGGCAAATGTGTTATGGTCTGATTAAACCAAGGTTTAACCTTTTTTTTGGCACAAAAACAACACTGCACATCACCCAAAGAACACCTTACCCACAGCATGGTGGTGGCAGTGTCATGCTTTGGTGCTGTTTTTTTAGTTGGAACCGGGGCCTTAGTCAGGGTACGGAAATTTGGAACAGTTGGCACAAAACCTTCTGGCTTCCGTTATAAAGATGAAGTTCACCATTAAGCATGACAATGACTCAAAGCACACAAAGCTTACAAATACTGAATTTAGATTTAAATACCAACTTCATGAATAAATACTCAAATAGTCGAAGTATTGGGGCCACCCCAATCGTATCCACATTGAGTTAGAGTGAGTGCATGCATTTTAAAAGAGCTAGGTGTGACAACACAGTTTAGTAGTAAGTGAATTGTTATCAATTTGTAATAGTAAATGGTCAGTGCTGGTAAAGACACACAAGTCATAAACATGTCATAAAAAGTCAACCAAATACAATCAGGGGTGGTAGAAGTGAAAATATTTTAAGTACTTTCCATAAAAGTGAGATTTTAAGTGTTTTTTTGGAAACGTGGTGTGCTTGTTTGGAAATTGTTTGGCACAAAAGTCCACTATAGCAACATCCAGATCTGGAAGCCCTTTTATGCTCATTCTGAAATAATGTAGTGAGGACAATAATGGCTTCATGCTATTTGTAGTCTCTCAGCAAAGCTAAGATTGGTTGAATATGACATGAATCTATTTAGGGGGGATGATGACTTCCTCTATGGTCTCAGTAAATTACCCATGAAATGTGAGTTCACATTGATTAAATATTGTAACAAGACTGAATGGACGCGGTGGTCGTTGTGGCACATTCAACATTGTGTTATTGATTTGAGTATGAGGGAATTTGACTCGAGGGAGAAGCACCGTACAAAACCATGTTCTGTCCATCCAGTTTTTACAAGCATAACTCCCAGGCTTGTATAGACACACCATGTTAAATCCATTAGTAAATATGGTCGGGGAGATAATAGATGCATGAACTTTCCCCTACTTGTTTTATCGTGATTACCATCAAGTTTACCTTCCATACTGGTCAAATTACTAGTGTTTTGTAGACATTTACATTTTGTGGCGTTTGAATTAGTGTAGTGATTTGCTTGAGGATGGGGGCTCTTATATATGATATAGTGTGAGCCTGCCTGGGACTATTTTATAAATAGAGGCAATTCATCTGTTTACTTTAATGTTATGTCTTTTAAGATTTGTCGAGCAAGATATGAACGATGAGTGGAATGCTTGAGACACTTGAAACATGCAGAATCTCTCTATTGGTGTTATTAGGGCTGAACTCTTGGGAAAATAATCGAATTGCGAATATTTTTACCGATATTGCAATTTAATATGCAATAGTTTTTTAGGCTCTATCTTCTGTATTTTACAACAAAGACCATCGATATATAATTGTATTGTATGACCAACACAATATTAGATAGATTAAACATAAACAGTTATTTCCTCATGAAAATATATTATATATATTTTTTTTACAAAAATGTGAGCGGTGTAGTCACTTTTGTGAGATGCTGTATATGTATTTAAAAAATCAGTGGCTTTACCAAACTCAGTATTTAGTTAATTCAAAGTCACTGTAATAAACATATGATATGTAAACATGTGGATTGCAATTTTTAAAGACTTACTAAAATATATATTTTTCAAATTAAATGCATTTGTATTATATATTATTTTGTTTGTCAAATAAATATATGCCCAAATTTTGGCACCCCTGTATTTATTACTTCTAAACCCATTCCTCTACAGATACTAGCTCCAGTCCCTTTAGGTTTTGAGGTCCAGGTTTAGGTCATGTGACTGGGATGGCATTGGCAACTAACACCTGCAATTCTACAACTGTGATCTATGGAGATTATATGGCAACTTGAACCAGCCTATTGTGTGAGGTCAATATAGACACACGTCTTCCTTCAGGCCAGTTGTTAACATTTTCCGTTGCTTAAAAACTTCTTAATTATTGCTAATAGTAAAAATTGGCTTTTCAACCGTTAAGCACATTTTCTCAATGTAATTTCCTGCTTTTTGCAGTTCATCAACCTTTCGTTGAATATCATTACAGTATTCTCAGGTCTTTTCCATAGTGATTTTCCATTTGGCCTGTGTCTGACCTCTCGATGTCCCAGTGATACAGGAACTTATGGCTTACCACTTATGTGTTTCTAATCACTCAGGTGAACTCAAAATTTAAAATATTTTAAAGCAATATACTTCAGTGAGATGTTATTGTAAGGGTTCTCAAAATTGTGCCACCAATGTTTTGGAGAAAAGTAATTATTTCGCATGCATTTTTTTTCTCAAACATTTTGTGATCGCGTCTCGTCGTTATCCATTTGTGAAGCAATTGTTACGTGTTCAAGCCCAGTAAATCATCCGCTCTGACGAGAAACAGCCTTGCGGTTGATTGTAGTTGCCTAGCCCTCTAATCCACTATATGTAAAGTCTCTTTCTTTACAGCATGACATGACAACATTACATTTGCCAGCGGCTCACATCAGTCCACTTTGTGAGAGAGAGAAGTGTTTGAAAATGGCCCGCATCGGGATTTGTGCTTGTAGACTTGTGATTATGTGTAATATCACCAGGCCAAGAGGAAGCGTACAGATGGGTACAAATATGGATTAGAGTTTCTCCATCTGTCATTCTGACTCTAAGCAAATGGAATCCCAGTGGGGTTGAACACCGCATGTCAGTGCTGAAAAACATAGGAATTTAGTGGATTTTCTTCATCGTAATGTGTCTTGCTTTGGACGCTTTGTCATTCTTTTGAGTCATTGTAACTAATTGAGTCGTTTCAGAATACTGTGCAGTGTGTTTGAACAGTGGTTACGTTCCCCATGTCCTATCTGCTGACCAAACCGTGACGACGACAGGCTGTTTAATTTAGCATGTTCCTTTAAATACATTATTGGCCTGTAGTTTGTTTAATTTTTGTGGGGTTTGTGGCAAGATTTGTCAATGTATACAGTGAAGGAAGAAATTATTTGAACCCCTGCTGATTTTGTATCTTTAGCCACTGACATGATCAGTCTATAGTTTTAATGGTAGGTTTATTTGAACAGTGAGATACAAAATAACAACAACACATTAAAAAAAGTTAGAAATTGATTTGCATTTTACTCAGTGAAATATGCATTTCACCCCTTTGCAAAACATGACTTTGTACGTGGTGGTGGCAAAACTCTTGTTGGCAATAACAGAGGTCAGACGTTTTTTTTAACCACCAGGTTTGCACACATCTCAGGAGGGATTTTGTCCCACTCTTTTGCAGATCTTCTCCAAGTCATTACGGTCACGAGGCTTAAACCTTCAGCTTCCTGGCTAGGCCACTCCAGGTCTTTAATGTGCTTCTTCTTGAGCCTCTGTTTTGTTGCCTTGGCTGTGTGTTTGGGTCATTGTCATGCTGGAATACCCATCCATGACACATGTTCAATGCCCTGGCTGAGGAAAGGAGGTTCTCTACCATTATTTGATGGTACATGGCCCCATCCATTGTCCTTTTGATCTGGTGAACTTGTCCTGTCCCCTTAGCAGTAAAACACCCCAAAGCATAATGTTTCCACCTCTATGTTTGACATTTGGCATTCTTCCTCCGCTAAACACGGCAAGTCGATTTTTGTCTCATCTGACCACAACACTTTCACACAGTTTTTTTTCTGAATCATTCAGATGTTCATTGCAATCTTCAGATGGGCAGGTACATGTGCTTTCATGAGCAGGGACCTTACGGGTGCTGCAGGATTTCAGTCTTTCACGACGTATTGTGTTACCAGTTGTCTGCCTTGAGATCATTGACAAGTTCCTCACCGTTCTCATGGTCATTGAAACTCCACAAAGTGAGATCATGCATGGAGCCCCAGACCCAGAGAGATTCACAGTTGATTACACTGTTCAAATAAACCTACCATTAAAGTATAGACTGATCACGTCTTTGTCAGTGGGCAAAAGTACAAAATCAGCAGGTGATCAGATAACTTCTTCCTTCAATGTATGTCAAGATTTCTCCGTATTCTTCTTTTTTTACAGGCATGAGTGCATCTGATGGGGATTTTCTGCTTTCCCTGTCTACTTGGTCTTTATTGTTGTCTACTCACTTAGTATGTTCAGGCGGTAATGACTGAAACAGAACTTTTTTGTGGGTTTAAATCCACCTCTTAAAAAAACGACCATAAAGTGCTGACCACAATGATGACTGAAATGAAGCACGGGCTGTGCTTTTACTGGCACCCTATTTACTTATGTAATGCAGTCCAAAAGCCCACCAGACCCTGATCAAAAGTAGTGTACTATAGAGTATAGGGTGTCATTAGTGACGTAGATGTGAAATGTATCACCAGGCTTAAACGATCGGCTCATGTAAATGTGTACCTTTGGACGTGGATAATTGTTAAAATCTGTGAGGTGTGTGTTCTGCAGTTTGCTCTTCACTCCTTGAAAATCCCCTCAATACTTAGCAGGGCGTCTATCTAGATGGAAATATTTAGTTGTGTGCATATTTCAACCTGTAGAGGCACCGTTTTATTCCATTGTTTTTCTGTTTGTTTTGTGAAAAACAAGCTTCAGAGGGTTGTATTTAAAACCGCTGTAGTCCAACCTTTTGTTAATTTGCTTCCTGTTAAGAGTCACTTAACTATGCTTGTTATCCCCCTGAATACAAGCGTTCTTTAAATTATGCCTTTCAGTAAAGATTCTTGGATATGTAGGCTAATCGTTGTATTGTTCCCACGCTTAAGAAAAGTGTGCTTTATAGTCTATTTCTGTTACCACTCGAATGCAAGCTGTCCAAATTCAGCCCTCAGCTATGAATTTCTATTTATGCCGGCCTAATGAATGCCAACTTTCCAGGCCCCGATGAAAAGACAAAACTTCATTTGTTAACACAAGCCTTAGTTTGCAAACAGACTGGGTATGTTAATTCCCTGAGACCCGAGTGGAAAGGACGGAGATCCAGGGAGGGGGAGCGGGCCCAGCGTGACTCGGCGTGGGGACTAGGGAACATGTCTGCACTGGGTGTGTGAGCTCCCCACTCTCCCTGTGTTGTTGAAGGTGACATAGGGAGCAGACATTCCCTCATCTCTCACTCTCTCATCTCCTCTGATCTTCTCCAAGCCTTTTCCCTCGGCCGGAACACGGTGGCCCGAGATGCCAGTTTCCTTCAACGCTGCCTTTTCTGACACGATCCGGAGTGACACATCAAACGCGACGCCCGGCTGTAGAAACTGCGCCTCAGACGCTGCGCTGACGTGTGACAGACAGGGTGTGATCGCTGTCATCTTTTCACGGCTCCACTTCCTGCCCGGGATGTTAATAACGATGAGGCAGAATTTTGTTGAGGCAGGAGGGAGGAAAAACAAATGCTTGTCACTCGCTGTAAGATCAGGTCTCCTTGCTCAGTGGTTATTAATTGGGTGGCAAGTTATGTCATCCAAACTTGAGCGACAATATAAGTTTGTAGAGAGTGCGCACTTCAAGATGGTGAGACTTTTAGTTACCTATTACAAATGTAAAGGGTTATGATATTTCTGTGACCTTCCCCCCTATTCCCGGCCACTGGAGTCGGCAGACAGCCACAGAATTGCAAAGACCCAAATGTAGCAAAAGCAATGTCATCTGCCAGCTCGGTTATCCATTTATATGAGTCCCTAAGTGGATAGCATGAAATCGAATGGCTTATTGCCATCCTCTCATCTTGGGTTTTTTCAGAGGACGGCCAATGAGAATTGGCCTTCTCAGTACACAAGGCATACTCTGATTACTCACCCGGCAAAGCGTTTATTGACTAACCTGGTTATAAGAAAATATAAAAGCATTTTCTCTGAGGAATACTGTGGATAAGGACCGAATGGTATGTCATCACTTTAATCTACATTCAAAAGGGCCAATTTGATGAATTGTAAATGAAGAAAATAGTATTGTAATTTTTACCTTTAGTGGCTAGCTAGCACTATAGCCTCAATGACAATCTGTTTAAATGTTATATCCTTTGAACCTCTATAGATCTGAAAAAGACCCTGGCGGTGCTGTTGGACAACATCATGTTACGACTGGGCAAGCTTGAGTCCAAGGTGGAGAACATCTACAACGGCACAGGGGCCAACCTGACTAATGGGACCAGCACGGCAACGCCCAGCTCTGGAAATGCAGAGAAAGTCAACGTAGCAGGTGGGATACGCGTTTTCCCACACTCGTTTTTGAATGACCAAATATCTCTTAACTTTCTTTCTTATAGAAGAGATTCAAAATAATCTTTCAGAAAAATGGCAAATGGCGTGGGTGTACAGTTTAATTTCTGAACGGCCACTTGATCTTGGTTTATGCCTTTTTGTCCTCCTTTGTGCTTCATTGATCAGTGAAGGTCACAGATTAGTTAGGAGCTCACCTGACTATCTGAGTCCTAATTAGTCACAAATTGAAAGGAGTTAACAAAACCGGGCAGACACTCCTCAGCAATAAATGAAATTGACACCCCTAACCTTTCAGGATAATTGCTTCTAAAGAACCTGCGATGTATAATACAGGCTTGTGTTTGAGCTTGGGAAATGGTATCATATTATGTTCTCTCTGTATTCGCAACGTTAGGTCTTATCTCAACTTGAAGTGGGTGCTTCCTAGGGCTTCTGGTAAAAATAAAACCCCATACATTAGCTGATTTGATGCTTGCCTCGCGCAGCTGCCGTATCTTGTGATCGTACATTTAAATGCTGCACTTATTTCAGTCTGGTTTAGCTGGAATTCAAAACATTTTGACATGGGGCGTTTCCAGTTGGTGTTAAGAAAAGTTGAACTTGAATGCGATTGGATCAACCTTTAACTCATCTAACCAACAATGCAAGAGCTCTGAACCGGATAATGAACCGAACTGTGAGATTAGCAAACCGTACCATCCCGAGTTGACTACAATGCACATTGTGACCAAGCATGTCGTAAAAAGCTTTAATACACTCAACTCCAATTATATCAAAATCACAGTCTGGATGATGTCTCTGTATTAAATTTTTAAATGTGTATATACACTGATGAGCCAAAACATGATTACAATTCACCGGTGACGCGAATAACATTGATTGTCAGGGCCAGACAACTGATGATCTCTGAAATAGCAAGGGTTATGAGGCTCTTCTGATCAGATCCGACAGTGGTTCGAGGTGGGACAAATCGCTAACTGGCTAAAGTGTTGGCCATCTAAGGCTCATCGATGCAAAAGGGAAGCTAAGGCTATCTCTTCTGGTCTGAACCGACAGAACGTCTACTGTGGCACAAGTTACAAAGAAGGTTCATTATTCGTTATGGGAAGTGTCACAACACACACCTGCTGCGTATGTGGCTGCGTAGATCGCCCATAAGAACCCCTTATAGCTGTCAGAAGCGCCTACTATCAGTTTGTAAGCGTTGGAACTAGACCTTGGAGCATTGGACGAAGGTTGTCTGGTCCAATGAGTTGTGTTTTCTGTTACATCACATGGATGCACTGTTTACCTGGGGAAGTGATGACCACAGGTTGAACTGTGTGAGTGTGATGCTCTGCACTATGTTCTGCTGGGGAACCCTGGTTCCGGGCATTCATGTGGACGTCAATTTGACACCTATCTAAACATCTATGCAGACCAGGTAGACTCCTTCATGGCAAATGATATTTCCTGATTGTGGTGGCCTTTATCAGACGGATAATGTGCACTAGGCACTCTGCACACTTTGTTCAGGAATGGTTTGAGGAACATGATGAAGACTTCAAGGTGTTGCCCTGGCATCCAAACTCCCCAGGTCTCCCCAGGTCTGAACATCTCTCAGATGTGCTGGACCATGAAGTCCAACCCACGGAGGCCCCACCTCCCAACTTACAGGAGTGATCTGCTACTAATGTATTGGTCCAGATACCACAGGACACCTTCAGGGGACTTGGTGCCAGATACCACAGGACACCTTCAGGGGTCTGCTGCTAATGTCTTGGTCCCAGATACCAAAGGTCACCTTCAGGGGTCTTGTAGTGTTCTAGCCTCGGGTGATTAGCTCTGTTAGGTAGCATGGGGAGAACCAACTGTTTATTAGGCAGATATATTGTTTTGGCGTATAACCAACCAGTGTATAACCATCTCAATATGTACACGATCCGCGGTGCAGAGTAAAACATAAACTCAATCTGTCAATGATATTAAGATTCTTACAACAACAAAGACTTTGTAAAAGTCAAGGACAAGGTTGGAGAACGAAAATGAGTAAGTTAATATGAATGCTTGCTTAGCTTTACAAAAAATGAAAAGCTTTACACATTGAATACATTTAAGTTATTCCATATTCGCATGGATACCTTTCTGTTTTTGCACATACCTTTCCTGATAGAGCATAATGCTTGCTTATAGGCTGGAGCCTTGGATACAGCGCAGACAAGGCCTCTCATTCACATACGCTGTGGGCCGTTTTTATTAGCCTTCATTGATTTTCCTTTCAGTTTTAAGATGATGAATTTGGTGGCTGTGAAAAACTGAGTGTTTGTTTGCTTGTGCTGCTCTGTGACCGACTTTCTGTGTTTTGTAAAGTATTAAAAGGTTCAATGGGGACTTTGTGCACTGACTGAATATGGTTGGAATGCGATTTTGACGATTTAGTTATAAGGTAAACTCATGAGACCCATTCGGCTTTCGCTGCATCATTTTTCCTAAATATTTTCTTCGTACAACTCTGCTTCTTTGTTGTGTTTGTATAATGAATGTCTTTTTTTAAATAAGCAATACCACCTTCTTCGTAAGTTATTTACCTTTAAAATGTAATTATTTGTCATCAGCTTGTATCCAGAGCGATGTACAGTAGTACGCTTACACATTTTCATACTTTCTCATCCTGGCCCCCCATGGAGACCCATCAAATCTATAACCCGGCACTGATGGAGACAATTTCTCCCATCTGAGCGATATGGGACCCCATTATCACAGCCCTAAACGCTTATGCACAGCAGTGTTCTGAAATATTGGACAGTTGGTCTTTATTTGGTCGTTTCATTCCCAGCCGGGCATTGGCTGTCAACACCTTCACATGGGTAAGTTCTGAATTAGGGGGAGGTTGCGTGTTCGGGTGTCTCCCGGATAATGGCACAAGCATCAGGTGCTTTAGTGACAATTGTCCTGCTAACTATTTCCATTCAAGCATTGTGGTACTTTATGGCAGTGACCTCCACTTCCATTCAACATTAACGGTGCACATTTACGTCCCTGTCCTGCCATTGGTCAACCGGTGCAACCATGCTCTGTACTGGCCAATAAAAAGACATCACACAGGTTGCCTCTAACTATACAGGCTCCAACACTGTAAGTGTCCTCACCCTGGACCTCATATGTATAGTTGGGTTTGCTCTCCCTGGGGCATCTCTACTGATGTACTGTGGGGCAGGGCAGCACTGGGAGCCTAAATGCAGATTTTTTTCCCGGCTCTATAGGCCTTGGCAAGCAACTACCCAGATAGGATCTGTACAGTCCGGGGAACACGCCTGTCTTCTGAGAGCCGTTTTGATATCAAGATGGAGCATCCAGAGCCCCAGGAGGGGGTCTGTTCCTTTAGCCCTGCTGCTGCTCTTTGCCCCAGTCAGCCATTATTGGCCCTACAAAACGGAACATCTCTCTTCATCAATTATTTGCATAATACCTAATGAAGTATTTGCCAGTCTGATTTAAAAAAATTATAATTATACTTTTATTTCGACATGAAACACAGACTGAGACCCATGTCTCTTACAGTTGGTCCCTGTGTCTACATGTCTCTTACAGTTGGTCCCTGCATCTACATGTCTCTTACAGTTGGTCCCTGTGTCTACATGTCTCTTACAGTTGGTCCCTGTGTCTACATGTCTCTTACAGTTGGTCCCTGCATCTACATGTCTCTTACAGTTGGTCCCTGTGTCTACATGTCTCTTACAGTTGGTCCCTGCGTGTACATGTCTCTTACAGTTGGTCCCTGCGTGTACATGTCTCTTACAGTTGGTCCCTGCGTCTACATGTCTCTTACAGTTGGTCCCTGCGTCTACATGTCTCTTACAGTTGGTCCCTGTGTCTACATGTCTCTTACAGTTGGTCCCTGTGTCTACATGTCTCTTACAGTTGGTCCCTGCGTGTACATGTCTCTTACAGTTGGTCCCTGCGTGTACATGTCTCTTACAGTTGGTCCCTGCGTCTACATGTCTCTTACAGTTGGTCCCTGCGTCTACATGTCTCTTACAGTTGGTCCCTGTGTCTACATGTCTCTTACAGTTGGTCCCTGTGTCTACATGTCTCTTACAGTTGGTCCCTGCGTCTACATGTCTCTTACAGTTGGTCCCTGCGTCTACATGTCTCTTACAGTTGGTCCCTGCGTCTACATGTCTCTTACAGTTGGTCCCTGCATCTACATGTCTCTTACAGTTGGTCCCTGCGTGTACATGTCTCTTACAGTTGGTCCCTGTGTCTACATGTCTCTTACAGTTGGTCCCTGTGTCTACATGTCTCTTACAGTTGGTCCCTGCGTCTACATGTCTCTTACAGTTGGTCCCTGTGTCTACATGTCTCTTACAGTTGGTCCCTGCATCTACATGTCTCTTACAGTTGGTCCCTGTGTCTACATGTCTCTTACAGTTGGTCCCTGCGTGTACATGTCTCTTACAGTTGGTCCCTGCGTCTACATGTCTCTTACAGTTGGTCCCTGCGTCTACATGTCTCTTACAGTTGGTCCCTGTGTCTACATGTCTCTTACAGTTGGTCCCTGTGTCTACATGTCTCTTACAGTTGGTCCCTGCGTCTACATGTCTCTTACAGTTGGTCCCTGCGTCTACATGTCTCTTACAGTTGGTCCCTGCGTCTACATGTCTCTTAAAGTTGGTCCCTGCATCTACATGTCTCTTACAGTTGGTCCCTGTGTATACATGTCTCTTACAGTTGGTCCCTGTGTCTACATGTCTCTTACAGTTGGTCCCTGTGTCTACATGTCTCTTACAGTTGGTCCCTGCGTCTACATGTCTCTTACAGTTGGTCCCTGTGTCTACATGTCTCTTACAGTTGGTCCCTGCATCTACATGTCTCTTACAGTTGGTCCCTGTGTCTACATGTCTCTTACAGTTGGTCCCTGCGTGTACATGTCTCTTACAGTTGGTCCCTGCGTGTACATGTCTCTTACAGTTGGTCCCTGCGTCTACATGTCTCTTACAGTTGGTCCCTGCGTCTACATGTCTCTTACAGTTGGTCCCTGCGTGTACATGTCTCTTACAGTTGGTCCCTGTGTCTACATGTCTCTTACAGTTGGTCCCTGCGTCTACATGTCTCTTACAGTTGGTCCCTGCGTGTACATGTCTCTTACAGTTGGTCCCTGTGTCTACATGTCTCTTACAGTTGGTCCCTGTGTCTACATGTCTCTTACAGTTGGTCCCTGCGTCTACATGTCTACATGGTCCCTCTTGTCTCTTACAGTTGGTCCCTGCATCTACATGTCTCTTACAGTTGGTCCCTGTGTCTACATGTCTCTTACAGTTGGTCCCTGTGTCTACATGTCTCTTACAGTTGGTCCCTGCGTCTACATGTCTCTTACAGTTGGTCCCTGCGTCTACATGTCTCTTACAGTTGGTCCCTGTGTCTACATGTCTCTTACAGTTGGTCCCTGCGTCTACATGTCTCTTACAGTTGGTCCCTGCGTCTACATGTCTCTTACAGTTGGTCCCTGTGTCTACATGTCTCTTACAGTTGGTCCCTGTGTCTACATGTCTCTTACAGTTGGTCCCTGTGTCTACATGTCTCTTACAGTTGGTCCCTCTCTACATGTCTCTTACAGTTGGTCCCTGTGTCTACATGTCTCTTACAGTTGGTCCCTGCATCTACATGTCTCTTACAGTTGGTCCCTGTGTCTACATGTCTCTTACAGTTGGTCCCTGCGTCTACATGTCTCTTACAGTTGGTCCCTGTGTCTACATGTCTCTTACAGTTGGTCCCTGCATCTACATGTCTCTTACAGTTGGTCCCTGTGTCTACATGTCTCTTACAGTTGGTCCCTGCTGCATGTCTCTTACATGTCTCTTACAGTCTTTACAGTTGGTCCCTGCGTCTACATGTCTCTTACAGTTGGTCCCTGTGTCTACATGTCTCTTACAGTTGGTCCCTGCGTCTACATGTCTCTTACAGTTGGTCCCTGCGTCTACATGTCTCTTACAGTTGGTCCCTGTGTCTACATGTCTCTTACAGTTGGTCCCTGTGTCTACATGTCTCTTACAGTTGGTCCCTGTGTCTACATGTCTCTTACAGTTGGTCCCTGCGTCTACATGTCTCTTACAGTTGGTCCCTGCGTCTACATGTCTCTTACAGTTGGTCCCTGCGTCTACATGTCTCTTAAAGTTGGTCCCTGCATCTACATGTCTCTTACAGTTGGTCCCTGTGTATACATGTCTCTTACAGTTGGTCCCTGTGTCTACATGTCTCTTACAGTTGGTCCCTGTGTCTACATGTCTCTTACAGTTGGTCCCTGCGTCTACATGTCTCTTACAGTTGGTCCCTGCGTCTACATGTCTCTTACAGTTGGTCCCTGCATCTACATGTCTCTTACAGTTGGTCCCTGTGTATACATGTCTCTTACAGTTGGTCCCTGTGTCTACATGTCTCTTACAGTTGGTCCCTGTGTCTACATGTCTCTTACAGTCATCTACATGTCTCTTACAGTTGGTCCCTGTGTATACATGTCTCTTACAGTTGGTCCCTGCATCTACATGTCTCTTACAGTTGGTCCCTGTGTCTACATGTCTCTTACAGTTGGTCCCTGCATCTACATGTCTCTTACAGTTGGTCCCTGTGTCTACATGTCTCTTACAGTTGGTCCCTGTGTATACATGTCTCTTACAGTTGGTCCCTGTGTATACATGCACGCCTTACAGATATCGATGGAATGTCACCACAGTCTGCATTAGAACTCTTGAGAGGAACAACACATCTGACTGTGAGATTGTCGAACTCCACAGCCAGTAAGCAGCTGTTTGGGATGATTGTCTTCGCCAATGCTTCTTACATGTTGACCTAATTAAACATATGAAACACAATCACGATGATCTGTTTTGCTGTGACAGGCGAACATGGACATTTGAGACCTACCCCGCAATTTGCTTGTCAGGCTGTTGGTTGAGGAAGAGCTTTAAAAGCATTGAAAATATGTTACATCTGAGATGGTCATCTTCTAAACTAATCTCATGGGCTTTCTAGGGCTATTGGGCTATTGCTTTTGTATACATTTGGCTACATATAAGTTAGCTTAAGAAAAATAACAGTGTTTTATTCATCGTTGCTGAAAGTGTGCGGTTTCCATTTTGCGGCGATTGCTCAGCTGTGGCAGTAATAGAGCAAGATCATAAAGCCACTCAGGGTCACGTATATTAATGGACAGAAAAACATGCGTTTGTTTTCATGAGTTTGAAGCGACTCGACAAGCGTTAGAGGCATCTGCGTTGGTTAGCCTTTTCATTATTTAGCGATGTTGTTGCCTCCCCACGGTTGTTATATCTTTTTGCAGACGCCGTTTTAGTCTTTGCATATTTCATAGTGCAGTTGGGATTTTTTTGCATTACTTGTTTGATTACTACTGTTAACCATCTGCAGATTTTATTGTATTTGGAGGCACAGAAGAAGGCTTTGTTTCCGATTCCGGAGCGTACTGTCCTACAGGCCACAATACTCAAATATGGCTAGAGTTCGATTGTAATGACAAGCACGACATTTGAATAAGACATTTTCTAACGCTGTCCTTGGTGGAGGGCACAGCACTGTTTAAAGCTGTTAGTGGTTGCAGATTGCAGCACACCCTCCTCTAGACCATGACATTAGTCTGTGATAAATTGCATTACCCTGCAGATAAAACACACACACATTTAAATATTAAACACTGTTTGTACATTTGATGAGCTGTGGCAGAAAGGGTTAGGCATCTTAAAACAATTGTCTTTGCTATAATAACAGTATTTATTGAATACATATAGATTTAATGATTTCTTTTAATCCAGGTATGTCATTTTTGCCAAATCCAAATTTCAAAGATGAACTGGCCAAAGGACGACAAATGCAAGATGACAGGAACATTTATATGTGTATGAAACAATAATGAAACAGAATATGCTGCTCCATGAAAATAGACTTTCCTTTCAAATTCTTGTCTTTAGGGTAAACAAAAGGTCATTTATAAACCTATTTTTCAATGTGGTCTCCATTTGTCCAACGTTATTACTGTTTCTGTTTATTGTATTTTTCAACCTCTTTGTATAAAGACTTTACTTGGCTCATTAATAAACATTTCCGCAAACATGCCAAAATTCAGTCAGCCGGAAAGTTTCCCTCTATGATCACCTAGTCTCTAGAAGGTCACCTTTCCAGAGATAATTTGAGGGGTCTCGCCTAAATAGCCGCCTTGGTCTCTAAATCATCCGTTACCACGTGGCGTGAGATCTGGGGGAACGTAATAATTTGCCTGGTCGAGCTGCCGATACCGGACACGCCCACTGGGCTGTCCGATTGCCACAAGGAGGCTCCTCATGACACGGCTCAATCTAGATAGAGTTCAGAGAGATGGGGTTGAGAACCACTTGGAATGACCTCCCCTGTGTGCTCCATGTCGACGTGGCCCCGCATCCAGCAGTGGTTTCTGAACAGTGTCTGCGTTGCATTTTACCTGTTCTCCAGCGGAAATGGGATCTTAGTAGGCCAGTGGGGAGAGGAGAGGAGGAGAGTGTCCTGGGGTAAGAGCGCCCGTGCGATCTCTCACCTCGCCTCCTTCTCGCTGGCTGCCTTTGAAAGGTGTCAGTGTTACTTTTGGCAAGGGCCGGGCCGTGTGATTTGTAGATAGGTGCCAGTCGTTTTTCAGACGCTGCCCCGTCTTGAGCCTGTTACAAAACAGGCCTTTTCTGCCTCAGAAAGGCTCATCTCTTTGTCCTTGTTATCTCTTTGCCATCCTTTGCATTACCCCTGAGCGGGGACAGGCGACTCCCTAATGACCGAGGGTGAGGTTTCAGTTACGCCACCGGGGACAAGGACGTCCCGCGCCATTGTGCGCCCAGGATCCCTAATTCATCACGGCGCGGCTCAGGCGGGATTAGAATAGCGCTTACTATTTCATCTCGCTGACCGCTGCCCTTGCGGAGAACGCTTTCGTCAGACGGGCAAATGTCAGCCTTCTCGAACAGCTGGGAGCGGCGTCATTCGACCGAGCGCCGCCTTTGACATAACATCCATGAGTCATGTTGACATGTCAATCCCGTGGCATCTGTGGTTTTTTCGGGGCTGTGAATCACAGATCGTGCGGTCTGTTAAGTGGCACACTGGGTTTACCTCAGAGCGCCTCGGGTTGTTAATCAGAGCTAATCAGGCGCTGAGAGATGGTGTGTGCTCCCAAGCGCCGCACTTCACCCACTGACGGGCACTATTCAATCTGAGGCCTTTCTGTTAAATAAACTAAAGTAAATCCCTTGAGCACTCGTCTCCTGTCAATTATCTGGTTTCAGAATGTTCTCCAGATTATGACATGTTCCGTTTGACTCTTCTAATTACGGTGGACCAGTTCATATTGGTAATCCGGGGCCTCGGGGTTTGTGGTACATACCACAGCTAAGGGCCGTCCGTAAGAGCTGCACTTAGCCATGATATATTGGTCCTGTACCCCACCCCCCTTCTGATATAAATCGGATTTGATTTCAGAGGTATTTCTGTCTATGTTTGCATCCCAGCTCGTGAACGGAGTACCGCACAATCATCTGTTAACGACGCCTGTGCTGCAGGAGGCCGAGTCGTAAAGACGTTTACTGGTATCGCTGTGCGGTGTAAATACACCTGCCGTCCACGCGTCTGAAGAACCCCTCATGGCTCGCCAGTCGCCGCGTTGACTTCAATCCTTCCTTCTTTGTAAAAGCCTGAAATTGTCTAGGGGCAGTTCTTGGCTTTAATGCTGTGGCTTTTTTATTTATGTGCGGTCTGGCGTTTGCCCTTGGGGACTATCTGAAGGATGCTACGTGGCTGGACCACGCCGGGCAGGTTTCCTTGTGTCTGACTCAGGAGCTGATGGGCTGGTGCATGTTGACTAAATTCTGGTCCTGTCTGGTTCTGTCCTTGTTTGTCCCTTTTTCTCTGTGCACGTTGTTAGCATGCACAAATCAAAAAGGGCTCCCTCCGTCTGATGGGGTCTCTTGTAACCCCCTTCTACACAAACACACACTCTTTGCTGCATGTGCATGTTTCCTCGGCATCAGCTTGGTGTCGGGTTGCTCTCGATCTTTGAAGGGCGTTAGCTTCCATCAGCTAGCCACCTCCATTGCCCAGCTGACCGGCATATTCAAATTACATTTTCTTGCCATTAAAGATTGCGTATTGATTTTGGTAAAAGCGCTAAAACAGTTATGAACACAATAACATCCGTATGTCACTGTGAAACGTTGATTCTGACCAGTTGTGTCTCCAACTTGTCTCGAGAAGGAATTTCCTTCCCGTTCCTACATGACCCATAACAACTTACTGTGCCAATCTTTATTGTGGACATTAAGGGCGCGGGATCTGCTGGGCCACGGAAAACAATGGCATGTTTTGGTCCGTGTGCCGGACCTAACACGTCCCCTGCCAGTCACAAAGCAGTGTCGGCGCTCAGGGAAGAGGCATAAGGTTCTCCAAACTACCAGTGTCGTTGAGACCACAGCCACTCAATCAGCCCTCACATAGTGGGAACATACCCAAATAAGCCCTCACATGGTGGGAACATACCCAAATAAGCCCTCACATAGTGGGAACATACCCAAATAAGCCCTCACATGGTGGGAACATACCCAAATAAGCCCTCACATAGTGGGAACATACCCAAATAAGCCCTCACATGGTGGGAACACACCCAAATAATCCCTCACATGGTGGGAACATACCCAAATAAGCCCTCACATAGTGGGAACATACCCAAATAAGCCCTCACATAGTGGGAACATACCCAAATAAGCCCTCACATGGTGGGAACACACCCAAATAAGCCCTCACATGGTGGGAACACACCCAAATAAGCCCTCACGTGGTGGGAACATACCCAAATAAGTCCTCACATGGTGGGAACATACCCAAATAAGCCCTCACGTGGTGTGAACATACCCAATTAAGCCCTCACATAGTGGGAACACACCCAAATAAGCCCTCACATGGTGGGAACACACCCAAATAAGCCCTCACATGGTGGGAACACACCCAAATAAGCCCTCACATGGTGGGAACACACCCAAATAAGCCCTCACATGGTGGGAACACACCCAAATAAGCCCTCACATGGTGGGAACATACCCAAATAAGCCCTCACATGGTGGGAACACACCCAATTAAGCCCTCACGTGGTGTGAATATACCCAATTAAGCCCTCACATAGTGTGAACACACCCAAATAAGCCCTCACATGGTGGGAACACACCCAAATAAGCCCTCACGTGGTGGGAACATACCCAAATAAGCCCTCACGTGGTGTGAACATACCCAATTAAGCCCTCACATAGTGGGAACACACCCAAATAAGCCCTCACGTGGTGTGAACATACATATTTTCCCTGGAGTTGGGTTTTTTCTCCACATCGCCAATACCACGACCGCGTTCGGCGACTGAACAGTCTGTGACTTACACACCGGGTGTCAGCATCACACGGAGGTAGTCGTAAAGAAAAGGCTTTTGAACAGCAGGTGAGCTGGATTGCCTTGCTTCTGCTTATCGAACGAAGTGCCACACTACAAAGCAATCTCTGTATCTCGTGAGGCAAAAAAGAAATGTTTATTTCCGAATGGCTTTTGAATTTTCTTATCGCCGTTGAAACCGAGATAACACCAGCTCTGCATTTCGGCGCTCACCTGCGTGACAGCCGGATGGAAAACGTGAAAGCATGTTTTCGAGAGCATCACCGAAGGTTTCCAGGTTTTTTATTTCCTGAATTCGGCCGCTAACAGATGCAGCTAGAAACAACTCCCTGGTCCCCTTCCCAAATGACAACCTCCTCTTTTTAAAGTGCGCTTAAAAGCAGAGCTCCATATAGGGAATAGTGGGCCATTTGGGCTGCGGATGTTAAAGGCCTCGGCTCTGCGTCAGTTCAGATTCAGCCAATGGGTTTCCAGTATGACCCGACCATACGATATCAGTTGTGGAGGAGGCATCTGTCAGCTGTGTTAGCTGTGGTTTTCCCATTCAAACGGGGCACCCTTTGTCTTCTCTGTTTACTGTGTCCTTGTAGGGATGGTTGCGTCGCAACCCAACATGTCATTGCTTCCGCTGTTTTCCCATCGGAGATTTCCCAAGACGACCTGCGCTTATTCTCCCTCTCTTATAATAACCACGTTACAGCCTGTTCATTGTTCTCCCTCTGTCTGGTCCAGGCCGGAGTGGGCCGGAGTCACGATTGTTTATGGAATGAATCGGATGAGGTTGGGATGAGGTTACGGGCACTTGGGATAATCTCTTTCACTCCCTTGCCCATTCTCTCCGCCACCCTTTTTCCTTCGTCTCTTTCTTCCCTTCCCTCCTCTCTACCACTCCCCCTCTTTCACCTCCTTCTCTCACACCCCCATCTCTCTCCTCTCTCTTCCACCCCTCCCTCTTCCCCTCTTTCTTCCCTTCTTTCTTCCCCTCTCTTTCCCTCTCTCTTCCCCTCTCTCTTCCCCTCTTTCTTCTCCTCTCTCTTCTCCTCTCTCTTCTCCTCTCTCTTCCCGTCCCCTCTTTCTTTCCCTCTCTCTCTCCTCTCTCATTCCCTCTTTCTCCCCCTCTCTTCCCCCTCTCTTCCCTCTCTCTTCCCCTTACTCTTCCCTCTCTCTTCCCCCCCTCTCTTCCCCCCCTCTCTTCCCCTTACTCTTCCCTCTCTCTTCACTCTCTCTTCCCCTTACTCTTCCCCCCCTCTCTTCCCCTTACTCTTCCCTCTCTCTTCACTCTCTTCCCCTTACTCTTCCCTCTCTCTTCCCATCTCCGGCTCTCGACTGGTCAGAATTAACGTTTCACAGTGACAGACGTGGTGTGTGTTATTGTGTTCGTATCAGTTTTAGCGCCTTACTTGATGGCAACTCCCTCGCTCGTTCTGCCTCTCTCCTCTCTCGTTCCCCTCTCCCTCTCTGTTCTCCCTCTCTGTTCTCTCTCTCTGTTCTCCCTGTCTGTTCTCCCTCTCTGTTCTCCCTCTCTGCTCTCGCTCTCCGTCTCTCCGCTGTTGTTTAAGACTTTTGAATGCGGCAGCTGTATCCCAGGGGATGGTGAATGGTGCGTCACACTATATTAAGTCCCTTTCGTTTCCCGGCATTTGGCTTTTGTTACAGCTCACCGTGAGTCTAAATAAGTTCTGATAGAATAAACATAAGCTGAACGAGGAAGTGTTCGTACTGCACATGTCACGGCTGTGGGCACATCTGTTTCTCCCTTCAGGTTCGAGTGTTAGAAGGAGGAATTAACGGAAGAATAGTCACACCCTCCAGACGCCGCTGCCTGGATATCCACGGATGTGACGATGACTAAAGTGTTCTGGGACACAGCACCGGGACCGGGCTAAACCCGCATCGATCCCACGCTGTAATTGAGAATGTTCTTGTCGACAGTCGCGGGCTGGAGCAGGATACAGGAGGCTATACTGACTCAACACCACAGGATGTGCATGTGGGAATGTAACATCACATTGGGGACTGGACGATGGTTATGCAAATATGGTCGCTACACAACAAGGCGGCCAAATGTTACTACATACTGGCTATAGGATGATGTTGCACTTGGTTTTGCATTCTGGCGATTAGTGACTCGGGTTTGAATAGCATTTCCATGGCTCATTTGATGGGGTTGTGCGGTGTGATGATATGTCCGTCACCCTCTGATCTTGGGTCAGATTTGAACTTGCGTCTGTAAAACTTATGAGTACATGTCGAAGCTCGGGATCCCAGGCGGAAGATGATGCGTGGACATGTTTTGAAAAGACGCACACAGTTCTGGTATTTCATGGCGTATTTCATGGCGTTTTTCATGGCGTATTTCATGGCGTATCATGCATCTACAAATTATTATGTAAATGGTATTTTACACATATTTTCATGAATAGGGTTGAGGTCAGGGGAGGAATGCATGAAGATGATTTTTCTACAGAAGGCACAGTTCTTCTTTTTGTACCTTGGAACAAAGTGGTCAGTCAGAAACTATATATACTTTGCCACAGTCATTTTCACACCTTCAGGGACCCTAAAGAGGCCCGCCAGCTCTCTACCCATGATTCCGTCAAAGCCTTATTTTTTATATATATATATATATATATTACCATTTTCAGTTCTTTACAACCTATACAATAATTTGAAACTCTATTGTGCATAATCATTTGGAACAGTGCATTTTGAGTTTTTGGGTGGTTCATTAAATGAAATTCGACTTATACCCTAATGGTTGGTGACTTTTAATGTTGGTGAAAATTATACTGAATTTCATTTGCATCAACTATTTCGGAGAAATTTGGAATGTGGTGTAATGGCTGTTATGGATTTACAATAAGAACAAATGTAGTAGCTAGGTTGTACTACACTACAGAAGATGAAAACCCCCTCCTTCTGTATTTTTATTCAAAACAGGTCAGATATGGGGATGCTAAGGTCCATATTTCATGGTGATAGATAGTACATAACAGCCTTGTGAAGCGCCGTTAGACTTTGCAACCATTCAGAGTTCAAATATGGGGATTCTGGATATGAGGAAGCATCACCTCAATGTGCAAAAGCGTGTTTTTCTCAAACGTTGTGGAACAGGTGTGTTTTCATTTTGCTCTTAGGCTAAAGTTTCCTCTAAGTAAAGGCCCCACCACTTAGAATATGTCATTATTACCATGCAGCTTCTCTGCTGCCAGTACATCGTATTGAAACCTGAATATGAACATGCGCGCACACACACACACACACACACACACACACACACTCACACGTAGCCCTTTTACTAAAAGCATACATGCTGCTGCTCTGTGGCTGAGGTCACTGTCGATTAGCCACCTCTTGCCTAATTGATGAGTTGTGCAAAGGCATCTCCAATCCTCACGCTCGCCAGTAAAGTGCACCCGAAGTTGTCTGAGGAGCTGTGGTTTGGATGGTTATTGAGATGTGGTGAAAGAGGGAGATGGGGGGGGAGCATAGAGAAGGAACAAAACCCTGGAAAAAATCTTAAAACGAAGCTGTCCTTTTTTCTGACTAAGCAGAGGCTTGAGTGAAAATATATTTTAGGTTTAAGCTTTTCTTCTAAACGTACACTTATCTTAATGATGACTTCAGAAGTAAACAAAGAGGGAGAAAACGTTACTTTCCCCTCTACACATCTAAGCCGCCATTGTTGAGTCATTAAATTGCATTGTTATGACTAACAAACAGGCGGCATAACGAATGCCTCGTCAACACTTGACGTACGTTAGCTCCCTCTCCTCACTAGGACCACATTTCTCAGCCACGATGGTTTTTCTGCCAATTCAAATTTAGGGTAAAAGTCCAAACACTAAACCAATGACACAGATGACCGGCCATCACAAAACCTGATGCTGACTCTATCGATATAGGCTACGACATGGTTGCTGTTGCCAAGGGTGATTCAGTGGTCGAAGCCGCCGCCTCCAGAACATATTCTGCTCCAGCGTAGATTCCCTCACCACCTTCATGTCCAACATTGCATAAATGCCTTTGCTACAAAATGATAGAAAACAAGCTAATAGTGTTATGACGGTAAAGTGTACACTGAAAAACTGGGAACAAGGAAGTGTAAGATTGCGACACTTTGCAAACCTTTTCCTGATTTCAACGTTCATTTTGAGAGTTTGTCAAGTAGCAGTTGGTCAATGAGTCTCACTCTGATGTTGTATGGGATTTGTGGTAGTGTTGTTTTTTGCAATGCTGCTGAAGGCGTTATATTTCCATCGTAGTCACCTTCCTTTTTCTGTGTACCTGTTACGCAGGGCGAGGTGTGGTTAGGATTGCAGGGGGCTTTTTGGCATCTAAAAGATTAGTTTCCATGACGTCATGGTTTTCTTTCTGCGCTGGGGAAGTAGCTTTTGGCTTTCACCTTGCCAACGTCGTCTAAGAATGTCTTTCACTTTCTTTCACAATGGTCTGACAGGATGTCAGGTTTATCCTGTGGTTGATCTCACACTCTTGGATTATTTATGAACATAGTCGAAGAATATATTAGGTAGCCATTCTTTTCACCATGTGCTTTGTCGTCTGTCTTTCTACATGTCTGTGAACATGCACATTAACGTGTGTTTTTTTTTAACGCAACTCCTTCAAAAGAAAAAATCTTACGATACGTTTTGACAAGCGTTGCTGTCACCTTGACGGCTGTGCAATATGTCATGTCTATGTCATGTCTAGATCCTGAACATGGTTGTACAGTTCATTGTTGATGTTAATCATCCATAGAGATGTAATGACGTCACGGTGTGAGTACAGAACTCCTGTTAGGTTTAAACACTCCCTTATTTGATAATACTCTGGCTATATTTAGCCTGCTAATTTGCGACTGCCTGCTCTTTCTGCTTGAATTAAGCAGTGGCAACTTAAGGAGACACATTTTGGCTGGTGAGATAGTCTCATGTCAGCTGGTCCAACACAAACACACACTTACACAGTCTACACTAATTCTTATATTTACTAATCCTAAACCTGAGGTCTAACATTGCTCTATTCCAGCACTTCTATGTTACCATTAATGTGGCAACTTGTGTTTTTCACACATAATGAGGTTACCGTCTCACACCACGCTCACACACCATGCTCACACACCACTTGCTCCGTCAAGGGCTCAGCCCAGGGTCCTCCACGACCCTCCCATCTCTTTCCATCCTCAGCTAGGTTTTTTGTTCAACCGGCTGCGAAGGAAAAGACTAACAATCTGTCTCCTTATTCTTCTCCTGTTGCCCTTGGAAACCAGAGGGGCTCCAGGTCTCAGACTAGCCATCTCATGACCTCTAGACCAGTGTCCGTATAGGCGTGAGCTGGCAGAACCGCACATGCTGGCCCCGGTGATGTGGGTGTTTCACGTGGACCTCATTGCAGTTCAATCTACATACTGGGCAAAATGTACATATTGGCCCACAACCAAAATAACTAGCCAGGGCCAGGCACGTTTATAATATTAGAAAGAAGATTGATTGTGAGCCTGGCCTCCCTAAAAATGATCTAGTCAAACATGCTGACTGGCAGTGTGCTTGTGGTTGTCTCTTTCAAAGGCTTCTTTTTGCCGAAGCTGAAACTGAAGTGAACTGCTTCACAAGATGAAACGGGAGAGCACTGCTTCACAAGCTGAAACGGGAGAGAACTGCTTCACAAGCTGAAACGGGAGAGCACTGCTTCACAAGCTGAAACGGGAGAGAACTGCTTCACAAGCTGAAACGGGAGAGAACTGCTCCAGAAGCTGAAACGGGAGAGAACTGCTCCAGAAGCTGAAACAGGAGAGAACTGCTTCACAAGCTGAAACGGGAGAGCACTGCTTCACAAGCTAAAACGGGAGAGAACTGGTTCACAAGCTGAAACGGGAGAGAACTGCTCCAGAAGCTGAAACGGGAGAGAACTGCTCCAGAAGCTGAAACGGGAGAGAACTGCTTCACAAGCTGAAACGGGAGAGAACTGCTCCAGAAGCTGAAACGGGAGAGAACTGCTTCACAAGCTGAAACGGGAGAGAACTGCTTCACAAGCTGAAACGGGAGAGAGCTTCTCCACAAGATGAAACGGGAGAGAACTGCTTCACAAGCTGAAACGGGAGAGAACTGCTTCACAAGCTGAAACGGGAGAGAACTGCTCCAGAAGCTGAAACGGGAGAGAACTGCTTCAGAAGCTGAAACGGGAGAGAACTGCTCTGAAACGGGAGAGAGCTTCAGATGAAGCTGCTGAAACGGGAGAGAACTGCTTCACAAGCTGAAACGGGAGAGAACTGCTTCACAAGCTGAAACGGGAGAGAACTGCTTCACAAGCTGAAACGGGAGAGAACTGCTTCACAATCCATTAAATTGTTAAAGCGTTGAATCTTCCTCTTCTTGATTGTTTTTACTATTGTAAATTGAGGTATAACAAAATGCTGATCTCAGAACTGTTATATTTTAAAGTTACGTTTTGGCAAAGGTTAACTCAACCTGGGTTGGGTTGAAGGATCAAATACAATGGTTTTGTGATCATTTGACTGTATTTAAACAACATGAAAAGTAAATATCACTGTTTTTTTTTGTCTTGCCATTATTACAATTCTTTATTTGTATGTCTATAATTTAAGATGAAGCATTGGACTGTTCTGTCCAGATATATCTGTGATTGAAAACTTCTGGAAAGAACAGCAGTTGTGAGAAGGCCCTGTTCCAAGATCACTTAACGGGGTCCAATCTGCCTGGACAGAGGTGCAGGAAGTTCATTCAAGGCTATAGGAAGCACTTGATTGCAGTTATTATGGCTGGAAGCTGTGCTGTCAAAAATTTTGTCAGTGCCAGTTTTTTTTCTGATTTAAAAGGATACATCAAATTCTGAACAATAACATTTAAACTATTTACATTGAAGTAAACAAATGTACTTACAATAAATGTTAACTAAAAAACTTTTTTTAAGACTTTTTTTATTGCTGAATTATTTGAAGAAAGTTCAAGGGGGCCAACTGGAACTTTTTCAGGAGCCCAGGGACAGAGGAACAGGCATATATCATTTTGGTCTAACATTGCTCTGATAGTGGCCTTCAGCTCTTCTGCATTGTTGGGTCTGGCATATCGCATCTTCCTCTTCACAATACCCCATAGATTTTCTATAGGGTTAAGGTCAGGCGAGTTTGCTGGCCAACAGGGATACCATGGTCCTTAAACCAGGTACTGGTAGCTTTGGCACTGTGTGCTGGTGCCAAGTCCTGTTGGAAAATGAAATCTGCATAAAGTTGGTCAGCAGCAGAAAGCATGTAGTGCTCTAAAACTTCCTGGTAGACGGCTGCGTTGACCTTGGACCTCAGAAAACACAGTGTACCAACAGATGACATGGCACCCCAAACCATCACTGACAGTGGAAACTTTACACTGGACTTCAAGCAACGGGGATTCTATGAGGGGCCGTATAGGCCGTAATTCAAACTTACCTCTCACATACACTACTGAAATGCTCTCACATACACTAGTGAAAATTAAACCTCTCACATACACTACTGAAACGCTCTCACATACACTAGTGAAGCGCTTTCACATACACAATTGAAAATTAAACCTCTCACATACACTACTGAAATGCTCTCACATACACTACTGAAATGCTCTCACATACACAACTGAAAATTAAACCTCTCACATACACTACTGAAATGCTCTCACATACACTACTGAAAATTAAACCTCTCACATACACTACTGAACTGCTCTCACATACACTACTGAAAATTAAACCTCTCACATACACTACTGAAATGCTCTCTCACACACTACTGAACTGCTCTCACCTACACTAGTGAAATGCTCTCACCTACACTAGGGAAATGCTCTCTCACATACACTACTGAACTGCTCTCTCACATACACTGAACAGCTCTCACATACACTACTGAACTGCTCTCACATACACTACTAAACTGCTCTCACATATACTAGTGAAAAACTCTTTCACATACACTACTGAAACGCTCTCACATACACAACTGAAACGCTCTCACATACACTACTGAAACGCTCTCACAGAAACTAATGAAACCCTCTTACATTCACCACTGAAAACCTCTCACATACACTACTGAAAACCAGTAAATCTAAGCGCTGCGTTTAGAAACATACAAATAATGGATAATAACAGATTATATGTATATGTACAGGTGCTGGTCATATAATTAGAATATCATCAAAAAGTTGATTTATTTCTGTAATTCCATTCAAAAAGTGAAACTTGGATATTATATTCATTCATTAAACACAGACTAATATATTTCAAATGTTTATTTCATTTAATTGTGATGATTAAAACTGACAACTAATGAAAATCTCAAATTTAGAAAATTTGAATATTACTTAAGAGCGTTACAAAAAAGGAGTTTTAGAAATGTTGGCCAACTGAAAAGTATGAACATGAAAAGTATGAGCATGTACAGCACTCAATACTTAGTTGGGGCTCCTTTTGCCTGAATTACTGCAGCAATGCGGCATGGAGTCGATCAAGCTGTGGCACTGCTCAGATATTATGAGAGCCCAGGTTGCTCTGATAGTGGCCTTCAGCTCTTCTGCATTGTTGGGTCTGGCGTATCGCATCTTCCTCTTCACAATACCCCATAGATTTTCTATAGGGTTAAGGTCAGGCGAGTTTGCTGGCCAATTAAGAACAGGGATACCATGGTCCTTAAACCAGGTACTGGTAGCTTTGGCACAATGTGCAGGTGCCAAGTCCTGTTGGAAAATGAAATCTGCATCTGCATAAAGTTGGTCAGCAGCAGGAAGCATGTAGTGCTCTAAAACTTCCTGTTAGACGGCTGCGTTGACCTTGGACCTCAGAAAACACAGTGGACCAACACCAGCAGATGACATGGCACCCCAATCCATCACTGACTGTGGAAACGTTACACTGGACTTCAAGCAACATGGATTCTGTGCCTCTCCTCTCTTCCTCCAGACACTGGGACCTTGATTTCCAAAGGATGCAAAATTTTCTTTCATCAGAGAACATAACTTTGGACCACTCAGCAGCAGTCCAGTCCTTTTTGTTGTTAGCCCAGGCGAGACGCTTCTGACGCTGTGTCTTGTTCAAGAGTGGCTTGATATAAGGAATGTGACAGCTGAAATCCATGTCTTGCATACGTCTGTGTGTGGTGGTTCTTGAAACACTGACTCCAGCTGCAGTCCAGTCTTTGAGAATCTCCCCCACATTTTTGAATGGGTTTTGTTTAACAATCATCTCCAGGGTGCTGTTATCCCTATTGCTTGTACACTTTTTTCTACCACATCTTTTTCTTCCCTTCGCCTCTCTATTAATGTGCTTGGACACAGAGCTCTGTGAACAGTCAGCCTCTTTAGCAATGACCTTTTGTGTGTTGCCCTCCTTGTGCAAGGTGTCAATGGTCGCCTTTTGGACCGCTGTCAAGTCAGCAATTTTCCGAGATACTGATTTTGGGGTTTTCATTAGTTGTCAGTTATAATCATCAAAATTAAAAGGAATGAACACTTGAAATATATCAGTCTGTGTGGAATGAATGTATACATTATACAAGTTTCACTTTTTGAATGGACTTACTGAAATAAATCAACTTTTTGATGATATTCTAATATATGACCAGCACATCTATATATCGGCATCGGCCTAAACACGTTAAAAATTATCGGCATATCGAATGTCGGCCAAAATCGAATATTGTGCATTCCTAATATCTATTACGTTGTATATTTCTGATATTGTATGAATGTTAGGATGTGAAGACCAAACAGCTGTTATCTAGTGTATAAATGTCTATGTTCAGTCTGTTATTCCTTTGTAAAATACTGTTAATTGCTGCAACCGGGGGATTTCCCCTGGTACCAATATTCCTGAATAAACTTCACCTTTCTTGGCACATTTACTGACTGAGTCTGTCTACATGAATTGATGGAAAACAGTGTTCAGATCCTTTCCGGGAGCAATACGTAATGGGGAATCCTGGTAAACGAAACAGCCCTGAGGGCCAAAGCATAACATCTGAACAGCGTGCATAGAAAGTGATTAAGCCAAAGCATGTGCACATTAAACAGAATTAGATTTTGTGATTCTTCCCGGAATTGAGACCTCATACTCTTATCAGAATGAGATCCACTCTCTCAGGAAACACGCATGCTCACGCACGCTCTCACACACGCACGCTCTCACACACGCACGCACGCACGCTCTCACACACGCACGCTCTCACACACGCACGCTCTCACACACGCAGGCTCTCACACACGCACGCTCTCACACGCACACTCTCACACCCGCACGCTCTCACACGCACACTCTCACACCCGCACGCTCTCACACACGCACGCTTTCACACACGCAGGCACTCACACACACACACATGCTCACACAAGCACACTCGTACACACATGCTCACACTGACATTGAGAAGGGTGGATAGGATGTCTCGGTGGCTTGAGATCACATGACATTATCTTTAGTTGAAGTGTGATACGTTTTCTTCACACTCTCTGTCTCACACTTGGACTTCGGATGATGTCATTTCTCAGTGAACACTAGTTGGTCTGTGTACTGTCATGTTTTAGGCTAATCTTTAGTCTGAACCCACCAGCTATTGACAGAACACGGTGAGTTTGGATCAAGACAAGCTTTAAGAATTCACCCGCGACTAATTGGCTTAGAGACGCATAACCAGATCTCTGGCTTTGTACCAGCCGTGGGGCTGTTGGCTGCAATATTTGTTTCAGTTAGATGTCGATTCTTATTGGCTCAGGTTGTGTGTGGCAAAACGCTTGACTGCCTTGTGTTCAGTACAGACGCATAATACTAGGCCTAATTTAGGTTTAAATAAATCAAAGGCTTTGCCAACCAGGTTGGGACTCGCTAAACGAGTTTCAAAAGGAACTTTTGGGAATTGAGTCGCATTGCAGCCGGTCTGCTAGAGTTGATTTATTTAAGAATTGAGTTTATACGTCCGCTGCTGATCCAAGTAATTCTCTCATGGCCTCACCACAGATCCAATGGCAATATCCTGCTGTCAGTCCAAACCGTGTTTCCCTTAGAGACTCTAACTGCATATCAGAGCCCTATTCTCTGTTCGTCATTCATCGCCGCCGGCATTTAGACAACCTATCAGGGGTCCTCTGGAGAGAATACATCATGGCTCTGTCATGTAACCGCTTGTTTAATGGGCACCTTCACCTGACCATAGTGTCTGTGTTTGGTATCAATATGAGATTATTAATATGAGGTGGATACCATTGTGTTTGTGGAAGTAGAGAAGCAATGAGCCCTTGGCAATGTCCAAAATGACACCCAATGATAAATAGTAGTCTGCTAAATTCGTACACTATATTGGGATTAGGGTAGGTCTTTGCGATGCTTCCAAGTCTTTTTTCAATCAATCGATCTTGAAACGTATGCCTGCTGTTAAAAATAAATGCAGCTCTTATGCATTGATCTGAGCTTGGTTTTCTGGTCGTTTCGGGAGACTGCATTTCTTTTCTTATTGAAAAAAGACTTCAGCACCCCATTCCACACAAGCTTAGAAATAGGGTATGAAACTCCACCCGATCTGTTGTTCAGTGTGAGGCTGGCAGAGAGTGATTTCACCCTGTCAGGCGGATTAGTCAGATCGGCTCTGGACGAGTCGTTTTGGACCTGTGTCAGTCAGCAGCATTGGGCATTTGTGTGAAAAGGCTGCTTCCAACCTTCTCACTAGATCCCATCACCCAAACATGTGTTACATTTATGGTTTGGTTTGAGGCAGCACAAGGTTTTCTTTCATTTATACTTACATCCCAGGTACAAAATGGTGGAAACCGGGGGGGTATTTAAAGGTTTGTGTGGGTGAGGCTGATGGCAATCAAGAGGCTATATAGCTAGGCCTTACAGCTCAAGCAGGGGAGAGAAAGAACCAGCTTGCTACAAGGCTGGAAGACTGTTAATACGTCTAAGATCTGATGCATAAAGAATTGTAAAAGAATATTTGTTTTTGATGTGTTGGTTTTTTATTAATAAATACTTCAAGCTTGAAACCAGTGGTTTTCCATCCTTCCCCACGTACCAACACCCAATTCCAGTAGCCACTCTAATATCCCATACAGTGGCCGTGCCGTTGGCGATACCACAATATGGGAATCATGCTAATGACAGTGTAGCAGTATAGCGTAGAGTAGGATAGCCTCACTGCTTCAACATGTCTTCAACATTGTATTATATTTTGTTCTTGTATTTTTTAATGTTCGTGGACTCTCAATGGGGGAAAATTGATTCATAATTTTGGCAATGTTCTTTTTGATTATGGTCTATTGAACACACACACATATGGACAGTACCAGAAATGCAATCCCTTTTCGAATCCAAGCCGGGAGGTCGACATTTGCACCAACATTTGCTATTTGTTCCACCCTGTATGATGCCAACTGCAACACGACTACATCCGCTTTTGTGGCCCTTGACCTTGTAAGTGGAGAGTAGTCCACGTGTGATAAGGTGCTCTAGACTCATTTATTCATGCACATTCTTTATCACAGACACAACGTTCTCGGTGAGATATGGTATCAGGAGGGCAGTTCCTAGTCATGGGGTTTATTTAAGTCTGCAGATGGCTGTCTCTGTAGACCCAAGGCGTATCCACACCAGGGTGCATATCGACCGCTCCCCGTGTTCTCTGTGTTTTTGCATTTCACGCCAACACCGTTTGCACCAGAGGCTGTGTGGCTGACCTTATCGATCTTCCTCTCCTCTGTTTCCACAGATCTGCTGAACGGCGCCCAGGAGAAATGTGAGCTTCCCCCAATGGACGGTTTCCCTCACTGCGAAGGCAAGGTCAAGGTGAGAGAGACAATGAGACCGAGAACACAGAAACATTTTCATCATGACACAGGGCCATCTGTTCTGCTTCCCAACTACCTCAGATCTTCAAGGTGGTTAGGCACGGCCAACCGATTAGCATTCAAAGAACCAAGGGACCGAGCGGGCCCCATGGAAGAAATGCAGCTCCTTTTTAGTGGTTTTCAAACGTGTCTCGCTGTCTTGTGTTGTTTTCTCTTAGGATGTGATTCAGAGACATGACTGTGGATGGGTTCCTTGCTATTTTATACAACACAATTACACCACGTGCCTAAAAGTTTCTCATTAACAACTGGTTAAAAATGCAAACTTTGTAAGATCACACCCATGTCCTTGTTTGAGCGAAAGTCATAACATTTGGAACATAGATTTCTCACCTCACAAGGAACCGATTTGCCTCAAGACCATGCTAGGTCTAGACATTTTTGTCAATTCTAGGATTTCCATAAAATTAGAATAGTCTAAAACATGTAAATGTACACTTCTGTTGTTACACAAAATGAATTAAAAAATCCATTTAAATAAGTCAAAGCTATTGTTGTTGTATCAACATTTGGCACCTGATTTGCCTATGCTGTCTCAACATATAAACGAGATTGTCTAAATGTGGATCTACAGTGGTGTGAAAAATGGTTTGCCACCATGATTTCTCATTTTATTGCATGTTTGACACACTTAAATGTCAAACACATTTAAACATTAGTCAAAGATAATACAAGTAAACACAAAATGCAGTTTTTAAATGAAGGTTGTTATTATTCAATTATCCTATCCTACATGGCACTGTGTGAAAAAAGTGATTGCCCCCTACAACCTAATAACTGGTTGGGCTGCCCTTAGCTGAAACAACTGCAATCAAGTGTTTGTGAGTCTTTTACAGCGCTTTGGAGGGATTTTGGCCCACTCATCTTTGCAGAATTGTTGTAATTCAGCCACATTGGAGGGTTTTTGAGCATTAACTGCCACAGCTTCTCAATAGGATTCAGGTCAGGACTTTGACTAGGCCACTCCAAAGTCTTCATTTTATTTTTCTTCAGCAATTCAGAGGTGGACTTGCTGGTGTGATTTGGATCATTGTTCTGCTACAGTACCCAAGTTCGCTTCAGCTTGAGGTCACGAACAAATGGCCGGACATTCTCCTTCAGGATTGTTTGGTAGACAGCAGAAAACCACTGTTGAGCAGAAAAATTACATATGGCTCGTCTCATTTTTGCCCCCAAAAATCTTGATGGTCCCGAAGACTTTTGAGACAAAACTCTGTGGACTGAAAATATGACTTGACAAAATATGAATTGTTTGAAAGGTGTGTATCCCATTACATCATGGTTCCATTTATCACAGCAAGTCTTCCAGGTCCTGGGGCAGCAAAATAGGCCCAGAACATCAAACTACCACCACCACCACACTACCACCATAATTTACTGTTGGTATGATGTTCTCTTCCTGAAACGCGGTGTTACTTTTACGCCAGATGTAATGGGATACACACCTTCCAAACAGTTCAACTTTTGTCCCTTCAGTCCACAGAGTATTGTCCCAAAAGTCTTGGCGATCATCACGATGTTTTCTGGCAAAAAACAGTGGTTTTCTTCTTGGAACTCTGTCATGCAGGCTATTTTTGCCCAGTGTCTTTCTTACAGTGGAGTCCTGAACACTGACCTTAACTGAGGCAAGTGAGGCCTGCTGCTCTTTGGATGTTTCTGTGGGGTCTTTTGTGACTTCTTGGATGAGTCGTCACTGTGTGACTGGGGCTCATTTTGGTTGTCCGGCCACTCCTGGGAAGGTTCAACACTGTTCCATGTTTGCGGCAATTGTGGATAATGGCTCTTACTGTGGTTCGCTGGAGTCCCAAATCTTTAGAAATGGCTTTATAACCTTTTCCAGACTGATATATCTCAATTACTTTGCCCATTTGCTCCGGCATTTCTTTGGATCTTGGCATGATGTCTATCTTTTGAGGATCTTTTGGTCTCTTTCACTTTGTCACGCAGGTCCTTTTTAAGTGATTTCTTGATTGAGAACAGGTGTGGCAGTAATCAGGCCTGAGTGTGTCTAGAGAAATTTAACTCAGATATGATAAGTTATGATTAAGTTAAGTTATGTAATAACATGGGGGGGCATTCACTTTTTCACACAGTGCCATGTAGGTTTCGATTTGGTTTTTCCTGAAACATAACAACATTCATTTAAGAACTGCATTTTGTGTTTACTTGTGTTGTGTTTTATTTCCATTTTAAATGTGTTTTTATTGTTGTAATCCAGGGCTTCACTTAAAAAGAGTCCTTCGTGTCAGTTAATATCTCCCGTAGCTAGAATTTTTTTTAATGTTGAATAAGAAATACTCTTTTAAAGGCTGTCTGATCACATGATCACACCATTAAAATTTCAAAAGGAACACTGTTCTCGAAATGTAATCTTGTCTTGTCATCTAAAAGCGTCCTCACCCTGTGTCAGACAGATCACCACCAATCCCAATCCCAATCAAAATGCATTTCATGCTGGTCGTTTGTCTAAGGAGACGCACTTATCTGTCTGTCTCTGGTCTACAACCAGTTGTCACTCATCTTTTCCTACAGAAGCACTGATTGCTTTTTTAAGGTGGTGCATTTTAGATTGAAGACGATTTCAGATGGATGATTATGTGACCGGAATGAGCCTTTACAAAAAAACTGATATTACTTGTGCGTAATTTGAGCAACATGCTTTGCTCACAGAACTGCCAGCTTGTATACGTTTATTTTATTTCTCTGGCAGAAATAAAATAAACGGCAGAGCTGATTCTGGCAGAGCTGATTTTGTTCCTCTGGGACTTGTGTGGGGTTTGATTTAAATCCCAGCTGTTTAAAGCCCAGTCTTATGCTTTGCATGTTCTGGCATATTGTTCCTATTTCTTGTGTTTTCCATTGTTCTCTTATTGTCCTTTAACGCTCAGAGTAAAACGTCCTTATTATCTATTATCCTTAAGACAATATTGTTTAAATTGGTCATACACTAGATTTTCCGAGCAGTCGATGACTTGGTGGTTTTCTTCTACTTTGGAATTTAGAAAGCCTTGTTATATACCATGAAGTATAGTGGAAGCTCTCTGGCTACCTGCGATCACCTTCTGTCCCCTGTAGAATTTCCTTAAAGTTGAATACATGCACATGATGTCTTCAACTTGCCTTGCGTGACTCTAAGGGTAAGAGATGGCATGGAAATTAGATTGAAAAATCTGATGGAAAGTGCAGCAATGGAAAGTTAGGCCCTGTCCCCAACGCTATTCCCTATTTAGTACACTCCTTTTGACCAGAGGCCCTGTTCAGAAGTAGGGCACTAAAATATGTACCAGGGTTGCAATTGTGTGTCAGTATGAAAGGGGAACACTTGATTCCTGACCCAGCGAGTAATGATTGTCGAGTTCCCCCTGCAATCTTGGCCAAGTCATAGCCCAACTATGCATGTTCCCAGAGCTGTAGCAGATTGTTTTTGTACTTCTCCATCTGTAGAATATGTAAAAATGCTGTATTCTGCAGTTGAATCTCCAATACAATGCACCTTAGCACCAAAACAACTTCAGTGTTAAGCCATAGTGTTTAGTAGCTCAATGCTGGCAACCCCCAGATGTATTTATTTATTTTAACTGAACGTCAGGTTGATTTGTGGCAGTTTTAGACTTTCCAGACACTGTTTGTCATCAGTGTTCCTTTGTTACATAGCCTGGTTCCGTTTCTTGGATGGATGGTGCTTCTCTCAGACCCAGATAGCCCAGAGCTTCTTCTCTTTTATTGTCTGCACCTGTGGTGGAAGGCCAAGGCAGGCATAAAGACTGTTGGAAAACTCTTCAGCTGGTTTTTGTCAATGCAAATTGTCAGTTGGCCAGACCACAATACATATGGTCTTATATATAGCTGTAGGTTTCCCTTTTCTATGATACCGCAAATGAGGCCAAAAAGAGAAGAAATAAATAACTGTATTCTTACAACTTGATTATAGTGACAAACAACCACTCAATTGCTTCCATTGTATGTTTGGGTTTATGTGCTCACTATTTGTTCCGTGTGTTTGGTCCTAATCAACTCTTCTTTCTCAGTGGATGAAGGACATGTGGCGGTCGGACTCCTGCTACAATAACTACGGCGTGGACGGCTCCTCCTGCTCCTTCTACATCTACCTCAGCGAAGTGAGTGGTGGGTGGGAGTGTGTCTGTTTGTGCGGGGCTCTCTGTGTCTTAGTGTGTGTGTGTGTGTGTGTGTGTTGTGCACACAATGACTATGCGGTGGATGAATCAACTCATTGAAATTCAGTGTAAAGAAAACCCACGGGACGTGGAACGCCACTGCTTTTTACGTATTCAGCCGCTGAATTTCGGCGCGTGCCTGCGGCGACAAAACTATTTACCTGTGAACTAGGACGCTTCATTCTATGAGCTGATGTGGAAACATGGCGTCAAGGAGATATCAAAACGTTGCACCCTATTCACTCTATATTGAGTGCACTACTTCTGTCTACTGCCTTTCGAAAGGGCTCCAAAAAGAGTACACCGCAGGGAATAGGGTACCATTGGTATGCAGCCACCTCTCACCGACAGACATTCTACTGCACTCGAGCCGGCGTCACGTGACCCGCTATCACCATGGTGATATGCATGCATTTCCATACAGCATTAGCTCGGCACTTTCTTCGCCTCTCTCTTGATTGAATTCTGTATGAGTCTCATGGACGTTACGGGTGGGCGTTTATGTTTAATATATAGTTGTCGATCATCCTCTTAACTTCTCACAGAGGCTGGTCTTAAAAGCAAACACACAAGTGATTAATGGCCGTTATTAAAGGTCTCAAACGCCAACGCTCCTGACTGAGCGGGGCCACGGATTTATAATGTCCGCGTCCCGAACGGCGCCCTATCTCCTAGGTAGCACGACGCCTTCAACTTCACTTGAGAGAGAACAGGGTGCAGTTTTGAATGTGGCCTAATTTCCCTAGCCCGGAGGGGACAGCCAGATGGATGGAGCGAACGGTGAGGCCCTAACAAATCACCGATAAATCCCCAACCGCCATTTTACGGACCAATTGTAGTGCGCGAGGATCCACCGTGCCCAGTGACGGAATGAGGTTTCGGCTGTTTTGATCGATTTTACAACTTTTAAAAATGGCTTCCTGTCCACTATTTAGAACAACGCTTGTGTCCAAATCCCAAAGCCCTGTACCCAAGGACGGCGCCATTAAAGTCGTGTTCTATATAGAAAACCGGGCCGCACTGAAGTCGGGCGGGGCCAGATGGCGCTAGTCTCCGCCATATTTTTTGATCTCCTTGTCCGCGTTCCACATTTTGACTGGCTGGGCCACCCATTGGGGTTAGCACCAAACACTCACTGCCTTCTCCCCTAGAACCTCCGATGTGAGAACAGAACAAGCCAGGCCTCCGTCAGTACGACATCTGCTTTCACAATGAATCAATTACCCGTCTAACGATTGCCTGATACACCACTTGAGTCACCATTTCAAATAGACACCCAATTCCCATGTTGTGCATCTTTTTAGATATGCGGTGCCGTTTGAGAGTCTGCCCTCGCGTATTTTATCACAATCTCAGATGAATATGTTCATGTTCTTTCAGGTGGAGAACTGGTGCCCCCGTCTGCCATGGAGAACCAAGACATTGAACGATGAAGCCGACCGGAGGGCCCAGGTGAGTGTCTAGCTGAGGAAACATCGCCGGAAACCCGCTATAAAAGTGTGTAAATGAATCCATTTGTGCCTACGCCTTTCCGGTCATTTTGGAACAATAGTGTAAAAGTGGTTAAATGTGGTAAAACATTTCAAACGCCACCCCTCCCTTCCGCTTAAACACCAACAACCCGGACTGTCCTGTTTATTTCCAAAGGCAATGTCACTAGGGCATTGAATTGTTTTTAAGAATCTTTTGAACTCTTTAGAAAACCTTGTCTGCTGGTCTTATAGTGAAAACCTTTATAATCTAGATTGAAGCACTACTACTGCATTTAGGTTAAAACAAACCCAGTTTTGGGCTGGGTTTATACTTTTCGGGGGTTAAACTCATGACTCATGATAATGAAACCGATGTGGACACCACACACAGGCTGTAGACTCAGTGACAGGAAGTTGAATTAAATCTAGCAGTTTCCCCATTTGAGCCAACCCTGAGTGACTGACACACACACACTCTGAGCAGTAGAGTCTCTCGTCGATACGTTCGAGACTGACTATCGAGCGGGAGTAGATCTATTCTACGACGTCTGTCGCCATGCCAATGGGAACTGGGCTATCTCCCTGTAGGTTGTCCGGGCTTCGAGCTCCGGGCAGTGCTCTTTGCTATTAGATTTCTGTATTCTTTCGCTTGCGGTTATGGATAATGCAATACTCATTCCCTCCCCACACACCTGGATACCTCATCGATGCCTTGGGATCCACATCGATGGCAGTTCTGATTTAAATTGTGCCCACTCAGTCCTGGTTGTGTGCTAGGTGACCCTCTATTTGCTTCTTTATAGTCCACTATATAGTGCACTATATCTGGAAGAGGAAGCCACTTAGAATGTCGGCCCAGAGTTCTTCTCTCAGTGATTTCCTGTCCCACTGAGGGATGATAATATACTTCCAGAGAGTTGTTAGAGCGTAGTTAGTGCGTTTATTACACAGCACCAGCCACTGTTAATGGCTAACAGGTTTAGGTCTCACCTGGTGAGGCTGGAAGCAAATAGTTCTAGCATATTGACCCGAGAGAAGCTGAGAAATGTTCTGATCGTTATCGCTGCATTGCCAGCCTCCAGTAAGCAGACATATGTCTTGGTGCCAGGCCAAATGTGCTGCTTCTCCGTTCGACCGTTGGCGTCGATGTGAATCCTCTTGTTAGTCTGCATGCTTCCACTAATCCCTTTGCCTTGTGAATCAATGCATTTTAACAGCGCGTCTGACATGGCAGTTTGACAGCGTCGTGAGATTTAGAAATTGCCATAGATCACAGATCTAGAAATTGCCTCCCACGTTCCATGGCTAATGATTATGTGATAGCGATCAACAGTTCTCTGCTTCCGCCTGCTGGAAATGATCTCAACTAACACAATTTCGGATATGGTTGTTGCTTCTCATGATGTGCCCCAGGTGGGGGGGATTATACATCAGGATTCACCTGGTGCTTCTGGTGGACCATCCCAGTCGGGCCTGATAGGATGTCTACCTGCTTCTGATATACTCATATACACCTCCCATGGACTACGCTGTGGAGCTGGGTTAAACCAAAATACCTTCAGAATGGGGGTGTTGAAATGCCCTTTTGTGTGTCGTCCACAGACGGAGATCCGGACGAGCTTCGAGGAGCTGTACCGAGTTATGTCCCGGCGTGAGGAGTTCCGCTGGATGATGCTCCGTATCAAGCGCATGGAGGACCCCTGGATCAGCGCCATCCGAGGCCTGGCCGCTAAGCAGAACATGGCCAAGCGGAAGAGGAAGAAGGTAGACCTCACACACACACGCACACACACACACACACACACGCACACCTGAAGTACCACTCAACCTCTTCTAGGGTCTGTAACACAGGCGTGTACGCCAACCCACACACACACCTCAAGTACCACTCGACCTCTTCTAGGGTCTGTAACACAGGCGTGTACGCCAACCCACACACACTCGTATAATCAATACTACCACAGTACGCACAGAGCTCAACCCCAGCAACAAGGACAAGGGAATGAGGAAATGGTCTCGGGTACAAATGGTTCACCCTGACCTGTTCTCTCTGACAACCTAATCCGTTACATGGAGTGTGTCGTACACCTTTGGGTTGTAGTATTCTGCACCCAAATCACCCATTCGCTACTATCCTCCAACCCACTCGCCCTCTAGAATGGATTATCAAGCACAAGATTGGTGTTAGTGTGCACGTGTGCATACTTTAAAGCGTGGTTATATAGGACATAGTCCAAACTGTGTCAAAGGTCTGGACAGGGACAAAGGACTCTGATCCCACATCTGAGAGAACTGAAACAAAGCCTCTGCTTTTCCCACGGCCTTAAAGGGGATGTTCAGACATTTTTACATTAAACCTTTTTCTTACTGTGATGGTAGGTTAGTGGTAGTTATTTTGTAAGTGAAAATGCGCAAACTATGAAGCAAAGGCCCCACTGAAATGAAAATGGCTAAAAGCAAAGAATAAAATGTTGCAAAATACTCCAAACCAACTTAATCGACAACTTATTATGGATGTTGGTGCATTCATTTTATGTTATCACTTTGTTCTTCTTGTGCCATTAATCCATATTTGAAGGATGGTGTTTTTAACAACAACAAAAAGATACAAATAGGTTTTATGGGACTGTGGGTTTTTTCTTCTCTAAAGAATCAGTGCAGAATGGGATTCTGATAGAATTTGAGTTCGTTTTTTTTTCTGCTTAATGACATTTCATTAAATTCCTGATTGGCAAGTCACGAGTTTGATAAGAAGTCACAACCATCTGTACCCCTGAAAAGGGTCGCTGTGCCTCCCTTATTTCCATATTAGTCCCAATTGTCACCATTTAGTCTCAAATGTCACCCTACTCCTGTCCAATTTTCCCATTGTACCCTCTAATTACAATAGTGCACACTGTGAATATGATGTAGCCGGAGCCTTGTGCTGTGCCAAGGTTAGCTTTATTTTATTACAGCCATAATCCTTTCCACCCATTAATCCCTGAACAATACCCCCCGGTGACTTTGTCGGCTTTCCAAATGGCACACTATACCCTCTGTCTGGCCCCACCTTGGGCCTGGGTCTAAAGCAGTGCACTTTTCGGGACGCAGGGTGCCGATTGGGATGGTGTCCGTGAGAGGCTAACTCACGAGCTGAAAGTGTGTCAGGACCTTCAGAGAGGGAACACTGTAATATTGGATTCCTGTGGATCGGTGTGCTTCCCCGGTGAAATGAAGGAGACTCTCGTTAAGAACATAATCTGTCTTCAGTGGAGTGTGACTTTGATACACTGTAAATTCTGCAACAGTGTGTTGAACTCCGGGATTTGAAACGAGCAAACCATTTTAATGCAGAAAATGGCTCATTACATTTTCAGCACTGCCAGTGGATTCAACGCTGTTAACTGTTGATTATTTCTTTAAAGGCGTAGACGCTAAAGACACAGCATCAAATGGTTCGCAAAGGATAAACCTAAAGTTTCGCACTATTACCTCAACGTATTTAATGTTATTGACTTACATTTTTATCTTCCAATATTCATCACCTCAGCTTGAAGCGTCGGTGTAAAATGCGCTGAGCTCGAGTCAGCTGACCCTGATTCAGCACCTCTTTCCCCTCAGATCCTGGTGCACCTGGGCCTGTTGACCAAGGAGTCAGGCTTCAAGATAGCAGAGAACGCCTTCAGTGGAGGGCCCCTGGGGGAGCTGGTCCAATGGAGCGACCTCATCACCACCCTGTACCTGCTGGGTCACGACGTGCGCATCTCTGCCTCCCTGGCTGAGCTCAAAGAGTGAGTCCGTACAGGTGTTATATGGAACTGTTCTGAATGTATGTGTGCAGGGGTTTTTCTGAATCAAAACGGGTCTTAGGTGGTGGGTGTGGTCAGGGGTGTGGTCAGGGGTGTGGTCAGGAGGCGTAGAAACCTGACAGTTGGCTTTGTGGTCAACTTGCTAACATCACTTCTATTTGTTTTACTCTGAGAGGCAAATTATTAAGTTGTTTAATCTTTTTCCATGATTTCAGAGGCCAGATATGAACCTATTATCTTGTTACCTGTTTAGTTATTCCCATAAATAGAACACAAACGACAGCATTGCCATACTTTTAAACAGATAGACCACAGATGGTTGCTGGTAGCTAGCAGACACTTAAGACCAAGATCCAAAAACACATATGTTTACAGCAGAAAGGTTATCGGCCAACGTTGGTCCTTTGTACCATATTCCTTAAAAATGCATGCGGAATTTGAGAATAACATGGCTGATCTTGGATAAGGTCCCCTCTGTCTATGTTATCTTTTGGTATTGTTATCAGAAAGGAACAACTGATTCAATTCAACAGCACTTTCACAATGAGAAGCTTGATACATACAGTTCAAGGTATTACCTCATCAAAGTCGATTATGGAATGTGAGGAAAACATTGACTTTGGGTTAGGTGTTGGGTTAGGTGTTGGGTGTTGGGTTAGGTGTTGGGTTAGGTGTTGGGTGTTGGGTTGTGTGTTGGGTTAGGTGTTAGGTTAGGTGTTGGGTTATGTGTTGGGTTAGGTGTTAGGTTGGGTGTTGGGTTAGGTGTTAGGTTAGGTGTTGGGTTAGGTGTTAGGTTAGGTGTTGTGTTGGGTGTTGGGTTAGGTGTTAGGTTAGGGGTTGGATTAGGTGTTAGGTTAGATGTTGTGTTGGGTTAGGTGTTAGGTTAGGTGTTGGGTTAGGTGTTGGGTTAGGTGTTAGGTTAGGTGTTGGGTTAGGTGTTGGGTTAGGTGTTGGGTTAGGTGTTAGGTTAGGTGTTGGGTTAGGTGTTGGGTTAGGTGTTGGGTTAGGTGTTGGGTTAGGTGTTAGGTTAGGTGTTGGTTTAGGTGTTAGGTTAGGTGTTAGGTGTTGCGTGTTGGGTTAGGTGTTAGGTTAGGTGTTGGGTTAGGTGTTAGGTTAGGTGTTAGGTTAGGTGTTGGGTTAGATGTTGTGTTGGGTGTTGGGTTATGTGTTGGGTTAGGTGTTGGGTTAGGTGTTGGGTTAGGTGTTAGGTTAGGTGTTGGGTTTGGGTTAGGTGTTGGGTTAGGTGTTGGGTTAGGTGTTGGGTTAGGTGTTGGGTTAGGTGTTGGGTTAGGTGTTGGGTTGGGTGTTGGGTTAGGTGTTAGGTTGGGTGTTGGGTTAGGTGTTAGGTGTTAGGTGTTGGGTTAGGTGTTAGGTGAGGTGTTGGGTTAGATGTTGTGTTGGGTGTTGGGTTATGTGTTGGGTTAGGTGTTGGGTTGGGTGTTGGGTTAGGTGTCGGCCTGCTAGTTTCTGAGAGGCAATATCTTTAGGATATGAACCCAGCCACCCTCTAGTCTGGTTTTGAAATGGCAACATTTTGGTTGTAGGTCTGCTTTCTTAGCCTCTGAGCCAGCAACCAATTAGAGCCCAGCTTAATAATTACAAGGTATTACATCAGCGAGCAATAATACAATAATCTGTCAGCTCCATTACAGCAGGGAATCTGGATTGTTGGCTGCTGAAGTATTTTAAAGTAAACAACCTGTCAGCGCACAAACCTCTTAGCTCGTGTCCCAAATGGCCCTCTATTACTTACTTAAAGTGCACTCATTTGATCTTTGAGCTTTGTATTGCTGTGCATTACGTGGGACACCTCCATTAAACTCAGCTTAGCTGAGCTCACCCCATTCCCTCTCCTTCAGGATCATGAGGAGGGTAATGGGGAACAAGTCCAGCTGCCCCACTCAGGGTGATAAGGTGGTGGAGCTTATCTACATCGACATTGTGGGCCTGACCCAGTTTAAGAAGACGCTCGGCCCCTCTTGGGTCCACTACCAGTAAGTACTCCTTGTTTTCAACTCCAGCGCAAGTCTGTCTGTCTGTCTCTCTCTTTCTCTAGCTCTACCTCACTCTGTCTCCTCACTCTGTCTTAATCAATCTACCTGTCTGTCCATCCATCGCTCTCTCTATCTCTTAATCTCTCTCTCTCACATTCTCTGTATCTCTGGCTGTCTTTCTCTTGATCTCTCACTTCCTCTTTACTGATACGTTAATGTAAGATGGGACAGTGTTCTATCCCAGAACATGAAAATCAATGTTCACATTCATTGGTCAAATACCCTTATTTGCCCGGTTCCACAAACAAGTTTCTTTCCGGGTGTACCTCATCTTCCCCTGATGCATCCTGGGAGAGGGAACCCATCTATACATACACCTTGTTTCTACAACCTAACTGAAATATGACCTCTTGTAAACAAGCGGGTGTGTTTCCATATAGTAGATCCAAACTCATAAAGCAGATGCCTTCATTGTTGTCTTTTTTCTGGTCTGTTTTCATCCCCCCATCTGTGTGTCAGTGTGTTGGAGCTTGTGCACTGCTAAACTGATTGTATGGCCAATAACGTCCCCTTTTCGTGTACTGCTGCTCTGAGGCATCCATCACTGCGGTTGGAGGTTAGGAGAAACAGCCTTTTGAAAACAACCAGAAGGGCTTGGTAATGGCCCCAAGATGTCCTCTTTCTGTGCCGGCACTTGATGTTTGATCCCGTTCCATCTTGCACAGAGGAAAACGACTCTGTGGTCGAAACGCCTCTCTATTTTCTATTATAATGTATTCACCCTATAGACAAAAAGCCCATAGGCTGCAGTTGAAAGAAGGGCACTACATAGGGACTGTGGTTTCATTTTGGACACGACTTCAACCTTCTTAAAGCCTGTGTGTTTGCAATTCCCGGATCTAGCTGGCCTTGTTGTGAGTTGATTCATTCCAAGCTATTGGTTGAAAGGTGTTGTGCAATCGGCCACTTTCTGACTGTTTGGTCTGTCAGATCGACGGTGCATCTGGACTTCAAAGCCTGCCGAAACGATTTGATCTTGTTCATTATCTAATCTTGTCTCGTTTAGGTCAATCTCACCCGCTGCTCTCCCTGTTCCCTCCCCACTTCCTCCTCCTATATCCTTCTCCTCCCCTTAAGCATTTTTATTTCCCCGCCACTCTGAGCATGTAGAGAGTATTTTAGTTTCTCTCACCCGGGTGCCAGTTGAGCAACAGAAGTCTCTTTGTTAACCTGTCCTTATCTTTTCTAAACGACATTTGTCACAGAGGGAAACGCATGAGCTACTGGCGCCACTTGTTCCTCTCATCCTCTTAAATGAGACTCCAGCTGCTATTTAGTGCTCTACATTAAGTTCCTCTTAAATGAGACTCCAGCTGCTATTTAGTGCTCTACATTAAGTTCCTCTTAAATGAGACCCTAGCTGCCATTTAGTGCTATACATTAAGTTCCTCTTAAATGAGACCACAGGTGCTATTTAGTGCTCTACATTAAGTTCCCCTCATCCTCTTAAATGAGACCCCAGCTGCTATTTAGTGCTCTACATTAAGTTCCTCTTAAATGAGACCCCAGCTGCTATTTAGTGCTCTACATTAAGTTCCCCTCATCCTCTTAAATGAGATCCTAGCTGCTATTTAGTGCTCTAAATTAAGTTCCTCTTATCCTCTTAAATGAGATCCCAGCTGATATTTAGTGCTCTACATTAAGTTCCTCTTAAATGAGACCACAGGTGCTATTTAGTGCTCTACATTAAGTTCCTCTTAAATGAGACCCCAGCTGCTATTTAGTGCTCTACATTAAGTTCCTCTTAAATGAGACCCCAGCTGCTATTTAGTGCTCTACATTAAGTTCCTCTCATCCTCTTAAATGAGTCCCCAGCTGCTATTTAGTGCTCTACATTAAGTTCCCCTCATCCTCTTAAATGAGATCCTAGCTGCTATTTAGTGCTCTAAATTAAGTTCCTCTTATCCTCTTAAATGAGATCCCAGCTGATATTTAGTGCTCTACATTAAGTTCCTCTTAAATGAGACCACAGGTGCTATTTAGTGCTCTACATTAAGTTCCTCTTAAATGAGACCCCAGCTGCTATTTAGTGCTCTACATTAAGTTCCTCTTAAATGAGACCCCAGCTGCTATTTAGTGCTCTACATTAAGTTCCTCTCATCCTCTTAAATGAGTCCCCAGCTGCTATTTAGTGCTCTACATTAAGTTCCTCTCATCCTCTTAAATGAGTCCCCAGCTGCTATTTAGTGCTCTACATTAAGTTCCTCTCATCCTCTTAAATGAGTCCCCAGCTGCTATTTAGTGCTCTAAATTAAGTTCCTCTTAAATGAGACCCCAGCTGCTATTTAGTGCTCTACATTAAGTTCCTCTCATTCTCTTAAATGAGATCCCAGCTGCTATTTAGTGCTCTACATTAAGTTCCTCTTAAATGAGACCCCAGCTGCTATTTAGTGCTCTACATTAAGTTCCTCTTAAATGAGACCCCAGCTGCTATTTAGTGCTCTACATTAAGTTCCTCTTAAATGAGACCCCAGCTGCTATTTAGTGCTCTACATTAAGTTCCTCTCATCCTCTTAAATGAGACCCCAGCTGCTATTTAGTGCTCTACATTAAGTTCCTCTCATCCTCTTAAATGAGTCCCCAGCTGCTATTTAGTGCTCTACATTAAGTTCCTCTTAAATGAGACCCCAGCTGCTATTTAGTGCTCTACATTAAGTTCCTCTCATCCTCTTAAATGAGACCCCAGCTGCTATTTAGTGCTTTACATTAAGTTCCTCTCATCCTCTTAAATGAGTCCTCTAAATTAAGCTAGATCCCTAAAGTTGGAGTACTGAATTGTGAAGAAGGGGACATATGAGTCTGCGTAAACTTTGTCTTTACGTTATTGGCAGTATAAACCTAAATGCTATTCTAACTCTATTACGGCCTGAGGTGCGATATATTGAAACCTTTTTGTTTCCTGATGGACATGTTGTCGTTGCCTTTGACCTTTTGGAGGTATCCACTTGCCCATTTAACTCTGAGGGCGTGTCCCAAATGTAAACCTGATCCCTTTATGGTACACACCTTTTCTCTGGGCCTTGCAGGCCTCTCTTCAAACCTAGCGCACCTCACTAAATGGGGACTGGGCCGAGGCGTGGGACACAGACGGAGGCCGTTTCAGTGTGTAGCCAAAGTCATTGCTCACGTCTGTGAATGATCTGCAGGTTGGATCAGAGTGAACCACACAGCTGTAATTGTGGCTTTCGAATGAGTGATCGCAGCTTGTCCGTCCTCCTGTCACATTTCTTGTTTTTTTGAGCAAGCACACAATCACAGACCTGTTTCTGTATCTCGTTCTGTTTTAATCCACGTGTGTCTCCTTCGTTCTTGAACTGTCTCCACATATCGATGAGATTCGCTAATGTTTCACTGGTTCCATGGTCACATGCCTGATATCTTGAACAGGACCGTTCTGTCCCCACTGCCATTAATCAGAAGCATGCATGATTTTCACACAGGTCTATTCAGTACGTTTCACCTGGATCTGTCTGGCGGAAACAAATTGGAGCCGGACAAACCATTTTTCTGCTAGTCGTTTTTTTTTCTCTTTCCCCACAGCTAGTCCTCTTTCTTTATTTCAGTAGGGAGCTAGTTTCTTTTAGCCCTAATGCCAGAGGCTGATCAAAACACATTCCCTCTCTTCACCCTCTGCAGGAGGCATATGGTGAGAAATGGTTTGGAATGTCAAACTGCAATATGATCTCTGTATCAAATGGAAGTACAAATAGAATTAACATGGGCACAATCAATTTGTATCATCGCACAAGTGTTGTGAACATATCATATTATGAGCTCCCAGGCTATTCTCTTTCTCTCATCTCTCTCTCTCTCTCTCTAATCTCTCTCTCCCTCTCTCCTCTCTCATCTCTCTCTCTCCTCTCATCTCTCTCTCTCCTCTCATCTCCCTCTCTCCTCTCTCTCTCTAATCTCTCTCTCCTCTCTCATCTCTCTCTCTCCTCTCATCTCTCTCTCTCCTCTCTCATCTCTCTCTCTCTCCTCTCTCTCTCTCTCTCTCTCTCCCCTCTCTCCTCTCTCTTTCTCTCTCTCTCTCTCTTCATCTCTATCACTTTAACTTTCTTCTCATTTCATTCCTCTATTTTTCATCTACTAAGAATGTTGTGCAGCATCCAAGCATACTAAAGCATAAAAAAAACAAAAACAGATTTGCATGTAGAGACTTGAAGAATTACTTGTGAAACGTTCACACATCCTCTGTTGTGAACACACGCACACGCGCACACACATGCACACAACCATTGTCTGTGAAGCATCTGACCGGTCAGAAGTGCTGTCGGGTCTTGGCGGGCCCCTTCGGTACTCCCGGCTCGTAGTCAATTTTGTGAATACGAACCGTGGCGGCGCAGATGTCTATTTTTAGGAGCCGGACATTTTGGACAGATCGTATTATCTGAGAAGGCATGTGTCAGACTGGAAGAGGGTGACAGACAAAGCGATGGAGCGAGCCTCCGGGAAACAGATGGACAAAAGAGAAGAGAGAGAGGAGAGAAAGAGGGAGGTGGAGAAGACTGATGCACGAAGAAGAGCGATGAGCGGACAGAGATGGAGAGAAAAGGTCATGAGTGTGTCAGTCCATTCCACATGACATAGTTTCTCTGGTGATCAGAATTAGTCATCCTGGGTAACCTTTAAGCGTCTGGCAGGGTTGGCATGTAACTCTCCGCTGGGTGTCGTCTCCGGTCGTAGCCAGGCTGTCAAAAGATACACGCAGTTATTTAATAACAACAGCTGGTATCGATTGATGCAATAATGGGGTGAATATTACAAATGGACATTAAGATGAGTTGGTGTTTTTTACATTAGTCGCAAGCAATGTCTAAATAAATTTGGGAGGGTAGGCGCTGGGCAGTAAAAACCAATGGTATATTTTGATTTGTCACCTTGGTGCCTCAGGGATTCGATTTGTAACCGCTAAAGTTGTATGCTAACCTACAAGTGTTTGGTTTGTGTGTTACAGGTGCATGCTAACCTTTGAGTGTTTGGTTTGTGTGTTACAGGTGCATGCTAACCTTTGAGTGTTTGGTTTGTGTGTTACAGGTGCATGCTAACCTTTGAGTGTTTGGTTTGTGTGTTACAGGTGCATGCTAACCTTTGAGTGTTTGGTTTGTGTGTTACAGGTGCATGCTAACCTTTGAGTGTTTGGTTTGTGTGTTACAGGTGCATGCTAACCTTTGAGTGTTTGGTTTGTGTGTTACAGGTGCATGCTAACCTTTGAGTGTTTGGTTTGTGTGTTACAGGTGCATGCTAACCTTTAAGTGTTTGGTTTGTGTGTTATAGGTGCATGCTGCGGGTTTTGGATTCCTTCGGCACAGAGCCTGAGTTCAACCATGCTCACTACGCCCAGTCCAAAGGCCACAAGACCCCTTGGGGCAAATGGAACCTCAATCCCCAGCAGTTCAACACCATGTTCCGTAAGTACTACGCGGCGGCTCCAGGGAGTTGGTCTCGGATCAGTTTCTTCCGCTTCTCTTCAACTTCTCTTAACTCTTAACCTTTAGTACAAAAGGGGGAATGTGTTTTGGTAGTAGTGATTGACTGGGAACATGGGTTTACACCGTTCACGTTTGATGCCTTCTAATGAACAAACTGTTTGGATTAAACTGTTTTATTAAGTCCTGACTGTGAGTACTCGCTATGGGAAAGCTATTTGCTTAGTGTATATATTTCATATACTTCCATTTCACGTTTTTGTCAAATATACCCTGCTTTTTCTTGATGACTGAGTTAGGCCTCTTTGGCCACAATCAAATAATAATGTTCTGAAACGAGGGTAGACCAATATATATATATATTATATATTACCAAAACATTTCGGTTTCCTGTTTGAATTCCTCATCATATTTGAATGAATTGTTTAATTATTATAATAATGTATTAAGTATTATTAAGATCACCACTGTGCTTATGGCTCAAGGCTCTTCATTAAGACCACCACGTTGGTTATGGCTCCAGGCTCATTATTAAGACCACCACGTTGGTTATGGCTCCAGGCTCATTATTAAGACCACCACGTTGGTTATGGCTCCAGGCTCATTATTAAGACCACCACTGTGCTTATGGCTCAAGGCTCTTCATTAAGATCACCACGTTAGTTATGGCTCCAGGCTCTTTATTAAGACCACCACGTTGGTTATGGCTCCAGGCTCTTTATTAAGACCACCACGTTGGTAATGGCTCAAGGCTCTTTATTAAGACCACCACGTTGGTTATGGCTCCAGGCTCATTATTAAGACCACCACGTTGGTTATGGCTCCAGGCTCTTTATTAAGACCACCACGTTGGTTATGGCTCCAGGCTCATTATTAAGACCACCACGTTGGTTATGGCTCAAGGCTCTTCATTAAGATCACCACGTTGGTTATGGCTCCAGGCTCTTTATTAAGACCACCACGTTGGTTATGGCTCCAGGCTCTTTATTAAGACCACCACGTTGGTTATGGCTCCAGGCTCTTTATTAAGACCACCACGTTGGTTATGGCTCCAGGCTCTTTATTAAGACCACCACGTTGGTTATGGCTCCAGGCTCTTCATTAAGACCACCACGTTGGTTATGGCTCCAGGCTCTTTATTAAGACCACCACGTTGGTAATGGCTCCAGGCTCTTCACTACGCTATCCTGTTCCCCCAGAATAGAACCATTATCCAACCAGGTACAGTAAATGAACATGTTCCCCTTTGAAGTAACAACAGGGGCTGGGGAATAAACCTTTGCAAAACTCATTTAACAACGCGTTTGCTTACATGCCCTAATGAAGGTCGAGTCCACATGAAGGTCGAGTCCACCACCCCGGAAGGAGGGGTGTTAACCTTATCCTTAATAGCTTATAGAAAAGCAAAATGTAACCCTGAATGAATGAGTACCTTCCTCAGGTCTCAGTTTCACTGGTGCGGCTTACCTCAGGTTGGAATAGCGGTCCGGTATCAATAGATCCGTTGTGTGCCGGAGAGAGCATGACATTCTCAGGCGACACAGGGCTTTTCAAGTCATCCAGTTCACCAGCACCAGAGGGTTAGATGATATCTGCAGCGACCGGAGCGCACGCCGTCTACACCACGGGCCGAAACCAAACACGGATACATTTGGGCGCGCCGGCCATGCCAGATTTGTGTCTGCCACCTTTGACCAAGGACAAACATCCGCCTTGTCCCGGTTCCCCAGCGTATTGTTCATTGTTTCCTGTCGTGGACGTTCTGGCTCTGTGTTTGCCGGCTTGTGGGAAGTCACTGTATACCCTTCTAGAAGCCGCGTAACAACAATGGGGCTTCAATGATATGCAAACAAAACAGTTCTTTTCAACGGTGTTAACTCAAGAGGGTTTGCTTCTCATTCTAAGAGTTAAGATGTAACAAAGGACATTAAGACAAAGAAGGCGCCACAGGGAAATCGATCTCTGCCTTGGGCTCCATTTATTACCATTAAGTAGCCCTGCATAAATCACAGTGTAAAGGGGGCAAGACAAGGAAACGGGCTCTTGAGACGGTAGAGGGATAGCCTTAGACTCTGGCCAATGAGACAGGAGTTGAAGCAGCTCTGGCCAATGAGACGAGAGAGTGATGCGGTTCTGGCCAATGAAACTGGTAAGGAACATGGCTTCGGCCAATGATGCGGAGGAAGGAAAACGCTCCAGGCTAATCGATCTGTAAAGGCAAGCAAGAGCAAGTTTAATGAGCCTAATTCATTCCGATGAATTTATCATAGAGGTTGAAAGTATCAATCTGGTCTCAGAGAGAACGTTTCCTGGTCGGTCTGTCTTCCAGTGTTCTCCTCTAAACAACGTTAATGACAGGTTCACATCAGGGTTTGTTTACATGCTACCGGACAAGTCTAGACTTGGCACTGTATCTTCTTCATCTTGTGGTATTCTCCTAACCTCCAGTGATGGATGCCTCTGAGCAACCGTCCATGAGGGAATTTCCAGCTAAAATCAGTCATTGCTAAAGTCAATAAAAAGTTCGTTGAAAGTTGAATACAAGTTGCAACTTGGAGAAATATACATATACTATATAGTATGTCAGATTAAGATTAATATGTTCCAAGATTTAGGGCCTTGGAAACAGTATGCCAAAAATGCCTATACAGTTTATTAATTCCTGTTGAATACGGAAAAAAGAATGACTACCACACAAAGCACACAGGCTGATCTTCAGTATAGTGGCTAAGAAATAGAAAGGCAAGTGCCTATGAGTGGCAAAGTCAGTCCCAACCAAAATCAAAAAAGTGAAAGTAAACATTGCTGTCCATCGACACACTGCAAGTAACATTACATCGTTTGAGCGTTTTGTAAAAAAAATTGTGTGTTCAGAAGAACTTTAATTTCCAATTTTAGTTTTTCATAACAAAAATAATCTCCTTAAAATGTTGAACTTGGTGTTTAGACCAAATAAATTCTTGATTTTAAATGGACTAAACTCTGAGACACTGACTTCACAAGGCTTTCTGTTTTCTTTAGGCACTTTTTTGCGAATGCAATGCAAACATAAAAAAGAATCCCTTTTAACGCAGCTAATGACTACATAGTGTAAAGTAACTGATCCCCTTAGAAGAGAAGCTATACACATCGTCTACATGTTCGCGTTTGTCCAGCGGACAAATTAAACCAACATAACAGGCTTTCCGTTGTCTGCAGTTAGATCGATAAATGGTTTGGCACCCATCGCGTCTCGCCGAGTTCACACAGAAAACAGATTTATTTTCCTCCAGTTGGCATGTGTGTGATTGATCAACTACACCAAAGGCCTAAGCTGACTCTCTGTTAGGGGTTCTTTGTCACCGTCCCACTGAGGGTTACAGAGAAATATAGAGAGAGATGTGGTCTGCTGGACCACTCTCCAATCCAATCCCAGGTGTTCTGTCTCAGGCAAAGAGATCGTCAAGTCTATTGAGCACGTCTCTTTATTTCCAGCCAATTGTCTTTTTAAACACATTTCGCCAGAAGGCCTATGAAGAGTTGAACAGAACTGTATTTTATGCCAGATATTCTTTCTTTCAATTGAACATTCAAATAGCCAGCCACACAGAAAAGGACCAAAGTAGAATTTCTTAATTCTCTCATCAAGCAGATGCCAGTCTTCCTATTTTTACAAATTAATATTTGAGGTAGAAATAAACACCTGAATATGCTGACCAGATGAAAATCTGTGAAGTGTTCATACATCTTTAGCCAACAGTTAAGATAGAAGCCAAGAAAAGTTAGATGCAACAGAATGAAGGAACCAAATGCTTTACTCTCTATTAATGTGTACCAAATGGTACCCTACATCCCTGCATAATGCCCTATCAACACTCTCTATTAATGTGTACCAAATGGTACCCTACATCCCTGCATAATGCCCTATCAACACTCTCTATTAATGTGTACCAAATGGTACCCTACATCCCTGCATAATGCCCTATCAACACTCTCTATTAATGTGTACCAAATGGTACCCTACATCCCTGCATAATGCCCTATCAACAGAGTCCTGTATGCTGATCCATTGGACCCTGGTCAAAAGGGGCGCAGTCACCCCACCACTTGATGGACTTGTCCCTTCTGAAATTCATCCTCTGTGGAGAGTTTAGTTGCTGTCAGACGAGTCTCTTATATGGTGGATGAGATGTAGGTCGGCCTGAGCGTCTCGTCGTTGTATGGCTGTAGCGAGTAGTGACGGACAAATGCCTGGCAGCTGCGTTTGAACAGCCAATCCCTGTTCTTTTGACACAAATCATCATGTGGTATCGTGAGACAATTGAATGGTAGCCTAGCCACTTTGTTCTGCGGCAGAGCCGTCACCGTATTCCCTGAGGAAAAAAGTCATGCCAACACTTCTCACGATAATACTTTGGGATTTGTCTGTCCCTGTGTCTTACTAAAGCGGAGTGCCAGACCAAATAGCTGTTTGTGTGGAATAGTCAGTGCTATGCTGCCTGCTCCTCCCGGGGAAGAGGGGGGTCCCGGGTTGATTGTCGCCAGTAAGAAAATGAATTGTTCTAGGCTGGAGACCAATGTTCTAGCAGTGTTCAAATCTGCGACAAGGCGAGAACTGTCCACTTTCAGTGAGTGAGTGAGTGATAAAGCCTTGGAGAGAGAGAGGAACAAAAACGTCACCACATGAGTGCCTAATTAAAAACAACAAGACTGGCCTGTTCCTGTCTGCATATGCCACTCAGGGCCCGGTTTCTGAACAGTTAACTGGATTTCACCTATTCCGCTTCTCTCTGTCTGTCTTCATTTCCTCTGTATTTTACTACTTCTCCTCTTTCTGACCTTTTCTCATCAGTGTCTCTCTATATCGCACCCCAGCACGCCCCCTCCCTTGCACTCTCTCCCCCTGCGCTCTCTCCCCTGCGCTCTCTCCTCAGCGGTCCCCTCCCACAGCCTATCCACAGCACTTCCTTCCAGATCTGTCCATATCAAACACATTTCCCCCTTACCTCTGTGTCTTTGTCTCTCCCCCCAGCTCGTCCCATCTCTCCCCCAGCTCCTCCCATCTCTCCCCCCAGCTCGTCCCATCTCTCCCCCAGCTCCTCCCATCTCTCCCCCAGCTCCTCCCATCTCTCCCCCAGCTCGTCCCATCTCTCCCCCCAGCTCGTCCCATCTCTCCCCCCAGCTCCTCCCATCTCTCCCCCAGCTCCTCCCATCTCTCCCCCAGCTCGTCCCATCTCTCCCCCAGCTCGTCCCATCTCTCCCCCAGCTCGTCCCATCTCTCCCCCAGCTCCTCCCATCTCTCCCCCAGCTCCTCCCATCTCTCCCCCAGCTCGTCCCATCTCTCCCCCAGCTCCTCCCATCTCTCCCCCAGCTCGTCCCATCTCTCACCCCCAGCTCGTCCCATCTCTCCCCCAGCTCGTCCCATCTCTCGTCCCAGCTCGTCCCATCTCTCCCCCAGCTCGTCCCATCTCTCCCCCAGCTCGTCCCATCTCTCCCCCAGCTCGTCCCATCTCTCCCCCCAGCTCGTCCCATCTCTCTCTCTGTCTGTCGCTCCCCTGAGTCTCTCCATCGTATTTCTCTCGCTCTCTACATATCTTCCCATTTCTCTCTCTCGGCCTCAGCTCTCTTTGTCTTCATCTTTCTCCCTCGCCTCCCCCCTCCTTATTATGTGTTTGTGTGTTTGGTGTGGCCTCTGTGTGGGTGTCTACAACTAACCCCACGGTAATTAGTACGGGTTGTTTTGCTTTCACAACACTTCCTTCTCCTCCTCTCTGTCCGTGCCTCTCGCTGTGGAGCAAGCACAGTCGCAGTCCACAAGTCGCCGTATGGCGCGTCATCAGTGCAGACCACCGTAGCTGCTGCAACGCCTGTGTAAACCGACAAATGTCTACAGCAGGTTAGAATTGCATTTAGTTTTTAAGAAATTGCCGATTACTTTTCGAAGATATAATTTTTCCTCTCTTTTGTTTTGCACTTTTTTGATCACATGCCCTTTAAGTGGTGTTTTATCGTATCACCTTAGCAACAGCACTCGCCCCCACCATTGTCTGACAGCATCTCAAAAGCCTGCTAGTGTAAGATTATTTAATTTCTATTTTACTATTGCTTTTTTTTCAAAGCTTCACCCAATTGGCATTATGTATGTATTGCCAGTATCGAGTGGCGAGCGAAGCCTGGGTGAAGCCTGCCGGCCGCACAAATCTTATTGCAGGCTGCCGGCTGTCACGTCCACTTAGACTGAAGGATAACAGCCTCCCTTCTCCACCACACCATTACAATTAGGAGAAGATTCAATTCCAAGAGGTTTGTTCGTTCCTTACACAGCACCGGCCTCGGGAGCAGTAAGGGACGTTCCCACAATGTTCAAACGACGTTCCCACGACGTTCTTGTGCTGAGAACATTGGTGGAGACGGGAGACCTTTTAGGTGTCAGGTACCCAGACAGAGTTTTGGGTTAAGAGAGCTGTTTTTATATTGCTAACCTTGTCATGACATTGTGGTGATGTAACATTACGAGAACGTATCTCTGACGGTATTGATGGCAGCCTACATAAACAACATAATTCGGTGGAAGTATTGGTTTTCTTCTGCTCATTCCATTAAACCATATCATTTGAACGCTTGTGATACAAGGTCAGTATGGGCAGTGTCAACAACTTTTGGTTTATTATCACAGCTCTACAAAAGCACAATTTCCTAAACAATAACCCGCTATTAAATTTCAAAACGGAGCAGCGAAATAACAATTTGGGCATCAGGATCTCAGATGGCAGTATCAAATTGTCTAGAGTGTTGCCGCTTTAAAAAAATGCTTTGAGCGTAATTCCTGGGTTTCACAACAATCCAAATGTAACACAGGCTGGAATTGTGGAAAATCGCTTAGCAACGGCAAATGTAGGAGAAGGTGTCTCAGAAAGTGTTCAGCCGCAACGGACAAACACACACACACACACACTCACTGTCACACGACGCTTATTCATTTTATTGCCCTGTTTTGACCAAAGCCGTTCTAGGTGTTTCATCAAAACTAGTGCATTTGAGGTAAAAGGTTTGTGTGGGTTCTGATACAACATAATATAGTAAATCAGGAATAGGTGGTGTTTTCCGGCTCTGTCTCCCAGCCTCCCGTTGAGGAATGCTCTTTGCCGTGTTGACAGATTATCTACCCGTTGCCTTAACAAGTCCCTCAGACGTCAACCTCCTCCTCACTCGCCTCTGCTCCTTCGTCGGCGTTGGCCTGCCGCTGTCATCGCCCTGGCGGCTGTGGTGTTTTTTCAGCTCTCCGCTCACGATAAACCTTCCCTCTGCAACGACTGTTATCATGAAGCAGTAGTCCCAGCGAAGCGGCGTGTTGTAACTCACGTCTGTAAACATGGCATTTCGCTGCGGCTGAACAGGTGTCTGGCAAAAACAGCAAGACCCTACATGTTGTCTTTTCCACAAGGGAGGAATGCAGCGTGGGCTTGGAAGAAGGACGCACTACAGAGAGACATTTGTTTGCATGCCAAATAGCAGACCATCCCCTATGTAGCACGCTACTTGTTACCCGGGCCCATACTACCAGTGTATAGTGTTCTGCTCAAAACTAGTGCACCGTGTAAGGCAGGCTTTTGGACACAACTCCATTTGCACCATCCAAGTCTTGTATTGTTCTAATATCCTCCCGTTTGAGCGTCTCCTGAGAACACGGGCGACATCCTCATCTCTAATAACCAGATGGCATTGAGGCTAATCTCTGCCAAGTCAGCGCACTTGCTCATCCCTGACCAGTTGCCTCGCTCGTTCCCATGGTTACAGTCCCAGTGGCCATTTTGCGCCTCCGAAATGGAATACAAAAGCCCTAATCATAGAAAGTTGAATCACCACTTAACATTCAATGTGACATTTTCTCTTTCCCAGAAATGTCATTACGAAACCCCTTAAGATTTTCTTTTCATGGGGCAGCTCAAACCCTCGTCACCGTGGAGATACAGGACTTAGAGCGTCGCCATGGTACATGAACCAGACAGCATTCCTGTGAGGAACAGCATGACACGCAGGTTCACAAAATCCTTGATGTGTGCTCTTAACACATCTAGACATGAAAACAAAGAACGTAGTGAGTAGTGAGGGAATATGTCTTTATGAGTGAGCATGTGTTTACCACTTGTGTCCCCTGGAGAAAACACCCAGAGCGTAGTGAGTCTGGGCTCGGTTTCCAATTTTCTACACGTGTGAACTAACTCTCTCCAACTGTTAAGTCGTTGTGGTCCCAGTTGACCTGTGTAATGACATTTGTGTCTTTGTTTGTTTTCCCTGTAGCCCACACTCCAGACAACAGCTTCCTGGGGTTTGTGGTTGAGCAGCACCTGAACGCCAGTGACATCCGACACATTGATGAAGTCAAACGGCAGAACCAGTCGCTGGTTTATGGAAAAGTGGACAACTTCTGGAAGGTAAGTGACTTTACCTCAGGTGTTGGCTAGCACGTTTCTGGGTTGTAAAGGCTACTATGGTTTGTTTGTTTGTTTGTTTGTCTGGCTTTACTCACTGTAGTCTCATCGTGTAAACAGTGGATGTTGTAAGAACGTGTGGGGGACCATGACCAGGACGTCCACAAGTCAAATTTGTGTTTGTAATCCATTTGAGGGAAAGGTGTCTCCTGAGTGGCCTATTCTATGTGATTTACCTTAATGAATACTCTTGTCAGTGCGATGGTAATGTTGGGTTTGGTTTTGATTCTGCATTATGGGTAAAACCAACATTTCGGGCAGCGTTCTTCTGTCAGTCTTTGTCAAATCAATTGTATTTCATGGCCATTCATGTTAGCAGTTGTCGCAATGTGCCTTTACAGAAATTTTACCTAAAAGCCTCAAGACCCAAAAACAAAAATATTCTGTTGCGCAGTCATCGGAAAAAAAAAGACCCGGAAAGGGTCAGAATATAAGATTTAGATACACCTAAATACTAATCCATAGATTTCTAACATAAGGTAAACCAAATTTAAATCTGGATTTCACGGATTTTATCTATGTTTTTTTAGTTACAGGTTTATATGAAACTTTGCTCTGACATTTTGGATGACTCCTGTTCTATGAAGGAAGTGCCAGTGCGATTAATGTGAAGTTTTCTGGAGGGATATGACTAGAAGACATTTCTCCATAGACCAGTGTCGGTCCGCAGATCTGGGTTTGAGGAATGCTTGGTTTCACTAAAAGAGGGAACAGGTGACCAGTCTTTATCTTCTCAGAACCGGGCCCAAAGAAAAGATCAGCGGTTCAGTTGAGTTTACTAGGAAACCAGTCCCATTGGTCCTTTGATCACAGAGAATAGACGGCGCTGTGAAAGCTTTTAAAGAGACTCCAGTATCTGAAGTGACAGTGTCCACCGCTGCTCAGAGCCTTGCTTTGCACAGACGGCGTTTCAAGATGAAAGCAGCATCAGACGCGCCCTTGGGAAGCCACGTTGGAAATCTACTTTAACCCAGTTCCTCAACACTTCAAAGAATGTTACTGGAGCTCTTTGAAAACTTCCGGCAAAGTTGAAGGATTTTAAAGAGCCTTTTTGGAAGTTCATATTTGAGTTCCTTGTTGGGTCGTGGTAAAGGGTAGCATTCATCCCTCCTCTCTGATAAATTATTATTTCCTCGTGCGTTCAACTTTGTTTTTTGGGTGGCAGGCACATATGTGGTGGCGTAGGTTAGGAAAAGGTTCGAAATAATGATTCATAATTGAAATAATAATTGTGTATTTCACATTTTGCTTTGGTTTGCTGCAATTACAGCCTGAGATATGGATTTTTCTTCGCAGCTCTGTCATGACGGCCATTATCCCGGCGTCGCCACTTCACTGTTGTTGTTGAGACTTGTGTTTTGCGGGTACAATTTAATGAAGCTGCCAGTTGAGGATGTGTGAGATGTCTTTTTCAGCCACTTCCAGCTCACAAGTCATTAACAATGTCTACACTGTATTTCTGATCAATGAAAACATGGATATATTGAAGGCACCCCAAGTGTTTGAATGGTGGCGTACATCCGTGGACATGGATTTAAATCCAGGTTTTTTTCGGATCAAACCTGCTACCACACAGACATGCTTGTCACTAGGGTCCCATTGTTGTTGTTTGCACAGACAAACTGGATTCACAGCTGGTGTTGCCAGATGGGGCTGTGTACGGTCAAAACTGGGCTTGGACAGGTCGATTTACGAACAGTGTTGTTTGGAGAGAAAAAAAGTGTTTATCGTCGAAAGTTTTTGAGCTCCAGTACGCAGCAAACAAAAAAACCTTTCTGACGAAGCAGCCACAGTTGGCGCCACACAAAGGCCTTATTGCTCACAGCGACACATTCCTGTCATTTCTCAGTGCGGAAGAAAATAACCGCGACTTATCAAAACCCCTGTGGTTTTCATAACCTCCCGTTCTTAATTAAACGGCCGATAAACGTCGGGGGGAGTCTCCCTCTTAACCTTAGCGTTCCCTGGCCTGTGGAGTCTGTCTGTATTGCTTTGTGAGCCACTGCTGTGAGGAACTCCCTGAGACCTGAACGGCTTCAATCCAGGCAATCTACAAGTGACCTTTTCTTTTCCCTTGCATCTCGGCGGCCGTGGTATTTAGTACTATTTACGAGGCTGGGAAAGATGACGAAGATGATGAAGAGGATGTCGGCGTAGTCGTGGGTGGCACCCCCCTCCCTCCCCACTCCACGTTGACATCCCGAGGCAGAGCGCCCATTTGCGGCTTCACGACAACATTTTCGTTGGTTCCCTCTTTGCCTCGAGTTGCTTTGGGTCTGATAGATGCTGTATTTGTTTATCGCTGATGTTCCCCAGAAGTTAGAAGCTCTCCTCTAAAGGCAGTCGTCCATCTGGCTTATCAGTCTGCTATAATGCACCACTAGCATTAAACTGTTAGCCTCTGTCACGTCTGAGCCGTCTGCCTCCCAAACCGTCCCCTTTCCTTTATTTAGTGCACTTCTTTTGAGCAGAAACGCATCTGTAGGGACGAAGGGTGTTTTTTGTGACGCAGTCGGTGAGGAGGTCTGATTGATAACGACTACAGGATGTGCAGTAATTGCTATATCAAAATAGGAGCGATTTATCGACTTGATGAGTGGTTTTAGATGTAATTAGAGAATTACGTACACTACAGATAAGAAGAAATTGACTGCAGTCACTTTGACCCATTTACTCACTACGCTCACATCGTTTTCCCAGCAAGCCGTAAAAGAGAAAGAGAAATTCTTGTTTTTCGGTTGTATTTTTACTTTAAGCTTCTGTTTTCTAACAACTCTGTCTCGAAACCTGATTAGTTTTTTAGGGGTTATTGTTTTTTGAGGTTAATTGATCTACAGTCTGAATATATTTGTTGTATACTGCGAGCATAATTAAGTTATGATTGGCTGCGTTGAGTTTGGCTGAACAACTGCTCACCTTTCAACTCTTATGTCATTTGTCAATACATTTTGCTGCCACCAACACCAACCACACATATTTCCATATATGTTTGTTAGTAGTAGTACATGGGTTATTAGTACAACCGACTCAGGCTGAGCACATTCACTGAGACATGATGAAGAGCGACTGAATGTGGGAGAGTGGTGGTGCAGGGAGGAGGGATGTGCAGGGAGGTGGGGAGGAGGGAGGTGTGGGGAGGAGGGAGGTGCAGGGAGGTGGGGAGGAGGGAGGAGAGTGGAGGTGCAGGTAGGTGGGGAGGAGGGAGAAGAGTGGAGGTGCAGGGAGGTGGGGAGGAGGGAGGAGAGTGGTGGGGAGGAGGGAGAAGAGTGGAGGTGCAGGGAGGTGGGGAGGAGGGAGAAGAGTGGAGGTGCAGGGAGGTGGGGAGGAGGGAGGAGAGTGGAGGTGCAGGGAGGTGGGGAGGAGGGAGGAGAGTGGTGGTGCAGGGAGGTGGGGAGGAGGGAGGAGAGTGGAGGTGCAGGTAGGTGGGGAGGAGGGAGAAGAGTGGAGGTGCAGGGAGGTGGGGAGGAGGGAGGAGAGTGGTGGTGCAGGGAGGTGGGGAGGAGGGAGGAGAGTGGAGGTGCAGGGAGGTGGGGAGGAGGGAGGAGAGTGGAGGTGCAGGTAGGTGGGGAGGAGGGAGAAGAGTGGAGGTGCAGGGAGGTGGGGAGGAGGGAGGAGAGTGGAGGTGCAGGGAGGTGGGGTGGAGGGAGGAGGTGAAGGGAGGTGGGGAGGAGGGAGGTGGGGAGGAGGGTGGTGCAGGAGGAGAGTGGAGGAGGGTGTGAACGTTAGAAAGAGAGAGAAAACCATGGCCTTCGATCAGAGGAAGTAGATGCTGCTGTTTGAAATGCTAATGCTAGCAGACTTCACCAACAGCCCTTCCAGCACACAAAGATCCATCAGTATAACACTGATGCATGCCTGAGTCGCCACACACACACACACACACACATCCCTCTCCCTGAGTCGCCACACACACACACACACATCCCTCTCCCTGAGTCGCCACACACACACACACATCCCTCTCCCTGAGTCGCCACACACACACACACATCCCTCTCCCTGAGTCGCCACACACACACACATCCCTCTCCCTGAGTCGCCACACACACACACACACACACACATCCCTCTCCCTGAGTCGCCACACACACACACACACATCCCTCTCCCTGAGTCGCCACACACACACACACACACACACACATCCCTCTCCCTGAGTCGCCACACACACACACACATCCCTCTCCCTGAGTCGCCACACACACACACACACACACACACATCCCTCTCCCTGAGTCGCCACACACACACACACACACATCCCTCTCCCTGAGTCGCCACACACACACACACACATCCCTCTCCCTGAGTCGCCACACACACACACACACACATCCCTCTCCCTGAGTCGCCACACACACACACACATCCCTCTCCCTGAGTCGCCACACACACACACATCCCTCTCCCTGAGTCGCCACACACACACACATCCCTCTCCCTGAGTCGCCACACACACACACACACACATCCCTCTCCCTGAGTCGCCACACACACACACACATCCCTCTCCCTGAGTCGCCACACACACACACACATCCCTCTCCCTGAGTCGCCACACACACACACATCCCTCTCCCTGAGTCGCCACACACACACACACACACATCCCTCTCCCTGAGTCGCCACACACACACACACATCCCTCTCCCTGAGTCGCCACACATACTCACACACATCCCTCTTCCTGCGGTTCTATTTTAATCTATTTGACGGTGCCCATCATGAAGTCACATGGGCCCAATTCAGGTTTGTGGTTGTTCAGGTTCCTGTGGGCACCCGATTAGAACTACCCTTCAGTATCACAACACGCAAATCCTGCATAGCGCTCTAGAACCCTGCGTAGCACCAGGGTTTCACTTTTCAGATTTTAGCTCTGTAGGCTGAAACTGTCTTCACAAACGATCCAAATACACCAGAAGACACACACCATTTTACTAATTGCATCATCATTACAGTGGGTCTGTCTCTCCTCAATAGAGTCTGAATGGGCTCCAGGCCTCTGAGGAATCTCTCCAATTGACGTGACAGTCAGGTCTGTGATCTGCAGAGGCAGGAGGCCTCCCTGTCAGAGCGTAGTTAGCGCGACAAAACCTCTGAGACTTAGCCTGTAGCTAGCCGGAAACAAAACCCTTAAACTCTCGTCTGAACAAGCAATCAGTCGGCTCCACAGCCTTGCAGGGATTTACCGTCGCTGCTTGTTTATTGTTTATTGCTAGTTAATTCCCATTATCTCTTACCAAAGCAGCAGCATTCTTCCTCGGTCCCACCAGTGTCATCTTCATCCTCACACCGTTTAGCATGTTCCTCAATGTTTCATCGTAAGGTGAGTGTTTGTGTGTGTGGTGGTTAGGACCTGTTAGTACGCGCGCGTGTGTGTGTGTGTGTACAATCGAATTCTTCCCTCCGCTCTTTCGCTTCAACCTCACACACACACACACACCTATTATTTCCTCCCCGGCTCTCTGGGTTCTGCGGATTACAGAGTGCACATCTCATCATTTAATTACAGGCAGCCACACCGCTCAACTCTGCCCCCATTCCACCTGGATCTCTGCTCTCTCTGAGGGCGTTGCCCTAATCGCCCACTACCGGGTTCTGAGTGCACTGCTTCCGACCGGCGCCTCTTTATATGGAATCAAGTGTTATTTGGGAGAGCGCCACCCCCATCTCCAGTTACCACAAGCTGCCTGGAGGCATCTGATAGGGCCTCCCTAGGGGCCTCAGGCGACCGGCCTCTGTAATACGCACTCAAACCGGGAGCCCCATGTACTGTAGTCGCTTCAGTGTTCTAGTTCCTGTTTTGTAAGCGATCAAAGGGGCTCCGTGTAGCTGGAGACACACACCGGGTCCACTCCTATTCCTAATGCCGTGAGTGGACATCCTGTGGACCAGAGACACACACCAGGTCCACTCCTATTTCTAATGCCAGTGGACACCCTGTGGACCAGAGACACACACACCAGGTCCACTCCAATTTCTAATGCTGTCAGTGGACACCCTGTGGACCAGAGACACACACCAGGTCCACTTCTATTTCTAATGCTGTCAGTGGACACCCTGTGGACCAGAGACACACACCAGGTCCACTCCTATTTCTAATGCTGTGAGTGGACATCCTGTGGACCAGAGACACACACCAGGTCCACTCCTATTTCTAATGCTGTGAGTGGACATCCTGTGGACCAGAGACACACACCAGGTCCACTCCTATTTCTAATGCCAGTGGACATCCTGTGGACCAGAGACACACACCAGGTCCACTCCTACATCTAATGCTGTGAGTGGACACCCTGTGGACCAGAGACACACACCGCATCAGATTTCTGAGTTCTGACTTTTCACTAGTCTTAAACGTTTGCGTATTACCCAGATCTTACAGAAAAGACGCCCTTCACAAGTCATGGTAAACACAGACCGGCAAAACCTCCTCAAAACTTTGGGCTACCATGTCACTCATCATACGTGGATAGGCTACTTAACATTATGGTCAGTGCTGGCAAGACTTCCTGTCAATGATTACAGCATCCGTCTTCAGGATTGGTCTCTTGGCATAAGCCATCGATCTCTCCACAATTGATGAAGCAATTCAGTGGAAATCTGCATTACCCACCCTGGACCTGAATGAAGGTTCATCCTGTAAGCATGTCCGTTCAAAGTGAAAAGACGAAAAGATGTCTTTGTTTTTCAGGAAAATGGTGCATTCATACTATAGAACACAGGTGAAGGAAGGTTACAGACGGGTATTTCTGGTTATACAGGGTGTTATACGTTCTGCGGGAGCTAGTCTCAATGATTTTGATCACTGTTTACCAATGCTGTAAATATTTACATCAGTTCTGATAAGAGCCTAACATTTGTGCATCCACTTTCTGGCTTCGTTTTACTTAATAATAATAATAATATTTTGGAAAAATTCTGTCATTGATGATCAAACTTTGTCAATGTTCAAACGTTTTTGTATTGGGCTACTCAACAGGATTCTTTTTAAACAAAAGTAAAAACTGGAACAGAACAGTTGGCTTGACTAAAATATCCATGTCTTACTAGAGGAAAAATCTCAAACAATATAATGTAACAGAAAAGTTTTCTTGCCTTCCATATTCCATTAATCTACATTAGCCTATGCTAGTGAATGGCTTCTGTCCTTCTCCAGTAGTGGAAGGAATATAATTAAATGTGTTATTTATATAAATTTAAGAAAAGACTAATGCAGTTTGCAAATACGATATTATTGCACAAACTCAAGTCTTGTTAATGAAGCCTTAACTCTTAAGAGCCTCTACCCATCAACTGTTGAGATAAACAGCCAAGGGAAGCAACAGAATCAATTCAACCACTCCAACGTAAGGTTGTATTTAATAAGAAGTATAAAGCAATAATATAAATAATATATAATAAAAAACTAAAATCCAGGATTCAAACTGGTCTTCTAAACAGTCTACCAAAAGCAACCAGGCAGCACTGGCTTGATGAAACAAGTATTGCTGTGCCAATATATTGCTGTGCCAATATATTGCTGGTATTGCTGTGCCAATATATTGCTAGTATTGATGTGCCAATATATTGCTGGTGTTGCTGTGCCAATATACTGCTGGTGTTGCTGTGCCAATATACTGCTGGTGTTGCTGTGCCAATATACTGCTGGTGTTGCTGTGCCAATATATTGCTGGTGTTGCTGTGCCAATATACTGCTGGTGTTGCTGTGCCAATATACTGCTGGTGTTGCTGTGCCAATATACTGCTGGTGTTGCTGTGCCAATATACTGCTGGTGTTGCTGTGCCAATATACTGCTGGTATTGCTGTGCCAATATACTGCTGGTATTGCTGTGCCAATATATTGCTGGTATTGCTGTGCCAATATATTGCTGGTATTGCTGTGCCAATATATTGCTGGTATTGCTGTGCCAATATACTGCTAGTGTTGCTGTGCCAATATACTGCTGGTGTTGCTGTGCCAATATACTGCTGGTATTGCTGTGCCAATATATTGCTGGTATTGCTGTGCCAATATATTGCTGGTATTGCTGTGCCAATATATTGCTGGTATTGCTGTGCCAATATACTGCTGGTGTTGCTGTGCCAATATACTGCTGGTATTGCTGTGCCAATATATTGCTGGTATTGCTGTGCCAATGTACTGCTGGTGTTGCTGTGCCAATATACTGCTGATGTTGCTGTGCCAATGTACTGCTGGTATGGGTCCTTCACTTAGTTGTTGCCTGTGGCTGCCTTCCTCTCCATGAGCGTTCAGCCATCCATTGTCCCCTTCTCACTACCAACCTGCAGTAAAACCGACAGCCTTACTGCAGTCTGTTGGTGAATGTGCTTTTCAAATGGCTTAATCTCGCCTGTTTATTTGGCTGCTATAGACAAGGGCCCAAAGGGCCGTCACTGTCAAATGTGGCGTTTCATATAGAGAATAAAGTGCCATTAATGTGCACATTAAGCCTTGTGTAAAAAGTTCAGGAAGTGCTTTGCTTTCTTCCCATTCGTACAATGTAAGCTCTCCACTGCACATAGGGGGGTAAAACGGCTTTGGAAAAACTATAAAACTGAGCTTTTTTTGATCATGCTTTTTCTATTGAAGAAAATGTATTGTGTACATATTGTGTTTTTAAAGTTGGGAAGAATCTGACAATGGGCAGTTCAGTGATATTAACCGGTGTCTGGTACACATACTACAGCAGTCTGGTACACATACTACAGCAGTCTGGTACACATACTACAGCAGCCTGGTACACATACTACAGCAGTCTGGTACACATACTACAGCAGCCTGGTACACATACTACAGCAGCCTGGTACACATACTACAGCAGCCTGGTACACATACTACAGCAGTCTGGTACACATACTACAGCAGTCTGGTACACATACTACAGCAGTCTGGTACACATACTACAGCAGTCTGGTACACATACTACAGCAGTCTGGTACACATACTACAGCAGCCTGGTACACATACTACAGCAGTCTGGTACACATACTACAGCAGTCTGGTACACATACTACAGCAGTCTGGTACACATACTACAGCAGTCTGGTACACATACTACAGCAGTCTGGTACACATACTACAGCAGCCTGGTACACATACTACAGCAGTCTGGTACACATACTACAGCAGTCTGGTACACATACTACAGCAGTCTGGTACACATACTACAGCAGTCTGGTACACATACTATAGCAGTCTGGTACACATACTACAGCAGTCTGGTACACATACTACAGCAGTCTGGTACACATACTACAGCAGTCTGGTACACATACTATAGCAGTCTGGTACACATACTACAGCAGTCTGGTACACATACTACAGCAGTCTGGTACACATACTACAGCAGTCTGGTACACATACTACAGCAGCATGGGTTTACTTTTTTCAGCACATTATTTTATCTTTTCCTTTTTGTCTGTGTCAATAAAGCATTAAATGAAAAAATCCCCCAATTTCAACTCCGTAATGATGACTTGATAACTGGGCGGTCAAAATATCTAAGCATTCTGATGTAATTTGAGTTCATCATAGCTATATTATTTCTATGAGGAGTGCAGTAGAACATCTTAAAGGGTTATACATTCTTTTGTAATGAAAGGATTTCCATAATAACAGCTCTGATGATGCCAATATTTGCCAACTGAACAAGAAGATGTGAATTTAATTTTGTCAAGTTTCCATCATCATTCTTCCCGGAATGTATTTCACTGTTCTTTGGTTGAAATGGTACCCACTGTCTATCTGCTCTGATCAGACCTAGTGCACAATCTAGGGCGTCATTTGGGATGTTCTGATCGTTTAATTCCCTTTTGTTTGCATGAAAGATTATTCTGACTAAACTGTATACTGTCCGTTTGTTGTGCTCTAAAGTGTTTTCATAGAACCAAGCACTTTGCCTGACACCATTTCCTGTTTTCTAGCTTTATCTATAATAGACTAGTCTGTTTTCAGTTTTGTAGAGGGAGGGACCTTTTACTGTTTTAAACATAAATGGATTTTGTAAGCTGTTGTTTTGATTGATGTTTTGGCTATGCTTTTACTTGAACTACATTGACAGCACTTTGGTCATCATGTGGACAAACCCCAGTAAAAGATTCCAAATGCAAACACAAAGCCTTAAGACTACAACTATGATACAGAACAGTGTAGTCAATATAAAAAATATAAAAAATATATATTGCAAACATATATCCCTCGCTGTTATAACCTTGATATTTTCTCTGTACCCTTTTCTAGATTGCCTCAGGCTGTTATAACCTTGCCAACCAACTTTGCACCCTGCAGTGTTTCCTCTGTAGTTCAGCTGGTGGTGTGTTTTTTTGGAGACATTTCAGTGGTTTCCTATTTATAATGTTTTTGTCTCAGCCTCAACAAGCTTTTTTATAGATGTTTTGACCATGTTTCTCCTCAATTTAAATGACGCTTTGGTTTTCATGTCGATTAACACCAGTAACAGAGTGCAAATGCACATCTAAAGCCCAGAATTAAGACGACAGCGGTGGTTTGCCGAAATTGTGACTCAGACATTATGTACAGAAACAACATAAAAGATGAGAATATGAACAGTGACCTCATAGAAATTGTATGATAGTAAATACAACCTTTTCGAAGAGCTAAAGAAACGAAACATGTATCACCTGGTCTCAAATACCACAGCTATCGTCCAATCCAAATGTATGATTCAAACCACCCAGTTTAGAATGAACCACATAACGCAATGTGCTCTGAAAGGAGTACAGTTCTGATCTAATTTCACCACTGTTCTTCCGCTATGTGTTTCAGGACAAGAAGACCTACCTGGACATCATCCACACCTACACGGAGGTTCACGCCACCGTGCACGGCACCAGCACCGTGCACCTGCCCAGCTACGCGAGAAACCACGGCATCCTGAGCGGCCGCGACCTGCAGTTCCTCCTCAGGGAGACCAAGGTGAGAGCAACACACATATCAGTTATTGTCAAGGTTTAAACCTAGGCTGTGGTGGGAAGCTTAGTGCTTAGGACCGCTCGCCACCTGAGAGCTAAGTCACTTTCTCGCGTATAATGATCATTTTAAGAGAGACTGGTATTTGCCGTTGCGATATTAAATGTTCTAAGATATTAACGTCCTAAGTCCGTTGGTAGTTGGTGGGACTCCTCCCCCTGATCAAGGTGAAGGTCAGGATGTCTCATCCCACCATCGTTAGTCATCGTGATCTAACGCAGGGCTCCTCTGGGTAATATGCCAGCCAGGGTGTTCCAGACATGACACCTTTCTTTACTAATGTGCAGCTCTTCCAATCGCAATGTCTATTTTACTGCCACAAAACTGGTCTAAGGTCTGTTTGTACATAGTCTTTTGCCAAACCACACAACTAACCCCAGATCTGTTTGTACACTGCCTGTCACGAAGTCACACAACTGTCTGATTGGGCTGTATAGGAAACTGCAATGATCGTGTACACAATCTTATCCGGGAACAGCCTATAACTGGGAGTAAAAATATGCAGTGATTCTCAAGAAACTGAGAAAAATACAGAAATCAGACCAGCCAGTCGGTTTTGGAAAGAGAGTTAAATGAGATGTTTAGAAAGAGATTGTTGTGGACATGTTTGTAATGAGCGAGATAGTGTGGAATAGATCCTTCAGATCATCTCATTACCCAGTGTTGGAAACCCATGAGGGAGCACTAATTAATTCCCATAGACCTAGACCTTATACACTGGCAACATTGTTGCTGAGATAACGAGAAGACGAATGACGCAAAGTGTTTTTCAGCCACACTGTTTCCCCGCGCCTGTTTAAACAAACTATGTACCTGTGAAACAGATTGCTTGTGTTAATTGCTCCCCTCAGATTGTAGCTAAATGACACGCGTTGGTTGTAAAATGAGCTGGGGGTGGACGGGAAATTAAAGGAACCACGAGAATGATGTTGCCTAATAATAATAAGCTGTTGGTGTTGAGAATCATTCACAATAATTTAATGTAGGTCATATATAAATAATTATTAATATATTATATAATAATATTTATTGTATTGAGGTGACTTCACAAAAATTGCCATTTATCTGAAAATAAATAAAGACTTCATTTAACATAAATATTGGTCTAAGAGTGTGGCACATAATTAGGAGAGCTAAATATTTCCTATCTGTGCAATTGAGTTTTGAATGATTTTATTTGGGGTAAAGCTTAGAGGGCCTTCACGATGACATACAGCAGCCATCATTTGCAGCATTTCCTCTCTATATCAGGGCTTTTTACACTCTAGGTCGATACCTAGTGCCCCAAGGCAGGCTGGTTTAGTCTTTAAAAGGGTCATCGCTTTTGGGTGTTGCGAAACAAACCTCTTTGACAGAACCCAGATTGTCCCACTTTAATGGGATCCAAAGTCCTGAGTCTCTCTTTCTCACCTCCGAAGTGATATCGTTCACTTCTTACCAGTATCCATTAACTAAGGCTTGTCACTTGCTAAAGAAGTCAACTTTGTACTTTCGACCAAAGAAAATCCAAATGATTCTCCCCTCTTGATTTGCGTCTTTCGCTTTGGCCGGCGGGTGGACGGAGGTTCGTCCATGGATTTTTTGCGTAGCCAGCCCATAAGTCAGCCTGGTGAAACAGTTAGTTCGATGAACGTCGTCCTCAGTCGTGCTGTAACCCAGAGCCCTCCTGTTGAAATAGCTGTCCAAACCGATGTAGTGGTGTGTGTGGTGCAGTGAAGTTGCCACTGCATTCTAACCCTGGGTCCGTTTAGCATTTTCAATGCCAGGGTTATAGTTTATGTAATAAACTAGAGGGCTGGTGTGAACATGTATGTTACTGTATGCAGTGAGTACCTCAAGTCTTTCTGTTTAGGACCATCTGCTAAATAACTCAATTGTCAATGTGTATCTAGGGAGACTTTTCATGAACTCCGCGATTACAAAACGGCCTGGTGTTTACAGTCCATGTGATGCACTGGTTCAGGAGAATTTTCTGTGTTTCTCGTTCCCAGGTCTCTGCCTTCTTTATCCTAGCTTGTACAAACATTATGCTTTCGGTTTCAGTTCAGTGTAGCTGAAGTACTGTATTTATTTCAAGGACAACACGCCCGCTGCACTTTCCCTTCAGATTGCCAGCTACCTCCTCTGAGGAATAAATGAAAAGCACTTGCCCTGTTGCCTCACAACCTTCTCGCCCCACGCCACATACAAATTACTTATTCCAATATTACCGTAGCGTCATGCTAAGCTTACCTATGCTATGCCAAATATATGATATCCTTTGCTGTGCTACACTACGCTATTTAAGAGGAGCTAGCTCTATAAATAGCAGCTGTATGTACTGCCTGTGGGCTCAGTGAGCTGCAGATGTCTCTCACTCTCCGCCTGTGTAGGAGCACATCCGCGTCAGCCTCTGCTGCTACCTTCTGGCCAAATGGTGGAATATGCCGTCTAATACAACAGTCCTCACTGCTCCTTTCTGTTTACATTGGGGCCGTCCAGCTCCTGTATTGGGGAGCTGCTGTGTTAAGCATGCAGGTTGATTTAAAAAGTTCTGGAACAAAATCATGCACATCAAGTAGCTATTATGGAGTTATTGGAGACGCCTGTCTTTTCCAGTCCCAGATGAAGACCTCATGCTACCAAACAGACCCCTTCTAACTGTATAGGGACGGGTACAGGAGGGTCCATACGCTACACAGTCAGAGAGCAGGGTAGGTGGCAAAATGAACCGGCTAAGTCAGCAAAGTATTGGTTGCCAACAGCGTCCTGGAACCTGCCAGCGTGCCAGGCCAAAGAGCCGCTCTGTCTGCCCCCCCTGTGGGCTCTGGCTCCACCCGACACACAGACCAGCCATTGTATCTGCCGGTCCTCAGTAACAAGCCCCATTCCAATGGCCTCCTCTACTTTATGTGGACACCAACAAACACTTTATTGTGGCACGCTTTTGCGGCCTAATCACCAGCATGTTTTGGAGGCCCTCAAATGTTCTCTTCGCTCATCTAGCTTAATGATATTGTCGTCTGTGCGCGTGTGGCATCTCTGTTGAGACGAGTGACGACGACCTCCGTTGTTCCCGAGGGCGCGGCCGTATCTCCGCCATGTGCAGATGTAGATCGATAGCTGATAGCACTAGTATGACTGAATGACAGCTGTATGACAGCTTATATCCATAGACACATTCATAGATACAACAGCCCTCTATCTAGTTCTCTTCTCACATGCTTCATTTTGCCAAGTCCTCGATCTCCTCAGGCCGACACTCGTGCACAGACACACAGAAGCATCGGTGAACATGTGGCTCTTCTTACCAAACGGAAGGAGCCGTCCTCACTTAAGTTTATGGACCCAGTTTATTGCAGAACACTGTGGACTTTTTTAAAGCCAATAATAGCTGGCTGAGCTCGTGTGTACTGCCGCTTTCGGAACGAAAGAATGATGTGTCTGCGTGAATTCCAGGAAGGTGTCTGCTTTGATTTCTCAACGAAAAACGAATGGATTCTGCTTATGTTTCTAATAGGTTTTCTTTCATTAACTGTGACATTTAGCTTTTTATTTCCCTCTCACAGAGCTTTGTAGAAAGTGCTGTGACTTCACGGCCGCTAAATGACCGAAGTCTCACGTGAACATAACGCTCTGCTCTTTCTCTCCACAGCTGTTCGTCGGCCTGTCCTTTCCTTACGAAGGCCCCGCCCCCCTAGAGGCCATAGCCAATGGCTGTGCCTTCCTCAACCCTAAATTCAACCCGGCCAAGAGCAGCAAGAACACAGACTTCTTCAAAGGCAAGCCAACCCTGAGAGAGGTGAGAGGCGCCACTCCTGGAAATGACTTCAGTCAGTGTGTGTGTGTGTGTGTGTGTGTGTTTGTGTTTGTGTGTGTGTGTGTGTGTGTGTGTGTGAGAAAGAAATGGCCTAATCCTCTATTAGCTTTTGTTCTGCCTCTTTACTTTTCACAGGTACTCACTATTTAAACATCTGTGTTTGTTCAGAGTGTATGTGCACAGTTGTGGTTTCATTTGGGATTCCACCTAACCCATATGCCTCTTAAAAAGTTTGGTCCTCCAATCGAACAGAAATAATTAGTCTTCTTTTGGATAACACATATCTGTCTTTTATTAGCTGTCTAGCCAATTGCACCAGTAAAATTGCTCTTACGTTTATCTTGACAACTGTGCTGTAGAGAAACATAATTTAAGCCCACAAAGAGAAATGTGAATATGTAGTATATAAACCCTGAAAATAGAACTTTGCTGAATTTGATTGCTGTCATTTTTTTAAATGTTAAACGAACCATGAATGTGTTTCCATGCAGTTGACGTCCCAACATCCATATGCTGAGGTGTATATCGGGCAGCCGCACGTGTGGACGGTGAACATCGAAAACCCTGAAGAGGTGGATAGAGCCGTCCGCTCCATCCTCAGTCAGAAGGTACCCTCATGTTATGTCTTCATTTGAATATACGTTGTTCTGTTTTATCGTTTATTTAGTCGAGGACAGACAGTGGGATAGAGAGGGGAGAGAGGGTACTGAAATAGCGGCGGGCCAGAATCAAACCCACGCTTCAGCTGGAAGCGTCCTAACACACACACACACACACACACGTACCCATGCACACACACACCTGATCACCTGCCGTAACCATGTTTATCTTTATCTGTCTCTCTCTCTATTGAATTCTTTTAACAGTCTAAGATTAAAAGTCTGCCAGCTTCATTTCCTCAAGCCTCTGACAAACACACACACACAAACATTTGCAACAGCTAGCAAAGCAGAACGCGTGATCTGAAATTCCAAGGAGTCCCGATTAGAATAGAAGAACAAGGCGAGTGCGCCGGGGGATGAATTGATAAAAGCCCAGCGAACCATGTCCTTGGTCTCTGTCCTCGTGTTGAGCTCATGCATATTTAAATCAAAGGGCACGCAGACGTCTCGCCTGTCCTAAATGACATCCTGTTGCCTGGGTGCAGATGGACTGTTCACTGGTCAGAAGAAGTGCGCTATCTAGTAGAGACAAGGTTTGATTTAGGACTTCTGCGGCGTTGCCTGGAAAATAGGTGTCTCGTATGTTTTCTGACTTGGCTTCATGCTGACATTAGCTTGTGTGTCTTTCTGCAAGGCTCCCAATGACATCATATACCCTGACCCCATATACCCTGACCCCATATACCCTGACCCCGTATACCCCGACCCCGTATACCCTGACCCGTATACCCTGACCCTATATACCCTGACCCCATATACCCCGACCCCATATACCCCGACCCCATATACCCCGACCCCGTATACCCCGACCCCGTATACCCCCCGATACCCCGACCCCGTATACCCCGACCCCGTATACCCCGACCCCGTATACCCTGACCCCGTATACCCTGACCCCGTATACCCTGACCGTATATACCCTGACCGTATATACCCTGACCGTATATACCCTGACCCCGTATACCCTGACCCCATATATATATGTAGTCAGGGTAGATGTGTAGTGAGCTACTTTACAGCCGGGACATGTGGGTCCAAACTAGTGAGCATGTGACATAACCCCTCACTATGTCTGCGCTCCACTTGGCCATAAGGACAGATTGTCACTCTAACCTTCAGAAGTCGATGTCAAAGGTCAGTTGGCCAATCACAGCAGAGACAGTAGCCGTTTCTCAATGTCAAGGAAGGATCCTCAGAAGCCAGAATTTCGAGGATGCTACGTCATCAACATCCGTCGAAGGACTGTTCCAATGTCGAGGATCCTCGGAATTTCAACCAAGGACGAGTCCTTCGTTCGGAAAATATGCCATGTACACGAAAGGATGCATATGTGTAGCCTTCGCGCTCTCATATCACCCTCAATCCCATGCGCTTCTTTGCTATCTTGTTAAAAAAATACAACAAGTCGGACGTTAGCGGAGTAATAAATACTTATGCAGAAAGCACACACATTTCAGAATGTAAGTTAGAGAGAAAGACTGAAGGGATAATTTTGCTCAATAGGGTAAAAAAAACTTAGTTAGGGAAATAAAAAAACGTGTTTGTGAGAGGACAAGTCTTTAACAAATAGCTCTTAAATTATAAATATATTTAAATATCAAATATTATTACATGGCTTGGTTGAATTCCGGTCCGGTCTGTTATTTCTTGATAGCAGACCGCTGCTAAGTATAACACAGCGTTGCCATGAAAAACTATGGACGCAGTTCAGTTCACTCAGGCAATATAATCGTTTTTAAATATTTTTTTGTGTGTAAAATTATTTATTTATTTAGTAGGTAGCCATGTAATAAGCGGGATAATGTATAGCGGGCGGTTGTTACAGCAAATACAGGCCGATTTAAGACCCATCCGTCTGTAATTATTTTTCCACCACAGCGCGAAAAAACTGACCTTTTTAATAACGTAATGACGCATGACGTGCACTTGCTAGCCTGTTCCATTTACGTGTTCTTCGAATCCTAAAGAGGAGCCTCGCCTAGCCTCTGAAGGAAATGACTTGGAAGGAACAGTCCTACCAAGGAAGCATCCTTGACATTGAGAAACAGCTAGTGTAAGCCTTGTACTGGCGAACCACAGTCAAATTCATTTCAATGAGACTTGGTTGAGGTCTGGGAGTTTGTCTCAACGTGTTTCTTTCTGTCCACCACAGACTAGATAAGCTAGCCCAGCGCCGCTTTGGCTAGCTTATCAGAAGGTTCTGTTCATCTTTGGGTCTTGAACTAGGGATGTATGCGTATAGTCATATTTTTTGATTTATCTGATTTTGAGAAGTTGATCACAGTTGATCAGAGGCTATTTCGGGTTACCACACATGGTTAAACAATTTCTTAATATTTCGGGATTTTAAGAAATTAAATTGAAGTTTCCTTCAATTCATAATCATTAAAGGAGACTTACCGGTAGTTGTTAAATACCACACAAAAGACAGAAAGGAATAGCTACCAGTCACAGTTGGTATTGATAAAAATGTCCTGTTTTTATGGCAAACAATAGCCCAGGCCAACAAACATACATTTTCAATTCCCAACATTAAGAGAGCAAAAGGTTTAATAGACATTTTAGTACAATGCATATGACAAAGCCTTAGCTACTCACCGGAGATGGATAATGCGCTAGTTGTGGCAAAATAGCCTTTTCACACATTCTGTCACTAGCTGGCTGGCACTGCACAGCCTAAACACATTAATATCCGTCTCTAGCCTGACTTAAGCCTGTTCTCTGTCTCTCCTCAGATCGAGCCCTACCTGCCCTATGAGTTCACCTGTGAGGGGATGCTACAGAGAGTCAACGCCTTCATTGAGAACCAGGTATGACTTGTTCTGTCTCCGGCGGGGCTGTTGGAACCCAGGCTATTGTGTTCACGTCCCATTGAATACAGTTCAGACAAGGTCAACGCGGTTTCATTACACGCTGACTTGTTTTCCAACTGTCTATATCAAAGAAAGCATCTCCGGAGATCACTGTGACCTTTAAGACAATAGGGTGTGATCTGATCCCAGAGCTGCTCTAAAACCCCTCCTAGATACAGGCTCAGCTGTTTCAGCAGGAACAATTAAGCCACTTGAGTCATTTACAATATTCTCCGAAACGATTTGTTAGCACAGAATGGTTTCTGTTCGCATTAACATTATCATATTATCAGAGCCACCAGAGTATTTGACAGTGCATGTTTTGTTGTTTAAATCGGTAGAGGGGCAATAATGACTCAACCAATAAAAATGATTATAAAAATAAACAAGATATATTGGGATGTTCATCTGCAACCTAATCTAATTCCCATGCAAAAATGATATTTATAGTTCATCATTCCTTTGTATACAGTCTCTGTCTGGTACGTTGTCTCGTCTTTCTATTAGGTTGTTATCTTTATTGCGTTGCTATCGATACTGCTACTGCATTCAGCTGCTTTTGTTTTGGCAACTGCCAACTGTTTGGTTTTCAATGTCTCTTTTTGCTCAGTTTGAGTTCTGCCACTGTGACAACTGCAGATGTAAATGTGCAGCCTTACCAGATACATTTGATGGCTACAGACGCGAGTCCTTATGCACGCCTGTCCTGTTTCGCCCTGACAAAAGTCATTTTTCTGCCCGGGAATGTCACTTTACACACTGTGATTAACCAATCTGTCAGTGACACCATCTGTCTTAGCACACATTGCTACAGCGCTGGAGGCGGAGCCGACGCCATACGACCTGTTGTCAATTTGGTTTCCCTTTGCCTGTTTTGCGCTCATTCTGATCTGATTGTCAAATTCTGTGAAATGTGAAACGATATTCTCTCCTCCCTCCTCTCCCTCCTCTCCCCTTTCCTACTCTTCCTCCAATCGCTTCTCTAGGACTTCTGCCACGGCCAGGTGATGTGGCCTCCTCTCAGCGCCCTGCAGGTGAAGCTAGCAGAGCCGGGTCACTCCTGTAAACAGGTGTGCCAGGAGGAGCAGCTCATCTGTGAGCCCTCTTTCTTCCAGCACCTCAACAAGGACAAGGACCTGGCCCGGTTAGTACTTACACACCTTACACCAGAACCTGCATCGAATCAATCAGTCAATTGTGTCCTGGCGTCAAATGTAGATACTTTGAAATAGGCCCTCCTCAACAAAGCTGAATTTGAAAGAAAATGAACGAAAGAAAACTCATTACCTGCAATAAATACACGTGTGTTATTCTTTTCACCCAAAAGATGTCAGTAGAGAGTAAATTCATATGCAATGTCTGTCGGCATCTGTTGTGAATTTCAATGTGTTGTTTTGCTCCGCATTTGAACCACTAGGGATCGCACCAAGGTTATTCCATTAACGACTCAGAGGCAAAATGATAGACATCAAAAGGAAAACCGAATTCATTACAGTTGTCAAGTGTCAAATTAAACAAGCTCATCAGTGACAGCCATGAATACATGAATTATTAAAGAGTCTTTTCATCTGTACGATCCTAGTGAAGACAGTGATGTCAAGCCCATCAGTGTGTTCTCTCTCTGTCTGTCTGTCTGTCTGTCTGTCTGCACCCTGTCTGTCTGTCTGTCTGCACCCTGTCTGTCTGTCTGTCTGCACCCTGTCTGCCTGTCTGTCTGTCTGTCTATCTGCACCCTGTCTGTCTATCTGCACCATGTCAGTCTGGCTGTCTGTCTGTCTGTCTGCACCCTGTCTGTCTGTCTGTCTGTACCATGTCAGTCTGTCTGTCTGTCTGTTTGCACCCTGTCTGTCTGCACCCTGTCTGTCTGTCTGTCTGTCTGGCTGCACCATGTCAGTCTGTCTGTCTGCACCCTGTCTGTCTGTCTGCACCCTGTCTGTCTGTCTATCTTGTCTGTCTGCACCATGTCTGTCTGTCTGTCTGTCTGTCTGTCTGTCTGCACCCTGTATGTCTGTCTGTCTGCACCATGTCTGTCTATCTTGTCTGTCTGCACCATGTCAGTCTGTCTGTCTGCACCCTGTCTGTCTGTCTGTCTGTCTGCACCCTGTATGTCTGTCTGTCTGTCTGCACCCTGTATGTCTGTCTGTCTGTCTGCACCCTGTCTGTCTGTCTGTCTGTCTGTCTGGCTGCACCATGTCAGTCTGTCTGTCTGCACCCTGTCTGTCTGTCTGCACCCTGTCTGTCTGTCTGTCTGTCTGCACCCTGTCTGTCTGCACCCTGTCTGTCTGTCTATCTTGTCTGTCTGCACCATTTCTGTCTGTCTGTCTGTCTGTCTGCATCTCTTTCTTATCTATTATTTCCCTGCCTGGACTGTGTAGTGAAATGTCTCGTTTCCAACCCAGGTTCGGCATAGACTGCCAGACGGTGGAGTCCTCTGGTGACACGGTGGTGCCGGCGTACAGCGATGCTCGTCGTCACTGCGTCTTCCAGTCGGACCTTCTGCTCTTCAGCTGCGCCGGCGCCCACCCCTCCCTCAAGCGTGTGTGCCCCTGCCGCGACTACATGAAGGGCCAGGTGGCGCTGTGCAAAGGCTGCCTATAACCGCCGCCTGTCTCTCAGTCTGTCCAAATGCCGAAATGGCTGAATCGGAGTGAAACAGACCCCAGCTTTAAAAAATAAAACGAAGTGTGTCACAGGAAATGGGGATGTTGGTGACGGGGCCATTAAGCACGAAGCTTTCTGCAGCCTTGTAACTCTTCCCACTGCCAAGTGTCTGAAGGCCGGTAAAACGGACTGTGAAACGTGACAACCGCAGTGGAAATCTCCATCATTGTTATTTGTAAAAAACGCTTCTGTTGTATTAACACAGGGGACCTGAACCCAAAGGTCAGAGAGAAAGTCTCGAGAACTACTGTGGGAACATGGGAATGTCAATACAACAGATTTTATTTAAGACACAGGGCAGTAGGGATGGAGAGACAGACATGTCGCACATTGGCCTGAATTACTTGAATCAATGGGAGTTACTGTATATTGGAGGCAGAGCACTTAGGAACGGTGCTCTCTGTCGCCCCCAGGCTGTGGCAGCCGGTGGTACTGCGGGCTGTGGCCAGGTAAATACACCCAGAGACGTTCTCCCAGCCTGTAGCCACATCATGGGACCACCGGACTCAGCATGCTTTTCCTTCCTAACCCCTTTCCACCCTTGAAGTCAGAACTCTTTGTAGGTTTGCACTGGGAGGTCTGGGAGACCCATAAGGCGCTTTCCCAGACTACAAGGCTCTGCAGAAATGTCCACATTGGTCAGCTAGTTGGAATGAAGCAAGAAACAAGGCTTTTATTCTGTACACTGTGCAACGGCGGACATTGGGAATGTAACGTAAGCTATTGCGAAGTTGTCCCTAGACACTGATCTTGGTTCAGCTTTGACTTTTTCTCACTTGTGGTTGTGGTTGAGTACGAGCTGATCCAAGATCAGAAGCTAGAGAACCCGGTGTGAATAAGAAGGAGCAAAGCCAGTTTTACACTGTAACTGTACCGCTTCCTGTAGTCTCGTCTGGAAACGCGGAGCAGACACCTGTAGATACTAAGTTGATTTTCTTTGTTTTCCGGAGCACAGCTCGCTTTAAACCCAAACACAGTGTGAGCCGTGTCAACCGTCCCAGCTACAGCTTCCATACTCACAGAAACATACACTAGCTTTGCATGCTAGTTTGACCCCAAACCGTTCCCAGTGCATGGACTGGGGACGCGTTCACAGCCACGCTCCTGTCTGGCATGCAGCAGCGCCTCAACATCTGTTTGGTTCTAGATCATAATTTGTGGTACTGTAGACCGTCAAACACAACCAGAGCCGTAGCGGGAAGTTGACACACATTCATAAGGCCATCTGTAGGACAAATAAACCGAATGGAGCAGGCCAATTGCATCGGCCACAACAGACTTATCTGAAAGAAAATTATTATAAATTAAACAGAGAGATATTGATTCTACCTATTTATATTCTAGATATTTAACATCTATATCTATCCAGTATATAGACGGGAGGTCCACATACACGTCTCGTTTCTGTGTATGTACTGACAACACACATCCACTTACAGTTTACATATTTACTTTCATTCGGAAATCATTAGATTCTAATTTGCCTGCAGATTATTTTTTTTTAAAAACAGTCTGTGTTGTTTTTGGGCAAAATGCACTAATTTACAATGTACTGAAGTTTAACAAAATATATAATTAACACTGTATACTGTTCCTATGGGTTTTTGAAATCTTTTTTTAAATTATTTTATATACAGATCTTTATTTCTGCGTTTTGATGATTTTTTTTATTTATAGAAAGGGAGGTTTCCTTTATTTGGGGTGGTTTTATTTATCGACAAATAATTTAACAAGTCCACGTGTCGTGCGTGTTTGTCTCGTGTGATTTCATACCAAAGCAACAGCGATGAGACATTACAAAGACGATGTCCAAATACTTTGGACAAGTGGCTGCAGAATGCACGTAGAAAACATCGAAACGTGTCTGTAGTGGTGCGATATTTACCGCATTTAGGGATCATGGGCGGCTATAACGTGCCGCTATAACGTGTTTGTTAGTAGTTTCGTCTCTGATAACTCTCATTGCTGCTGTTGGGTGATGACGCTGGGATAAAAGCCGCACGCACGTTTTTCTGTGTCTACGTAAATGCCAGCAAGAACCTCATGTGATGTTTTTATTTTCCGATCTTAATGCTATTTCATTTGCACATTTGTACATTATGTAATATAGACGCGTCATGGTTTAGTTTGCGACTTGCTTTCCCCCCGGTTCTGTCCCGGGTCTGCTTTATTACGTTTGTAAATAGGATCAACGTACATGATGTGCCTTTTGATGGTTATTACTAGACCCGATAGACCGATCTGACCCACTGCCAGACACAATTGTTAGTTGAGGTCATATAGTTTGTTAGAAAGATAATGTTTGTATAACATTTATTAATAGGTGAAGAGCAAGTGTATGTTTTGGCTGAAGCAAACATCTGCCAATAAAGGCTTTCAGTGTGATAACATCCAGTGTCCTTATGGCAGTGGCCTTGTTCAACTCCCAGTAGTCAGGTGTGTTCAGAGCATGTTGTCAATGGTGATTGTCCAACTTTTTAATCGTTCCGTTTCATTTTTGTTGTTTTTTTAGGCTATTAGTGGGCACCAGGCTCTGTAAATAGCCATTGTTGAATTTGGTTGTATTAAAATGATACTTAAATTCCATTTCTAATAGGAAGGCATGGTATGGTGTGGGCGGGAATAGCTTTACGTCACCAGGTTTCTTTAATCCAAACATTGAATGTCTATTGTCACATCAGCATTTGCGTTCTTAAAACCATTATTACGTTTTTCAATCTCAGCCCTTTTTAAGCTATTGTGGAAAAGCAACATCAATGATTGTTCTTTAACTTAATTATTACTGTAACAAAAAAGAAACAAAATTGTTGTTTTCACAGTTTTAGACAAATAAGCAGGATATAACTTTATTTTTCAATAAACCTTTTTCTGTGATAAATGGGTCACGGTCTTATGTGTTCTTTAGAAATGTACATTCTTCATAGTACAGCATTGCAATGCAGTATTTACAAACCAAGAGGTTCTTCCGCCTTTTGGCAGACATTAGAAATTAGATACTAGAGATAAAAAAAAAAAAAAACACAGATACTATGATTTAACTTTATTAAATGGTTCAAATCTATGGATAGACAAACGATTTAAGCCAATTTAGCAAACCTTGGAATGTGTAACAGTGTACGTTTAACATGTCAGTAATTTGTCAAGAGTGTTACATATCCTATCTTCATTAACATCTGCAATGTCTTCAATCTTTAATGGGATTTAATTCCGGCATTAAATATATACAAATTTAAATTCAGTTTTATGACTTGGGTCTTTCATTTGTACCATTTTTAGAAATATCAACACACAACGTATCTTGAATTTCACCGTAACAGTGCTAAAGTGGTTATTCAGCGGTGTCCTAACAAGACCAGCAGTCCTCGATCAACAGCGCTCGCCCACAACCTTCCATCCCAATGAGACAACAATCCACATCTTTTCTGGAGCAGCAATGGGACGTTTTACACTGGAGAGGGATGTAAACAGACAATTCAAGGTAGGAGTCAAAACACAAGGAATTAAGGCAGCTGGTCCTGATCAAAAGGCACATCATGTACGTTCACAGACATAATAAATCATCAGAGTCATGTAGTGTTCTGGCCTGCTTCAAATCCTCCACCATCATCCCAGTCCCCAAGGACCACATGGCTAACTGACTACAGACCAGTCGCCCTGACCTCTGTGGTTATGAAGTCCTTTGAGCACCTGGTGCTGTCACACCTCAAGACCATCACTGATCCAATACTAGACCCATTGCAGTTTGCCTCCAGAGCCAACAGGTCTGTGGACGACACGATCAACATGTCTCTCCACTTTATTCTCCTGCATCTTGACTCTCTGAAAACCTATGTCAGAATCCTGTTTGTGGACTTCGGTTCTCCTTTCAACACCATAATCTCAGCCCTCCTCCAGGATTGAGGAGTAGTGAGTGCCCGTGTCAACATGTAAATGGATCACAGACTTTCTCTCCAATAGGAAGCAACACGTGAGGTTGTGGAAACACCTGTCTGATCCTCTGACCCTCAGCACTGGCTCTCCTCAAGGTTGCGTCCTGTCCCCTCTTCTCTCTATGTATTAACACAACTGCACATCCAGTCATTGCACTCTGTCAAACTTCTGAAGTTCGCAGATGACACCCTCATCGGTCTAATCTCTGATGGGGACGAGACCTCCTACAGGGGGGATATTGACCGGCTGGTGTCCTGGTGCAGTCTCAACAACTTGGAGCTCTAAAAACAGTGGAGATGAGAGCAGACTTTAGGAGAAGCCCGGCTGACCTTCTTCCTGGGCAACTCCATCGTGCACCAAGTACAAACAGCCTACACAGCCATCATTGAGTCCATCCTGACCTCCTCCATCACCGTTTGGTACGCGGCAGCCACTGTCAAAAATAAAGACAGACTACAACGCATCATCTGCTTTGCGGAGCGGACCATTGGTTGTAAGCTGCCGTCCCTCAATGATCGGTTAAAAGCAAGTGGCAACCTTCCGGTCTCTCTCCTGAATCCAATAAGGAAGTGAGTTCAACTGCAATTCATTGACTGGCCGCTTGAGGGTGGCTGCAGAAGTGAGTCAAATCTGTATCTCCCCCATGTTAAAATGAACAACTTTACAGCAGAAAAAAACATGTTTACAGCCTGGTTCTCTATTTGGCTTTCGTCTATACAGCTAATTTTGCCCTTCATAACAACTGTGAGGGGGGTGAATTTTTTTATAACTCATCCGTTTAGTTGATTAATATTTAAAGTTCTGCATAATTAAGGGTGTGTCCAGCGGATTCCAGGATTCCCGGATGCCTGCATTTCATAAATAGCGTAACATTTATTAACACTGACTATACTTGGAAGGATTTTTTGACATGTCCTCAAAGATATGTGTAAGAAATTAGCCTATAATTACTCAGTAAACAGCATCCAGGCTCCTCAGCTCCATCCACGTACCGCCTCTTTGACCATTTTCGTTTATCCGGGAGTGACGTGCTGCCAAGATGGCGACGGTCAGCTACGCCCACTTTAGGCTTCAAAAACGGTCTTTAGAACCTACGGGTGACTTCACGGATACTACGTCCATATCTTTATACAGTCTATGGTTAAAAGCTAGGTCACTGAGGCGGGCGCAAAGGTTGAGGCAAACCCCTTCCATCCGAGTAACAGACTATTCAGAACTCTCCCCTCCCCTGGCAGACGGATCTATCAAGACCAAAACATCCCGCCACAAGAACAGAGTCCAAGGAATATGCCTCTAGCACTGGACTGCACTTAGCCCCTAGCCCCCCCCCAACATTACCCACCTTGGACACTATCAGCTCTGATACAAATGACCTTGGTGAACATCCTGTACTATAAATGGACATTGCTTTTTTTGCACAACTGTATATATAACTAGATATTGTTCTTTTGCACAATTTGATACTTCAACCGGGACATTGCTCTGTTTTTTTGCAATCTCCTCACACATCTAGACATTGCTCCATTGCCCTATTCAGATGCATATTATACGTTCTATATTTACCCAGTACATACGCCAAATAAGCAGGGTCTCTTGACTTTTCGTGTTGTGTGTCTTGCTCTGTTTGCACTGTGCTGTGTACGTCTTAAAATGTGTGTTCTAACACTGCAGCTAGAGGTCAGAAGAAATCCTTGTGTGTGTATATTCACTATTCTACAGACGAATAAACCTGATTCTGATTCATTTATACCACCGTCTATATTGGCCAATGGATCTCCAAGAATCACTGATGTAGAATTGGAAACAAATAGAAAGCCATGCAGAAAAGTACCTCATTCTCACTGAACGGCACTTTAAAATCTTACCTTAAAATTACCTCAAAAATGTTTATCACAGAAAGGAAGTTTTGCCTTGGCCATCCCAGTCCCCTGACCTTAGTCCCATAGAAAACCTGTGGGATGAGAGTATCCAAGAGTGGGCCTTAGAATCTGAAGGATCTTGAGATGTTATAAGGGCTTCTGGACAGTGTTGATTTATGGCTTCTGCTTTGCATAATAAATCCTTAACCTGTATCTGTGGATGATGTTACTGATAAATGTACCAAAGTATTCCAGAGCCCATATCAATTACAGACTTATGACGGGTTTTAAAATAGTGACGTCTGAGGGATGGGAGATCCCTTGAAGGTGAAATGCCCAAAGTCATATCAATTTGTCTTTGGGTTATGTTGTTCTCAAAGTGTTGGATTATTCAGTGACACATCTGTGGCTGATTGGTGGGCCACAACCCATCCTTGCTCTTGAAGGTCAAGGCCTTTTTCGGAGGGTCCTTGTGCTATGATTACACATTTCCATCACCTGTTTCACAGCACCTTACTTTTTCAAGTTGTCACATTGAGTCAACTTTTTGGGAACGTGTTGCATGCATCCATTTCAAAATAACATTTTACCTTTAAAAGCTAGGTAAAACATCAGACATCTTTTCTTAATATGTTTTCTGTCACTTTGTTTTTATTTGCATTTTCCATAATGGTCAGTCTTTAATGGTTATATTTGTTAGAGAATTTGACATGGCATGTATAGTGGCTTCAGAAAATATTAAGACCATTTCAGTTTCTATAAATTTTGGTGGGTAATGGAGTTAATTTATTATTAAATAAGTCAATGTATATGCAATACCCCTACTTGTCAAAGTGATAACAAGTTTTTATAAATGTGCCAATTTAATGAAAATCAACATGAAAATATCTAATGTACATAAGTGTTCAGATCGTTTGATTAAGCCCAGATTCATCCAGTGATTTCTAATCATCCTTGGTGAATCTCTATAACATGATTGGTGTCTACCTGTGTCCAATTGAATTGATTGAACATTATTTAGGAAAGCGCATACATGTCCATATAAAGTCCAAGTGAGTTTCGGAGTAAAAACCAAGACAAAAGCCCAAGGAATTCTGTAAAGGCATAATTTCGCAATACTGACTGGGAAACTGTTCAGGAATGAGGGGAAGTAGAACCGATAAAGATCTAGTTCCTTGAAGAAAACCAAATTATAATCCACAGTACCTAAAATGTACAAAGGCATCAGAGGCGTACCCAAGGAGACTTGAAACTGTGATCACTTGAGGTTTAAATTTCTTTATTTTCAATAAATTGGCACAAACATCTAAAAACGTTAATAGGTATTGGTTGTACATTGATGGCAAAAGGAATATAGCACAACAAAATACAGAGAAAGTTAAGGGATCTGAAAACTTTGACGGCACATTATGAAGATACACACTTTAAATAAAAACAATGACAACAAGCAAATTATATATATATATATTAAACGTTGTCAATCACGCTATCAGATTAAGTTACAACACATCCTTGATCCTGGATATGTAATGACGCTGCCATTTGAAGAGAAATATTTACAACTATTGACTTGGTCTGAAGTTCTCTGAATGTAACATTGACACGTATTTAATGTAACCACATTCAGCAGAATTTGCAATACCAAATATGATATATAAAATAACATTATATTACATTATGTACAGTAATTCATTACTTTGTAAAACTGGAATTAAATAAAAAATGCCCAAAGCCTTAATCAGTTGATGCCCATTTAAATGCAAATATTTATCCTCCTGCGAGGACTGAATGTGTAAATAGTGCTTTTAATGTCTACTTCCTATTACTTGGTTTTGGGTTGTCCCAACTACCTTCTGAAAGGGTGGGTATATTTAACTATCCTGCACAGCGTTCTAATATACCTTGGATTGAATACCAGCCTGAAAAGCCAGTTTCACTAGTGGCAATAACTATCATTTTAAGTACACAAACGTTTATTTGTCTAACCATAACATGTGATAACATCTAAACCACAGAATATCAATTACGTTCCTCCCTTGTTTTTGTTTGATTCCTCAAGGTGAACCGATTTTGTAGGTTATCTGTCATTCTGGGGATCATGAACTTTTCTTATTCCTGTTCCTTTATGGTGAAAAATCATGTGGTCAACTACTACTGTATTCTATTAATGAGTTTCTGATTGGATAGCTTGTGAACAAATAAATGTCTCATTTATTAGTAATGGGGTTACATTTGTTGCCACAGTTGTCAGAAGTAAACAACCGTATTTTGCAGCTTATTGGTCTATAGTCACCTAGTCTATGATCTCCTGGTTTGGATTGACACAATAATCAGCATCTTTAAAGTGCATAAATACACAGCCAGAGTTTATGTAACCACATTAATTGTCTAATGGATCACAATTGTAGTCTGCTACCTTTGTATTCGTCCCAAAAATATAGGTTTGAAAAATGTATTGTGCATTGTATTGTATATCCAATGTGCAATTACACCAAGCTTGGCAGAACCTTGGAAAGGTTAAAACAAAAAAAATAATACAAAATGGGATGATCACATTTCCTCTTCAGGATTTAACAAAGAAAAGGCTTCAAAAGGGATGACTTCTTTTTTTATCTTCAGTGTAGTAAACTTTGGCAGGAATCTTTGGCTCCAGTCGTTCTGTTGGTTCATAGTCCTCATTGGGCCTTTTTCAACACCCCTTAATGTGAGCAAGCATTAAATGTGACACATTATTATCATAATTATCATAGTCAATTTTGAAAGGTGATGGCACCAAAATTCCAATTGTGAGAAGTCAGATGACAATGTATAATATTAAAATGGTCTTCTCAGAAATCACTGACCGGAAAAAATAACTATTTCTCCTGCTGCATTTTAATAGTAAAAAATACAACATGTCTCACACACGATAATAGCAGCAAATACCTTGCTAAAAACAACTTTACCTGATACTAAACAAAAGCATTGTGAATTCAACATATCTAGATTTGAGCAGTGGTGTTGTAAACAGACACTCCTTGCGTACCAAACGGCGCCCTATTCACTACGTAGAGAACTCAGTTTTACCAGAGTCTGGGTCAGAAGAAGTTCACTACCAAGACAAATACACATAATATTATTGTACAAATGTAAAGTCCTATCGGTAACCACTAAAATCCCTTCAGAAGAGATGTCCTGCAACACATATCTGAATTGTCCGTATTGTTCGAGGGAAGACCTATATGGACACAAAGTTGTAAACTGGAGAATCTACGGTCTTTTGTAGCAACAATGACATCCTCCTCCACCCGCTTTGACGGGAAGAAAGATTGCGGAGGGAACCTTGTTTATCTTCTCTTTGCCTTTGAAATGATTCCTGTGGACTGGTCGGGTTCATGTGAGACAGACATGAAAAGTACTGCAGAGTAGACAGCTTGGGATCAGCAAAACTGCCAGTCAATAAATTGGTTCGTCACGGAGGCTAGCAGGAACTCCGCAACAGTACAGAAATGTGCTAGATAGGGACTGTAAATAGATACATCTATCCGACTGACTCTGGACGTAGATATACGTAGACTAGAACTCAGCCTCCTCAGGTTGGTCTTCTGTCACTCAAATCGCTCGTAGCTCCTTGTCTGTCGGACTCGAGGGACCATATCTACCAGCAGTCTGTAACAAGGTCAGATATTTATGTTAATAGAAAGGCTATACAGCACACAGACACACACATTCTGAATAAAATCTTCTCTCTTTTAAATAAATATTTCCCTTCTTCAACCCCAGCCCTAACAACAGTCACATGACCATCCACCTAAATTCACCATCCCTGGGAAAATTCTCCTCAATCCCAATAGTGAATTTTAAAAAATATTTTTTCAGTCAGTTGACAATGTCTCATCTCATCTTCAACCGCTTGTCCGGGGTCAGGTCGCGGGGGTAGCAGCTCTAGCAGGGGACCCCAAACTTCCCTTTCCCGGGCAACATTAGCCAGCTCTGACTGGGGAATCCTGAGGCGTTCCCAGGCCAGTGTGGAGATATAATCTCTCCACCTAGTCCTGGGTCTTCCCCGAGGTCTCCTCCCAGCTGGACCTCGGGAGACCTCGGGGAAGACCCAGAGGTCTCCCCGAGGTCCAGCTGGGAGGAGACCTCGGGGAAGACCCAGGGCTCCGAGGTCTCCTCCCAGCTGGACGTGCCTGGAACACCTCTCTAGGGAGGCGCCCAGGTGGCATTCGTACAAGATGCCCGAATCACCTCAACTGGCTCCTTTCTATGCAAAGGAGCAGCGGCTCTACTCCGAGTTCCTCTCGGATGACTGAGCTTCTCACCCTATCCCTAAGGGAGAGGCCAGCCACCTTTCTGAGAAAACCCATTTCGGCCGCTTGTACCCGCAATCTCGTTCTTTTGGTCATGACCCAGCTTTCATGACCATAGGTGAGGGTAGGAACAAAGATTGACCGGTAGATCGAGAGCTTTGCCTTTCGGCTCAGCTCTCTTTTCGTCACAACGGTGCGGTGAAGCGAATGCAACCGACCAATCTCCCGCTCCATTGACAATGTGTAATATTAAAATGGTCCTCTCAGAAATCACTGTCTATCAACCAATCAATTGGTCAAAAGACAAAATCAGAATGACGATTTTAACCCCAAACAATCTGCTCCGGATTTGAACCTCATGTTGACTGTGGCTGTGCAGGTTACTTTAGGCAAGATCAGATGACTTTTTAAGAACAGTGTGTTTTTGGAGTAACATGTCCATTCCAATGCCACGATAATGAGACTGCTGTATAAACCTAAACCAGGGTTCAGAGGCATCTTCACCACAGACTGTGTTGATACATACTTTACTCCGTAGGCCAGGATGATGAGACCTATGAGGACCCCAGTGGACGCATCCAAGAACCACACGTTGGGGTCGTGCTTGAACACCTCGGCACTAATGAGGATGGAGAAACCCATGACCCCGCCCACCAGGGAGTTGAAACCTGTAGATCGGAAAGACAGACTTTAGTCACCTCTGTAACCCCATACACAGGGACATTTATTTTTTCATTTCAAGTTGTTAGTAAAAAGGGAAATTAGTTCTTGTCTAAGTAACGGAGGAATAAACAGTTGTTTGACATTAACCAGAAAACATGAATACACTATAGGAATAAAAGTATTTAGAAATGTTTTAACCTTTATTCAACCAGGTAGGCCGACCTGTTTGAATAAAGGTTAAAACTATCTAAATACTGTTTCTAGTGTGCGACGTGTTTCTAGTGTGCGACGTGTTTCTAGTGTACAACGTGTTTCTAGTGTACGACGTGTTTCTAGTGTACGACGTGTTTCTAGTGTACAACGTGTTTCTAGTGTACGACGTGTTTCTAGTGTACGACATGTTTCTAGTGTACGACGTGTTTCTAGTGTACGACGTGTTTCTAGTGTACGACGTGTTTCTAGTGTACGACGTGTTTCTAGTGTACGACGTGTTTCTAGTGTACGACGTGTTTCTAGTGTACAACGTGTTTCTAGTGTACGACGTGTTTCTAGTGTACGACGTGTTTCTAGTGTACGACGTGTTTCTAGTGTACGACACGTTTCTAGTGTACGACGTGTTTCTAGTGTACGACATGTTTATAGTGTATGACATGTTTCTAGTGTATGACGTGTTTCTAGTGTATGACGTGTTTCTAGTGTATGACGTGTTTCTAGTGTATGACGTGTTTCCCGGCTCAAACCCGAAGTGCCAGAAATATTTGACATTTTTTCCGCCTGGTTCAGGCAGAGATCTCAAGCTCTATTAAGGCTTCCCTACGCTCTTCTGAAATGTCAATGCATCTCTTGGCGATTGTGACATTGCTGGGCGTAAGTGAGCTAACAGAAACTCAGCCAAGCTCGCCATTCACAAAATTTAAATGCCTTTTGCAACAAAAGCAGACGTACTTCTCAGTCGACGTTTGTTTCATTTTTAAAGAGATGGCTTGACCTGAGGTGACAAACGATGACATGGTTGTTTGGGCCTGTGAATCACATTGATCAGCATGTCTTTGCACCGTTGAATTGCTGTCGTATTTCAGGTGAATGTGGTAACTTTTGCATTGCACATAACTTACTGGAATATTTTTGGGATGAGAAACATTTTCAATACTTTCCATCACCTGCCATGAATGTAAAATACTGTAGAAAACAGATAGCAAATGTCCCCTTTAAAAGCTTGTTCGATGTCTAAAAAGGAGAGCATGATCTGGGAGATAAAAGCCCTCTCTCACACAACATGTCATTAATCCCACACACACCTCAATAAGTGAGAGGCTCTCTCCTAATTTGACTTTCCAACTAATTAAAAGACATCCTGTCTGACATACATCTTTCAAGCCTCCAGGTAAAAGTGCCGTCCAGGGAAATTCAGTGCCCTGTATCTGAGTAGCGAGGCAGTTAAGGCACAGCCAATACTGTTGTACTAGAGATCAAACCAGGGTTTCTGTTGCTGGTTATCTTAATAAAAACATCAATGGTCTGATTCATGGACGTGAGTGTTCAGAACCAGGAGGCACTACGCTCATTCAGGACAAATTCAGTTTTTCAGGGCTCCGTCCCTATAACAAGTTACACATGGTTGCACTTGTCAAAAACAACTAATTAAGATAATAAGACAGTCAAACTGCCAGCTCCACAGATTCAGATACATAGTTTTATGAATATATATTGCATAGCTGTAATATGGAGAGCTGGAAGCAACACACATTTGTTCTTTGTGCACTTTGGTATTAAATCATTTATCACAAAATCTTAAAGCTGGAACAGGAATCACTCGCAGGCAGATAATCACGTTCGTAGGGAAACCTATAGACTGAATGAAATTGGTCTGGACTAGCAACTCACTACATTCTAACAGGTCAAACAAACACCCACAGTTACTCTACACATACAACCATGATCCCCAAACCAAGGGAGGCAGAGGAGCAACATATCTACACATACTGATTAGCTAATGAGGACCTGGTATGAATGATAATGAATGAATGAGTCCAGCGATGAGTTTGGAGTGAACCGGGGAAAACAGGGTGCAGACATGTGTCCTTCACCTCACCGTAACAACATGGTTGTATACACAGCCAATACCCTCCATTTTTTCCATGTAAACCTTTCTCTCCACACTTCCCCAATTGATTTTGTGTATATTGTGTTGCCACAGTGAAAGAGGAGGATGTTCCCATATTCTGCTCTAGAGCAACAACAGAATAATGCTAAACTGGCACCAGATCAACATCTGGTCACGACACTTACCGTCTGTGATGAGGGCTCTGCTGGTCAGAACCCGGCCCAGCATGAACTTCACCACGGCCAGAAGGATACATAACACACCGCTGACGACGGAAACGCTGAAGAGGAAGTCGTCCTGACAGAGAGAAGAAACGGACGGTCAAAAAGAGAAGACGAAGAGTGAGCAGGGTAGAATGAAAACAAAGATAGAAAACGAGGGGGGGACAGAGACATAAGGGGGGGGACAGAGACATAAGGGGGACAGAGACATAAGGGGGACAGAGACATAAGGGGGGACAGAGACATAAGGGGGGGACAGAGACATAAGGGGGGGACAGAGACATAAGGGGGGACAGAGACATAAGGGGGACAGAGACATAAGGGGGGGACAGAGACATAAGGGGAGGGACAGAGACATAAGGGGGGGCAGAGACATAAGGGGGGGACAGAGACATAAGGGGGAGGGACAGAGACATAAGGGGGGGGACAGAGACATAAAGGGGGACAGAGACATAAGGGGGACAGAGACATAAGGGGGGACAGAGACATAAGGGGGGGACAGAGACATAAGGGGGACAGAGACATAAGGGGGGGACAGAGACATAAGGGGGACAGAGACATAAGGGGGCAGAGACATAAGGGGGGCAGAGACATAAGGGGGGACAGAGACATAAGGGGGGACAGAGACATAAGGGGGGACACAGACATAAGGGGGGGGGCAGAGACATAAGGGGGGGGACAGAGACATAAGGGGGGGACAGAGACATGTGAATAAGTGTAGCGGAGGGCTCAATGACTCAGTGACTGTGAGTCATAATTATGGTATTATGGCCCTGAGGCAGAAGGTAAAACATATTTAACAGATTTCTGAAATCAGATTGAAAGCGATATGTTGACCTTGAATGTGACAATGTGACGGTCACATTTTTGTTTTTTAAAAGCACCATACACTTTAAGTTATGTTGTCCTAAATACATCGTTCAGAGCTTCCATGGTTTCTATGAGGAATCATTTTTGTTCGGCATGAACAGAATAGAGAACTAAATGAACCCATTTGAATCCTCCTATCTGGGCACCGTTTCAAAGCTATTTCTGGGGAAGTTTTTAAATGACAGTTGAAGTATGCGATAGAGCACAGACACCAGTTATGCTCTGCCAGTGACTTCCTCTGACACACGCTTTCAGATTTACAATTCTTACCACTGAGGTCCTTTAGATGAAAGAAGCACTTGGACTTGGCATTTAAAAGCCATCTGAGGGTGTCACTAAAAAACGCAGATTCAAAAATGCTGATTCGCAAAAGACGCCCTTTTTTCATACACAGTGCACCTTATTTGATTAGGTGTGCACTAGTTATTTGATTAAGTGCACTAGTTATGTGTGAAGGGTGCAGGTTTGAACGCCGGCAGAGAGAGACACTCTAACAGTGACATTTGAAGTTGACAGGCCAGGCTTTTCTGAGAGGAATGAAATATACACCTCATAGGCTACGTCTTAATTCCCTAGAGTGTCTATGGCACCCGTCACCCGTCACCAGTTTGAACTTGAGCCTGTGGTTGCGCTCCAGGCTCCATGCACATATCCGCTGTGCCTCTAAAGCAGGGGTGGGCAAACTATGCCCACGGAAGGTATTAAAACAGTTTTGAGAGGAAGTACAAAATAACTTGGCAGTCCAATTGTAATGTATCTGAATAAGAAGTTATTTAGATATAACACACCTCCAGTATATATGTTATGTGTATACATTTTAATTAATTATTGCACTTTTTTGGCCAACAAATCTTTTAGAATGAACAAATTACATAACAAATGTGGCCCTTCATATAATTTATACGTGCTGATGTGGCCCGGGAAAGGGAAGTTTGGGGTCCCCTGCTAGAGGGGGTCCCCTGCTACCCCCGCGACCCGACCCCGGATAAGCGGTTGAAGATGAGATGAGAGATGAGATGATGTGGCCCCTGAGCTGAAATATCTGCCCTCCCCTGCTCTAGAGACTGGGTTTCAAAGACACTTGCAAACCACAGCATCTGCAGCCACTTGCTTTTGATGCCATCCATTTTGTAGCCCAGTTCCTTTCTGTTTTTTTAAATAGATTGAATTGTTGGACTGTCGCTCTGTGCGTTTAACTCACGCTCAGGGAGAACATGGTGAAGCTGGCTGCACAAGCAGCTTCATCTGGTTATATTACCCAAACCACCAATGTAATCTGATAACACTTGTTACACTTATCTACATGAAAGATTAATGTTCATGCACAGCGAAAACACATCAATGGTTAACCTCGATCAATTGAGGTACATGCTATATATTCCCCTGAGATCAATGTCTGTTGCAGATTAAAAATGGACTCCTCCCTCAAACCGCTTATGGGTTTACTGCACCAGACAGTTTGCAAAGAGTGGTCAGAGACCTGTGCCAGGACAACAATCTCTAGTTTAACACTAGAAGCGCTGACGCATTCACACCTACTAGAAGCACAGGGCTCTGTCATTTTGACCAAAAAATACTTTGCTGTCTGGATTTATTCCATTGAGTTATCTAACCTAACTGACTTCTGCTTCAGTTTGTACGATAGGCAATTAATAATAGTTGATACATAAACATTATTAGGTAAAGAAATACATATAAAATATGATTTTGTTAAATATACATATTAAATAACATTGTGTAAGGTGGTAAGACAAAGATGGCAAAAACAATTTGATATTCAGTTGAAGACCATCATTTCAAGGCAGTTTCATTGCGCCACTGTCAATTCCTACTGTCTGATTCATCCTGCTCAATGAATACAATGCGCACATACATTCGCTGTGTGCGTGCATTGAAAATTGAACAAGCATGCCACATGTTTAATAAATACGTCGGAGCCGCACTACCAGAGTCTGTTTCGGGTTCTGATCCCTCGGTAACCGTACGGAGTATTGGAGATCAACTGTGTGAGCTGAAGCAGGGGACTCGCACTGTAGCAGATTATGCCTTAGAGTTTCGCACCCTATCGACGGGTAGTGGCTGGAGCGACACTGCCCTACTAACCATCTATAGGAGAGGGCTCCGCAAGGAGGTACAGACGGAGTTGGCATGCCGGGGTGACGTCACGGATCTCGGTCGGTATATTCGCCTATCCATCTCCATCGACAATCTCCTGCTGGAGCGGAGGGGTACGGCTACTGCCAATCATAGACCGAGCACGGGTGTTTCCACGAGTGGGGGCGAGAGTGAGCCCATGCAACTGGGGCGTTCTCCACTCACAACAACGGAGCGACGTCAACGGCTGCGAGAGGGACTATGTCTGTATTGTGGACAGCCGGGACATGTGCTTCGACAGTGTGCACTGAGACCGCTTCGGTCCGCGGAGTTCAGCCAACGATCCGCCAAACCGGTGAGTCCCGCTCCCGCCCTCCAAACAGATGTACGTACCTGTGACTTTGTCTCTGAGGGGGAGGGTACGTTCTGTAGAAGGACTCGTAGATTCGGGGGCAGCCGGCAGCTTTATAGACAGAGGTCTGGCAGACGAACTGGGAATCAGGCTGTTATCTATTAACCCTCCCTTAAGGGTTAAAGCGCTGGACGGGAACCCCATGGGAACGGGGTATGTTACTCACCGCACAGAGGCTCTACAAATACAAGTTGGGTCAATACACACAGAGACTGTTAATTTGCTCGTGATCTCAGCTCCTGAGGAACCCTTAGTCCTGGGGCACCCATGGCTCTGCCAACACGACCCTGTAATCTCCTGGAGAGAGGGTTCTATCCTATCTTGGAGTGAGGCCTGTATGAATCACTGTCTCTGTTTACCTTGTAAAACCACGTCTGTGGAGGACTCTACTTCTCCAGCTGCGTCCAGTTTTTTCTTTGAGAAAAAGAAGGACGGGGGCCTGCGCCCTTGTATCGATTACAGAGGGTTAAACGATATCACAGTAAAGAACCGGTATCCCCTACCCCTGATCCCTGCCGCGCTTGAACAGGTGGGACAAGCCACTATCTATAGCAAGTTAGATTTACGTAGTGCGTATAATCTGGTCCGGATTCGTGAGGGGGATGAGTGGAGACGGCCTTCATTACCCACCGAGGACATTATGAATACTGTGTCATGCCCTACGGTCTAACCAATGCACCAGCCGTATTCCAGTCCTTTATGAACGACATATTCCGGGACATGATCGACCGCTTTATCATTGTGTACATAGATGACATTCTAATCTATTCTAATTCCGTCTCTGAGCACATCTCCCATGTAAAGCAGGTTCTGGGCCGGCTATTAGAACATCGTCTGTTTGTAAAACTGGAGAAGAGTGAGTTCCACGCAACAACAATCTCCTTCTTGGGGGCTATTCTGACACCTGGAGGAGTAAAGCTCGATGACAGCAAGGTGAGAGCGGTACATAATTGGCCCCAACCTAAATCGTTGAAGGAATTACAGTGTTTTCTCGGATTCGCCAACTATTATCGCAGGTTCATTCGCAACTTCAGCACCACGGCGGCACCTCTCTCGGACATGACCAGCCAGAAAGGCCGGAACCTGGCGTGGACGGAGAAAGCGAAACGGGCGTTCGGGGAGCTACAGAGACGCTTCACCTCCGCCCCAATCCTGTGTCAGCCAGATCCAACGTTACCCTTTGTAGTGGAGGTGGATGCTTCGGAGGTCGGAGTCGGGGCAGTGCTCTCCCAACGACAGGGGACGCCTCCCAAGCTACGTCCCTGTGCTTTCTTTTCCAGAAAGTTGAATCCGGCTGAGCAGAATTATGATGTGGGGAACCGTGAGCTGCTAGCCATGAAGCTGGCCCTGGAAGAATGGAGACACTGGCTAGAGGGAGCAACTCACGCGTTCCAGGTATTAACTGACCATCGGAACCTAGAATATCTTCAGCAGGCGAAACGGTTAAACTCCCGGCAAGCAAGGTGGTCTTTGTTCTTTAACCGCTTTCGGTTCACGGTGTCCTACATCCCAGGGTCCAAGAATGGGAAAGCAGACGCTCTATCTCGGCAATTCAAACGTTCGGTGGCCAACCCTAATTCGGACACCATCCTTCCTAAATCTTGTCGTGCCGGACCCGTCCGATGGGCCATAGATGACGTCATTCAGGAGGGTCTGCTGTTGGATCCAGCTCCCCCGGAGACTCCTGCGACTAAGAAGTTTGTACCTGCCGCAATTCGGCCGCAACTCCTGGAGTGGTGTCACACATCCCTGGGCTCTGGACATCCGGGAATCACACGGACAACCCAATTGCTAGGCCAAAGGTACTGGTGGGCGTCTCTAGCCACGGATGTAAGGGATTATGTTCTGTCCTGTCCGGTGTGCGCCCAGTCAAAGACTCCCCGGCATCTCCCTGAGGGTAAGCTCATGCCACTTCCCACACCACACAGGCCCTGGTCTCACATTGCCATGGACTTTGTTACAGATCTTCCAGAGTCAGAGGAGTTCACGGTCATTCTGGTTGTGGTGGATCGCTTTTCGAAGATGTGTCGGCTGATCCCGATGCCCCAGTTGCCTAACGCTACGCAGATGGCGGAGACTATCTTCCAACTGGTGTTCCGGCAGTTCGGGATACCTGAAGACGTTGTATCCGACCGAGGACCTCAGTTCATCTCTAAGGTGTGGAAGGCGTTCTGTGGGCGTTTAGGAGTTTCCGTGAGTCTGACGTCTGGGTACCATCCCCAATCGAACGGTCAAACCGAGAGATTGAACCAGGACATTGGAAAGTATCTCCGGCAGCAGTGTTCACGGCAACCTCGGGAGTGGAGTCGGTATCTCCCGTGGGTAGAGTACGCCCCAAATTCTCTGATTCACTCGTCCCTACATCTAACCCCTTTCCAATGTGTGTTTGGGTACCAGCCTCCTCTGTTTCCTTGGGACACCGAACCAGGGATAGTTCCGGCCGTGGACGAGTGGTTCCGGCGGAGTGCGCAGGTCTGGGAGACGGCACATCAGCACTTACAACGCTCATCACGGCAACAGAAGGAATACGCTGACCGGCGGAGATGGCCGACTCCGCTCTATCAGACTGGTCAACGAGTGTAGCTATCGATGCGTGACCTGCGCCTCCGACGGAACTGCAGGAAGCTCAACCCCAGGTACATTGGCCCTTTCAAGATAATTAGACGTATTAATCCTGTGACTTACCGTCTCCAGCTGCCCCGACAGTTGCTGAAACCGGTTTACTACATCCCCATGTATCCTCCTGTGACGCATCAACCGGCAACACCGCCACTAGAGGCTGACGACGACTCTGTTTACAGGATCCGTGAGCTCTTGGATTCACGACGGAGGAGGGAGCGACTGGAATATCTAGTGGACTGGGAGGGGTACGGCCCTGAGGAGAGGTCGTGGGTGCCAGCCCGGGATGTGCTCGACCCAGCACTAAAGGCATACTTTCACGTTGACCATCCGAACTGTCCAGCACCGCGACCGCGGGGAAGGCCGTCCGCTCGAAGATCTGGGGCGTCAGGAGCCGCCCGTGGGGAGGGGGATACTGTGAGAAACATTGGTTTGTCCTCCTCTATGCCGGGTCTGACACTTCCCCAGTTACCTGTCAGGGGGAGTAATCAGACCCGATCCCTGTCACCTGAGTTCTGATCACACCTGTAGTAATTAGGCAGGGGATAAAGGGATCTCTCAGACTCGCAACTAGTGCGAGGTATTGTTCATTACTGACTTGCTGAGCGTTCTGAGATCCTGATCATAGTTACAGTTCTACCGTGTACCAGTCCTTAGCTCCGTTTCTACTCCGTGTCTGCCTAACCCTTCTGTGCCTTATAGTGACTCCCGTGTACTGACTCCTGCCTGTTCCTGACCACGTCCGCGCCTGTTCCCTTTGTGACGTTTCCTGCCTCTGATCACCCGTCATTGACCAAAGCCTGCCCGACCAGTCTATTGTCTTCTACTTTTGTTAATAAATACGTCGCTTACCCGCGATTGGAACCGTCCCACTGTCTCAGAGCGTATTCATTACAATGTGTCTATCATTCATGTGACACATACACGGTGAGCAATGCATGTTATACTTACACACATAGTATACGTACAATTATTTGGTTTAATTTAAAATTATTATTGTCTTCAAGTTTCATATTTCTATTTACATGTGAAGAGGCGATCAAGCCACCCATTAGGAATGGGGTTGCCAAACACATCCCCCATCCAAGATTGCTTGCCAGTAGCAAGTAGGTGAAGAAAACATCAGTGGCTACATTTCTTCCTTATTCCAAGAAAGGTTACATTTGGTAAGGAATAGATAACTAGATCTCGATCGCATACTATTGTTTTCAATGTTTTCGATTTATATAGAATACCAATATACCACACAAATTTATTTAATTTTGAATTTTAAAAAATACCTTGGAAATTTTGGTCTTCTACAACAGATCAAATATACATAATCATAATATAACATCTTAATGTATCTATGTCAGTTCCAGCTATGTTCAGTTCGCTACACACGACATATATCTTTTTACACACAAAAAAATGCATTATATTGTCTTTACGTAATTCTGTTTATGTATCAATTATTATCAATAGCCTATTGCACAAATTGACGCAGAAGTCAGCAAAGTCTTTCTTGGTTACAATTTATTTTACTGTAAAATCCATCAATTACATCAATGCCAACTTGAGAGTTTTTATAATGGACAACTGTCTTTGGTGACTTTCACCGGCGCTTCAAATGTTAAAGATGCATTCCATAATTGGCCAGTGATGCAGACAAGTTAAAATGAGCCCCGGAAATGTATGTACCATGTGATGCATGTGCCATTAATTGGGAAAGCTACATGCTACTCTCCGCAATTGAAACAACGTTTGCCCAATGAAAACAGCCTGCTCTCGTCGCTTTACTTAACAGCAAAACAAGCAGATATCTTCATGTTGCTTTTGTGGAATTGCATTAAAAGACCCAAGACTAGGCCCCGAAAGCCCCAGCCAAACAATGCTAGCAGTGTGTCTTTCACAGCACATTGTTTCTACAACGCTGTTTGCTCAACCAAATTGACTAGACCAAGTACACACACGTCAGAGTGAACACATTATCCAGTCATTGAGCTCACAGGAGCCTAACCCAAGCCACAGGGAGTTACCAGAGAGCGACAAGGCATCGCTACCTTAATGGAATAGAACCCCCCCACCCACAAACGCTGCTGGTCAATTGACCTGAACTCTGTGATCCCCTGAGACAAACACACACACTTGTGAGGAGGCCTCTCAGATCCTCACTAATGTTCTACAGCTCCACTGTTGATAGCATCTTTACTTTCTGTAACAAGGATTTGTTTGGCAAACACACATCCCTTCGAAAGGTTAGGCAAACTGCAGAGGTCATCCCCAGGGCAATGACCCCTGACATGATTTTAAGGCTGCATTTTCAATAAAGGTTTGTAGTATGCTGTATCTCTATAATCAAAGTAGTTGTACGCCCTAAACCGTTTACCATTACAACTGTTATACATTGTTACTCATTGTGTACATTAATTGTGAGATAGTAACACTCTCTATAATTTACTTTGACCTTTTTCGTTGTATTCCCATCTTTTTCTTTGTATTCTATCCCTAACAATACAATTTAATAGATGAGCCTGCTATTATTAACCTGATGCTAATTGGCTGTTTTCATAACGGAACGCTGTCAGACCAGCCCATGACATTTATTGGATTAAATATGATTTTATTTTATATTCTTTTTCATTATTTTGTCATGAGGTAGCCCTGTCCACAACAATTCTAAAACAAAATGGCCCCCATAATAATATAGTTTGTAAATCCAACTAAGTGAACATGTAGTCTACAATTTTTACTTGCTACTACTGTGAAACTATCATTTATATAATCAATATCATTCATTCATAAAAATACATTATGATAACCTAAAATCATGAATTATATTTCCCAAGTGTCCTTGGGATACGAGCAATACAGACTATGATAAACAGATTATTTTTAGTACTGTCTTAGTGCTCACAACATCATGGTTACTTTAGGATCCAAATGTAATGGTTATATTTTTTCAGTGTGCAACATGAAAAATTTGTTCAATCAAACCAAAGATACTCTAGTTTATAAACAGTCAAATTCACTTGCTGTACATTGCTTAAACTAAATTATTTTTTAACATTAGGTCAACATTACATTATCTGCAAATAATCAAACTTAAAAAATTATCTTTTTAGCAAAAGGCCCATAGTTTAAAATTAAGTGTACGTCCTCTCCATTATGTTTCTATTGTGAGCTGATTGCTTCTTATTGCCTGGCAACAGGGTATTGCAGCCAGCTAGCTATTCTAGTAGTGTGAAAGGTTGCAGTTTTTTTCACACCTGATCTCCGCACATTCCAATTTTAATTTCCCACTGGGAAGAGACCACAACACCTTGTTTGTCTTCACAGTTCTATGTTTCTCTCCAATGCTTCCTCTTTGTTTTATTTCTCACGAAAACACAGACAGCAGTTAGAGAAATGTGTTTTTTCTCACAGATTTTTTTTTTTATCTCACTCTGTATTTTTGTCTCTTGGTGTTACCTGGTCACATGTTCCCATCTGAAAATGGAATTCACACCATTTGTGTCAAGTCTGATGATAAGTGAATGATGTACTAGCCACTCCAAAAGCACCATATTCCCTCAATAGAGAACTAATTACTGCCCATAAAACCCAGCCTCATAGAGCTGTTGTAGGCAGCCATATCAGAATTTGGTAGTAAAAAAAACAGCTAGCTGTTTCAGTTAAAATATATTTTTTAATGAAAATCATTTTTCAACATGTTGGACCAAATGTAGTGCTGAAGCCTCACCCAGACAGTAGTTTTGGTGATGCTTCATCAAGTAGATACTTAGGTCTAACAATCAATAAAATGAAATACCCCATTAACATTTGGTATACGACACTGTAGCCACAGCATTGAATATAAAGAAAAAATCAATAACTGAAGCAAAACCAAATTTATGCAAATAAGGCTGTCTTGAAAAACACCATATTTTGTCAGATTTAAACAGATTTACTATACTATTACAGTTCTCTGTTTATCTTTTATATTGTTCATCCACCAAAAGGTCATTTTTTATGCAAGGCAGCCATTGCGGATATAAGAATATCCAGAACAGGCCTCGAAAAGGACCATATAGGCCAGAACTACAGTATATGATGCTTGCTGTGCATAATGCAATAAGTGACTAACGAGTCATGGTTAGTGATCATTAAATTCACACCTTAAAGTTTGGCGCAAACACAAGAAAAGTGTATACCACGTTGATTTTTACAAGCAGGTTCTTCTCTTACTTTCTGAGATTACATTTAGCCTCTAGAGATGCAGAACAATGCAGAGCAATGCAGAGCAAGGCCAAGCACTAAAGGCCAAGCACTAAAGTCTAAGCACTAGCAGAGAGTGGTCAACAAAGCTCAGCATGATGCAAGTTACTGGTGGGAGGATATACGAGGTAATGAAATGTCCCAGCATATTGTAGAAAGATTTTGGTTTCAGCAACATACAGCCATTATAGGACCAAAACATCTTAGTCTAAACTAGCTACAAACTACTTGTCAAGTTTGAGCTGTGCTGTCAGAGAATGTAGAGGACATAACTCCTGTGTATAATGCTGATTAGAAGCACAGCTGTTTTGAGTTTAGCTAAGCACCGGGCATAGGTTAGTTAATCAGTGGGCTATTTAAGGTCTCTGGTTAGGTCCACTGGTGCGTCCTATTAAGATAATGTTATGTGTCATTGTAGGTGAGTGCACTGTGTTTTTGTAAACAGTTAGTCACTTTGTGTAAGCGCACCTTTGTTTTACATACAGTGTTTTATGTAGATTTTCCATGTCAGTGTTTTGTGTTTGTTTTAAGTGAATGACAATTAACACCCTGAACGGTGATCTTCACTCTGTCTCTGGATTCATCCACCTAAGGATTATGTGAAACTAATGATCATATTTATTCAAAACGGTACAAATAATTTCATCACATAGAACCACTTTTATTGGCCCATTTTGCACTAAATTCTACAGCAGTGGATGAAAAAGGCCACATCCTGGTTTGACCCTGTCTCAAATGGTCAGTGAATAGGAGATCCAATTACATGGAGCTGAAACTTACATGGAGCTGAAAGATTAAATTGCAAAATCCTGGTGATAAATTGATGAGAAAAAATGCTGCTGGAATCAAAACAAAAAAGTGCTTTTCCAAACCATTTTCTCACGTAATTATTGTTGGTGAATATAAGACAGACAGACAGGCAGACTGACAGGCAGACTGACAGGCAGACTGACAGGCAGACTGACAGGCAGACAGGCAGACAGACAGACAGGCCTTACCACTTCAGGCTGTAGCTTGATAGCCAGGTCATGAATGGCTTTTCCCAGGATGCACAGGGAGGACAGGATGAAGACTACACCCAGGATCACACAGGCTCTAGAGAGATAAAGAGAGAGAAAGACGGATTAGGTAAGGAAGTAGAGCAGTAGCAGAGCAGTAATTACAAATTTAGTGGCAACCCATCTGCAAGAGAAATAATATTTCAGTCAGTATATTTACAGTCACTTGACATAAGGCATAAGGGAGTGTGGGAAACTTAACACTCTAAAACATTTTCATGACCAATTAGAGCTGTTTAGAAACTCATTTTGTGAAGCTCTCGACACACAGTTCTTGCTTCAAGAGACAGTTTGAAACTGTGCTGATCTATGCAACAGATGATAGGTAATTTTGACACCCTATAAGCTTCCGCACTCAGCAGTTCTGGTCTGTACGTTTGCATTGGCTACCCATTCGTGGCTGGGATATTGTTCATCTAGATGCTTACGATTACAGTTGAACAAGCAGATTAAGTGTGACAGAACATTTACAAACTGACAATACACCTTATTGTAATGCAAATGTTTGTCTATGGCGATTTCATGGTTACGTACTAGATTTGATGCACTTGTGAGCAATGGGTGTGACTGATACACTAATTATTGAGTTCAGGTGTATGGTCACAACAGAACAAGCTGAACACATGCTGCCCAAATTGTGGATGTTGTGATTGTCGATTAGTCCAATGGGATTCGGCTCATTGGACTCCAAGGCACCGCTTGGAGCTACAGGAACCACAATCTTGGTATTTTCCCAGACTCATTTTTTGATTCTGAACAAATTCTCTGCAGATCAATTTGGGGAGAGTTTTTCTTTAAACATATTTTTATCTAATTAGGTAAGCCCAGCTGTCAGAAGCACTGAAATCGGTCAACTGTGTCAATTGGGTTGTCACGTGTGGCTAGTTATTGTATGTCGCTCTGGATAAGAGCATCTGCTAAATGCGCAAAATGTTAATGTTTCCATGAGAAGGACAAAATCAAGAAAAAATCATGTGTTTCAAAGCTGTGCATATTTAACAGGGGGGTACGACAATAAATGAGGTTTATAACGAATACCCAACGGTGACTGTGTTAAAAGCTGTGCATATTTAACAGGGGGGTACGACAATAAATGAGGTTTATAACGAATACCCAACGGTGACTGTGTTTATGCTCAGCTGGCCTGTACTCAGCATCACACATCCCCTGGGCCCAATGCGATGGGTAACTAGGCAACAGTAGAGCATAAGCAGAGGAGTCCTGGTTAGTTGTTGTGGAGCAGACAGAGAGCTCTTTCTGTGTGTGTGTGTGTGTGTGTACGTGTTTAACAACACATTGGGGGACCAGAATGTCAAGATCTTAATACCACAAACAAATTCTACTTAGACACCATTGCTCTAGAGAAAACCAGGAATTATACATCCTTCACAATAAACATCCACACCAAAGGTAACATCGTCAAAGTTGTTAATCGCCTTTTAATTTGTTTGCACGACGATCGCAAAATGCAAATGTTACCATCATGGAATGTTTGTAGTGGCAAAACATATATCATTAGCAGCTTCAGTTATGCCAATTGCAGCAATTGGGGTGGAAAATGCTGCTTGTTGGTTTAAAGGATTTGACAGGTGGGTGTGTACTTGCCAAAACACGCACACACATAAAAAACACATGTCCAAGACAAAGATCATTTGAGCATGCCATGACTTCTGCAAATCCTAATGAGCTCTAAAATAGGCCAAATCAGTTGGGTTCAGTAGCTTATTTAAAAAAAACGTATCACAGATGTTTTATAGCTGAGCCCTCATCTACAGAGAGATGCAGCCAGTAAAGAGTCTACTAAGAGCCTATTTAGACTACTCAGATTTTTTAACATAACTTCATTCAAATAACATTAACATAAAAGGTCCACTTTCGATTAAAGTAAGAAATTAGTTTGTCTCTGAGCCACAAACTTTTTAGTGCTAATGTGAGATGTTTTAAGTTCCTTCCCACCAACAATGTCTTTCCCTGACTTGTGACCCTGTAAGGAATTTAGAACCTTCTTCGGTTACTACTAAACTCTGGTAAAACTAAGTGCATGCTTTTCAACCAATTGGTGCCAATACCGGCCCGTCTAACTAGCATCGTGGCTAGATGGGTCTGACTTTGAATATGTGGATACATAGAAGTACATACAGTAGATATAAAAAGTCTAAACAACCCTGTTAAAATGCCAGGTTTTTGTGATGCGAAAAAAAATGCCAGAACGTTTTCTACCTTCAATGTGACCTATAATTAGAACAATTCAATTGAAAACAAATGATGAAATCTTTGGCATTATCTATACTATTTATAACCATATCTTTGAGGGGAAAAATAAAAACCTTACAATAACCTGGATGCATGAGTGTGTAAACCCTGTTATAACTGGGGGTGTGGCTGATTTTTTAATTAACCAATCCCATTCAAACTCCATAATTTAAAGTAACTCTGATTAATCACAAAAAAGCTGTTCCAGTAGGAACATTTTCTTAGTTGCATCTCAGAGCAAAAGCCATCGTCAGCAGAGAGCTTCCAAAGCATAAGAGGGATCTCATTGCTGAAAGATATCAGATAGGAGAAGGGTACAAAATAATCTGCATTAGCATTAGATATATCATGGAACACAGTGAATACAGTCATCATCAAGTGGAGAAAATATGGCACAACAGAGACATTACCAAGAACTGGGCGTCCCTCCAAAAATGATGTGAAGACGAGAAGAAAACTGGTCAGGGAGGCTTCCAAGAGACCTAGAGCAACATTAAAGGAGCTGCAGGAATTTCTAGCAAGTTCTGGCTACATGTGACAACAATGTTCCGTATTCTTTGTATGTATGGGCTATGGGGTAGGGTGGCAAGACGGAAGCCTTTTCTTTACGAAGAAAAACATCCAAGCCTTGCGGAAGTTTGCAAAAACAAACATCAAGTCTCCAAAAAGCATGTGGGCAAATGTGTTATGGTCTGATCTACCAACGATAAACTTTTTGGCGATAACGACAAAGTGAAAAAGCAACACTGCACATCCCCCAAAGAACGGCATACCCACAGTGAAGCATGGTGTTGGAAGCATCATGCTTTGGGGCTGTTTTTTTTTCATCTGGAACCGGGGCCTTAGTCAGGGTGGAGTGAATTATGAACAATTCCAAATACCAGGCAATTTTGGCACAAAAACTTCAGGCTCAGAAAGCTGAAGATGAAGAGGAAGTTCACCTTTCAGCACGACAATGACCCAAAGCCCACATCCAAATCCACAAAAGCATGGCTTCACCAGAAGAAGATTAATGTTTTGGAAGGGCCGAGCCAGAGCCCAGACCTGGATACAATTGAACATCTGTGATCTGAAACGGGCTGTGCACAGGAGATGTCCTCGCAACCTAACAGATTTGGAACGCATTTGCAAAGAAGAGTTGGCAAATATTGGCAATTCAAGATGTTCTATGCTAATAGACTCCTACCCAAAAAGACGGAGTGCTGTAATATAAGCAAAAGGTGCTTCAACAAAGTATTAGTTGGGATGTGCACACTTATGCAACAAGGTGATTGTTAAGTTTTTTTATTTTTCCCCTTCAAAGATTTCATTTTTTAATTTTATTTAATTGTTCACGTTATTGATCACATAGAAGGTGAAAAAAGATCTGACATGATTTACCTTTGTCTCAATTCTTCACATCACAAAAACCTGGCATTTTAACGGTGGTGTGTAGACTTTTCATATCCACCGTATGTGTCTTGTTTGACAGCTCTCTCTCCTTCCAGTGTCACGTACTCCGGAGGTGTAGTGCAGGAAAGCCATGTGCAGCGCCAGGTTATCCGTTTAAAACCGGTTTATTAAGTAAACACAAAACAAACCGAGAACGGTGAAAAACACTAACTGCTTGAAACAATAGTGTGCATATACAACGACTTCTAAAACACATTCAAACAACAGCAATCTTCTTAAACAAACACTCACATCTATCCTAATGTCGTGAACTTGGAAATAATAACGAACAAATGTGCACACAGATTCAGTGACTTAAATACACACATAATCACCAAAGATACAGCCGTGCTACTTTAATTAAACTAAATACTAAACAGCTGCGACTGAAAAACCCAGTGCGCAAATGTGCTCTAACACCCTCCTAGCCCACTAGATGTCCCTGTTGGACTAGGAATTGTGACATCCAGCCCCACATAAACAAACTAAAATCTAAAATTAACAAGTCCTTCTTCACTCATGCTGCCAAACTTGCCTTAGTAAAGATGACTATAATACTAATGTTTGAATTTTGTGATGTCATTTATAGAACTGCCTCAAACTCTCTCCTGATTTATTTTTATTATTGTTATATGTTTTGTTACCACTGCCCCATATAACACCCACCACTGCAACCTTTACGCATTAGTCAGCTGGTCGTCATTGAACACTTTTAACATGTTTAACTCACTGATACCAACTCATTCTTCTCTTTGCTAGTACCTAAGTACTGTACCGATGCCTTGGAATGTGATCTGCGACAGATGCCATTTTCATTTTCTATACACAATAAAAACAACATGGCATTGCAGCAGGTCTCATAAGTCTACAGTAAATGACACTATCATATTGTCAACAAAGCCAACTGGCTGTAATCCGTTCGCAAAGCCATAATTGAGCACTCAGAGAGCTAACACTGATGAATAACCACTTGTCATCTGCTGTCACCCCACTAGTGCCCACTCTGACACACACACACACACACACACACACACTACCACCTACACCCTTGCTCAGTGTGTCACGAGGCTAACGAACCGGGTGACACAGTAACAACAGTCATCCAATTAATGCTTGCTCGTCCCCATCCATACTGGCCTCTCAAATTAAGGGTTACGCGGACACCCCCCCGCTGCCACCTTCCCTTTAACACAAACAGACACAAACTGACACCCTGATATCAAACACATGATCGGAATACCCAAGAGAGGCAGTTAGTATCTGCAGGGCTATATGCACATTCCAGTCAGGAAGCTGTGCCAATGGCATTTTGTACAAAAAGGCTAACATTATCCTGTTTAAAGCAGACTGAATTATGCACTCAAAAGGGTTAATGTGGCACTCAAACTGGCTTAACTGCACTATTTACATTCATGTCATTTCAAAGCAACTTAGCAGTAGTGTGTGGATACACTGTCACCCCGTGGGAATTGAACTCACAACATGCTGTGATAAGCACCATGCTCTACGCTAGCTATAGGCTTATGTGTTACCAGTTTCAGGGTAACCCATAAAGCGTTTCCTACTAGGCAGGTTTGTTTGCAATCATACCATATGAAAAAGAGAAATGGTCATGTCTAATCTTGACAATAGGCTTTGCACCTTTATCAGTCAGTCTTGCCATCATAAGGCACGAATCAGAATGAATAGAACCCATAGCCGAATTATTAAGTCTGTGCCAAAAATTGGCACATTAAGAATAAAAAGCAACCAGTGGTTTGTCCGCAATGGCAAAGGACCGTCTAGACCAAGGCTACTCTATTGTACATAATGGTAATCTGTCCAAATATTGTAAGGACTCTAAACGGGGGAGATGATGTACAATCGAACTGGTTCATCCAATATGGACAGTAACACATTCACTTTAAAGCTGCCAGTCTGCACTTCAACCCTACCGCCACAGTCCAAATACTTTTGGTGTTCAATATGTGTGCGATCAGGCATGCTGAAGAGACAAGCGCACATGTGTGTATTTATTGTATGTGTGGATTATCAAAGAAACAGTCCTCCTGAATACGAAAGCACTGCTGACTGCTATGTGCCGACTCCGTGATGATTAATTAATATACTTCCCAACTGCACTACAGCAAATCATCACTGGCCAGTATCTCAACCTTTTCTGTTTTCATTGTTCAGATCCCCAAAAAGGAAATAACAGGACGAGGTGGATGTCAATCCTGTCCTCCCCTCAGCTCATTCTAGCAGCCGGCGAGACAGAAAGGTTTATCCGTATCCATGATAAATCTGCATCACAACCAGGCATCCCCTGAGACTCTGCTGGCGTCTGGCAGGAAGAAGAGGAAAAGAGGTATTCTAAGGGGGACGGGAGGGTCTTAACCTCCTTAATAGGTTCCCTTTTTCTTCTCTGGTGCTTATTTTTGCCTCAGAAAGCCTGGCCATTTATTCACACGAAGACTGGCAGTCTATGTGACTTGGCCCGCGTTCCAAACTGCACCCTATTCCTAACATACAGACTTCTGTCAGAAACAAATTGTGCACTACATTCGAGTGTCGTTTGGTCGGCAGCCGTAGTCGTGTACACTACCTGTCAGCCTTCTCACTGCCTGACTATTGATACAATAGAATTAGATAAGGAACAGCAGCCGGTGGGCCCAGGTTCTGGTCCCCAGAGGCCCCGCGGTGGGCCCAGGCCTGACAGCCTCATAAAAGAGGGATATGTCTGCGACAAAAGCCTCAGGTGAGAGCGATCTATCTGGGTCTCTAAGGACCAGCAGTCTGGCCCGTCTCCATGGTGTGAACATTGTTGAAAACTAACGCACCGGCGCGCGCACACGCACACACACAGTCTCACTTAATAGTCTGTTCACTACAGTCTTAATCCTAGCACTGAAAATGAGAATGAAATGTTACCTGAGGAAGCGAAAACATAGCGGTAGGATGGAGATGCATTTATACTTCTATACTAATGTTTTGCTTATAGGGAACCTAGGTGATAAAATGTAAAAAAAAATCTAAATATACTCACATGTACTCCCTGTGGGCAGAATGAACGGCAGCAGCGTTGCTATAGCGCCAGACCACGATGGCGGAGGACAGCACGTCCAGGGCAGCGTCAAACTGGACAACATAAATAACAATCAACTACTACACTTTTCTTTATGCCTGAGTAAAACAACAACAACAATTCTTGAATAATAATTTGTTTTATCTTAAAACATTTTAGTGAAGTTAAATGGTTAGATTGCTTTCTTGTTGTCATTTTAAGATTGAAGCTGATTAACAATTATTTTATAAAGAAAGGCACTGAATATTTTCAGCATTACATTTTTTTATAAGAGTGTAAGTGTGTAATTCAGATTGAGTGCACTGGCCAGAATCAAATACATAAACTGTATGTATTTGTAGGTATGTGTGTACAACAGAGAGTGGCTTCAACTGCTATGTATTACATTTAAATATAAACATGTGAATGTTTAATGGGTGTGTTTAATAAAGAAACAGGAATTTGGAATTGTATGTAATCAGCTTAAGCACATTGTGTTTGTCTATTGCTGTGACTTAGATGAGGATCAGATCACATTATATGTCAAATTACTGCAGAAAAACAGTTAATTCCCACCTGTTCAAATAATTTTTCTTGCCATTGTATTTAAGAGTACACAGAAAAAGTACCTACAGCAAATCCAAAAGCCGAGGCACTCTGTCTCATGAAGGAAACAGCTGGAAAGAGAGAGACAAGTTTCAATATACATGGAGACGCTCACATCAGTGTGGCAAATTGCTTGAAAATCCAAGACGAACACCAACGGCTGCAGTTAGTGGTACTTAATTTATTATTTTCTATATTGAGTGTCTCAATAGAGTAACTTCGGCACTAATATAAAAACTGGACATGTGCAAACCAGGCAGTCCAGTGACCATGAAAATGTAATGAGGCAAAAAAAAAAAATTTGTTGGGGATAATGTCATTGAAGTGTCTAATTTAGTCTAATCTAAGAGATCAGGAGATCAGTCAATCGCAAATCATATCATTATGGAAAAAGCATTGGCATACTTGCACTTTCCTAAAATAACTCAGTCTTTAAAAACAGTCTTTAAAAATACATTGAAATTGACTTAAGTATATAATATAGATATATACGTAATGTCACATGCATAACTTTCCCCTAGAGGTCCTCTAAAGGGTACATTTACTGTAGTCATTTCTTAAAGAAAAGACTGCACAAATTAACCGATTAAGCTTTAAATGGTGCTATTTTTCATTCAATATCTTAATTTTACTCAACTGGAGTATTACACATATTCTGTTGTTCTTTTCATTCAGAAAAACCTGGAAACAATGGAGTTGGCACAGCTGAAAACTGTTGTGTTGATTAAAGAAGGGTATAATTAGACTCAAAATTAACCCTGACCCTCTGAAACCCATCAGTCTATTCCTGTTCTACGAAATGATGGCTATTACATGCAAGAAATTGTCAACTAACTAAACTCCCTTTCTTTCTCCCTCCCCATTTTCTATACACGTCACACTCAGTCAGAGTGACAGGTACACCAGGGCAGATGGAACTGTGTCTCTGTCTCTCCAGAGAGTTAGTGTGTCCTTTTCAAATGATAGACAACAGATGTCATTGATTCTTCACAAACACTTCTCTCAGAGATCCTCTTTCTGCACTGAGACGGACAAGTACAATGATCACCAAGCCCTTTATGATAAAATGGTCTGTTTATGGTAAGAATGTAGCACATCTACAGATGGTAATTTTGACTGTCCAAATAAAGTGTAATCTACTGTTATAATAGGTTTGTCCCATATTACGGATAATACATTGTTTACTATCGTATCAGGTCAATATATAAACATTTCATTATCCTTCAATATTGCATTATTTTTTTTTCTGAATGATAATGTTATAGTTAAAATATTGTACTCCTAGATTCCACCATTACATATCAGTAAACTGTCAGCACTATCAATCGCTGCAGATATTATGGCCTATGTTTCCTGTCTTGCTTCATGCTGTGAAAATGCTGACCAAACAACCGCTGGCATGGAATTGTGAAGTGCTGGACCATTTGAAAAGTCCGGCTTGACCCCCATGGCAAAATGTATTGACCTTAGGGGTAAAACCTTTGGGCAACATCTTAGTCAGGGTTCCAAACTTAGGGGACTTGCCGCAAGTACAGGATGACAACACTCAAGGGACCCTTAAAGACACTGAATGGTTTAGAAAAACTGACAGCAACAGTTAAAAATTATGTAATCACAAATTAGGTCCTAACTTTAACGCAAAGAACCACACAATATTGTATAGGCTTCCAATAGAAGCAGCTGAATATTTTTTTCCTTACAAATATTTCCCAACATTAAACCAACGTAACCTTGCCTTAATTAATTTTCAGTTTCAAACGGAACGAAGATTTAATGTATCATTTGTACTTAATAATAAGGGAATAGGTCAGGATCCTGAACAATTATACAAGGCACTTTAAAGATAGTGAGCATAAAGTAGAACGGAGCTTTGTTCATAGAACTAACAAACAGATATAATGGTAAGTAAGCATAAATACTGTCACCTTCTGGCATGGCAGCCAACTTGGCCGATGAATCCATTGGCAAAGTAATAAAAAAAAAACATCGCCCTGCGCTTGTGTCCCGCCTCCATGTCTGAATCATTACACATACTATGTAATAGCTAGATGAAACAACCCCCCAGCTTAGTAGCAGATATTTGGAGGGTCAAAAACTGTACAAGTTGCTGCGTTCTGAATGGGCTGGATTTGGTTGTACACACTGGGGGCCCACTAAGAGTGATTAGCTGTAATCTAGACGTGAGATGACAAGTAGCTGGACAAGTACCTGCGCTGCTTCCTGTGTGGATTCAAGGATTCAAGGGTGTTTATTTGTCATTACAATAACAGGTTATGCAATGAAATGCTTGGATCTCGCCCTCCCCAACATTGCAATACAATAATAAAAAATACAATAAAAAAATTTAAATGTAAGACTTATCTAAGAAATATACATCATATAGCAGAAATATACATCATATAGCAATAGTAAAAAATAAAAATCCTAGGTAGCTATAGCTATGTACAGTTATGGTAAAGTGATCATATAAATAATTGTCCGTGGTAGCTAGGTAGCTATTTTAAAGTGTCAAGTGGCAGTATAAAGTGGCAGATGTGCGTGAGGTGATGGATGGAGGGAAGGGGATTAGGAGTTGTGTATCCTTACGGCCAGTGGGAAAAAGCTGCCTCTGAACCTGCTGGTCTTGGTCTGGACGCTTCTGAACCTTCTGCCCGACGGCAGCTTGCTGAGCAGTGTGAGGTAAGGTCCTACTCTACAATGTGTGGAACGAATCACTGCCTTGATCTTAGTAGAGAATGACAGCATTTTGTCTAGGGTTACGCCAAAGTTCTTTGCACTCTGAGAAGAGAACACAGTGCACCTGTCGACTATGATGGACATGTCCTGGATCCGATAGGTCTTCCTACAAAAACAGAGCAACCCAATCTTGTCAAGGTTAAGCTTGAGACAGCAGATATCTCAGACAGGCAAACAGAGTGTAACAACACTCTCTGTTTGCCTGAGAGAAGGGCTGATGTCCATAGCAGTGAAAGAAAAGACTTGTGAGTGTATGACAGAGCCAAGACACTTGGTGTATAAAGAGAAGAGAAGAGGGCCAGGATATGAACCTGAGGAAGACCAGTAGTATGACGCTGTGCAGCAGACACCTATCCTGTCCAGTGTCCACATTACCAAACCAAATGCAAAACAGCAGTTTATTGCATTTGGTTGTAAATAGTAGTGCATTTGTACTGCTGGAACGTATGGTATTTTATGAATAGATAAATACAGAGGGAGTCCACACAGTCTTCCACATAATTCAAATTTTCTTGTTTAAAATTGTGGATATTGAGGCGATTGTGGAATTGAGGAGATACATTTTTCTCACACAAAATGTAAACGTAGTTAATACATTAAATTATTCACCTACAAAGAAATGCCCTTTAAATACGTCTACATTTACATTCCGTTATAAATACAGTAATTTCTTGACATTTCCTCAGCACAATTCTCTGGAAATATTAAACCCTAGTTTCCTAATGTCCTCTAACTGCCATTTTAAAAGTGCCACAGATTTTGAATTTGCTTTGACAATACATATCCACTTCCCAAAATACTCCTCACTATAATAACAGGCGAAAGGCCTAGTGGGTCAGATTGAAGCAAGCAGGTGTTTTCAGAAGTGAAACACCAATGTAAAATGGCAAACAAGATGCCCAGGTTGTCCATTTCTCTTGTGCCCTGCAAGTGTAGATATTGTGTAGAAAATAAACACCAACCCCCGCCAATCCCCCGGGGGTATGATGAAAAGATAGCAGATTGTAACTAAAGTTATATAACACCATTTGTGAGGCCAACATGGAACCATCCCAAAAGATGGGATTTGAGTCAGGCTTAATTGAAAGGTTAATTGGTATACAAAAATAAAGAACATGAAAATAATACATCAGGGCCTAGGTAAACATACATATCTTTAGAATGTATATATTCTTCACGCCTAACTGCCCTTCCCTCTCTCCTTCCCTCTCTTATTCACACTGTTTGTGGTCGCTGTTCTGCCATCTCTCTTTTCCGGCCCTGAACCCCTTGCCCTTCTGATTTTACAAGGCAGCCTGTTCCGGTTTTGGCACCCAAGCTTAAAAGGACGCAGAGTTTGACTGATTGCATTTTCTGACTGAATCTCTTCTTGGTTTCAACTCTGTGTTGCCATGCATACAACCGTGAATCTTAAACTGCACTTCAGAAGCTTTTAGAAAGCATGTGAGCGTGCGTTGGCATGGGAGTTCATATTTGTGTCCATGCATGACTGAATTTATCCGAATTTGAGTGTGCGTGTTTAGACCATGTCTGTCCCTGCACGGTACCTAGAGTGGCGTAATATCAAGTCTCTCTCAGAGGTTTTGTTCTGGCATCCAAACCACAGCCACCACCTAGACCGGTATGGTCACATCCACTTAAAACAAAGATCACACACACGTGAACTGAAGATGTATTGGCACCCTTCTTAAAATTAAGCATAAGTAAACAAAAATATATATATTTTTACATACAACTATTGTGCTACTCAATGAAATGTTTTGTTTTCAGCTCCCCCGAATTCTGACTTTGTTTGTGTACTTGATTTTATGAAGGGTGCCAATACTTGAGTTGAGTTGACAGTAACGTGAAAACGTGATGTGTAGTGCCAGATAATATGTGTCAACTCAAGATGTACCCAAAAAGCAATACAAAAGGGGTGTGAAGGGTCCTCACTAAATTACTGTTTCAGCCTCACAGACTTCATTAGGGTGTAGGTAAACCAAAACGAATAAACTCCAAAAGAGTGAGTGGGTGGGAACGAGGACAAAAAACTGTCAAAATCCTCTTAGATGTAGGAAACTGCAGAGCCGTTGTAACCGTTCGTGGGTTTATTAAGCGAATGGTGGTTTTTACCGCAGAGGAGGTGGTTCTGTCGGTGTTCTCCCCAGCAGTGGCTTCACCAAGGAGACGGTTTTAATGTACTTGTACCCGGGGTGACCAGATGGGGCCCCGCACAGGCCCGCTGTTGACAGGCACCGGCACTGGAACACAGCAGATGGGGCCCCGCACATGCCCGCTGTTGACAGGGACCGGCACTGGAACACAGCAGATGGGGCCCCGCACATGCCCGCTGTTGACAGGGACCGGCACTGGAACACAGCAGATGGGGCCCCGCACATGCCCGCTGTTGACAGGGACCGGCACTGGAACACAGCAGATGGGGCTCCGCACAGGCACGCTGTTGAAGGGGACCGGCTCTGGAACACAGCAGATGGGGCCCCACACAGGCACGCTGTTGACAGGCACCGGCACTGGAACACAGCAGATGGGGCCCCCACAGGCACTCTGTTGACAGGCACCAGCTCTTCCACCTCTGGTGGCGGGGGCAGAGGCTATTCCTCCTCGCTTTATGCCCTCCGTCACCTCTCAGCCGCCTTGGGGGTTGGTCGCTTAACCCCTCCGGGGACCTCTGTGTCTTGGAGGTTGGTGGCTGTGCTCATTAACTAACACCCTAACCAACAAACAGGAACCAAACAGGAAGCGTGTGTCACCTACTTACTATCCCGTGTGACAAAAAAACCCACTGAAACAGTATCAATACCTGAAACGATGGTGAAAAAACACAATGTCAAACCTTTACACTGAATGATTTTTGTCTCGCATATCAATCCTGAGAGTGTAAACGAAAACTAAAACTTGATTGAAGCCATGGTGTATAATAAGATGGATTTTGACTGAAACCAATGTCTGAGACAGGCTGTGTCCCAATATGTCACTCCCATATATAGTGCACTATTTTGCTGTGCATACACTCGTTAACTTAACATCTGCTTTATACCCTCAACATTGCTCATCTCCTTGCATCTAGATAAACTGTATTAAAACAGTGAATCAATTACTACTCAAATGCTCACAACCAGTGAGTAAAGTAAAAGTACTCCGGTTTTTAAAGAGACTTAAATTATTGCTTTGTTAATTTCCAACCACCTCTTGTTTCTCTGGAACTCACTTGACCAGAAAGACAGTTATGTACATACCGTTGACAGATGTCATATAACATATTCCGGAACAACAATGACAAACACCATCTTTTTATTGTTACAACGTCACAATGTTAACGACACCTTTGGGTTCTTAATGGAACCTTTTTGAGGCCCATATGAAGCAAAGCCATTTACCCTTTTTGTATGTTAAATGTTTTTTCATGCAGTTAAAAACACAAGGTATGAATAGGGTTGAAAAAAACACACAACTGGTAAACAATTTAGAAAAATACAATTAATTTGTCCCACATACTGGAGCTGGGCTGCTTGCTTATTCATTTGGGAGGGCTATGTGCACCGACTAGCTTCAAAATGGAGTGCAAATGAATCTAACGTTTGAGAGTCGACAACCTCCTCTAGTTAATTGGTTCCCGAGGACGCTGTGAAGTATCCTGGGAATTTTTGTTCATAAATCACAGCTTGGCTGGCACAGATTTTCACATGCAAACGTTCTCCTCACCGTCAGCCTGGGGAATGCACTTCACTACTGTAATTTCATTTAGGTTGGGTTTCTACAAATTTGGACTCCACAAGCAGAGCAAGCAAACTGATTCAAAGTAGACATTTTCACTTTGCACACCGAACACACACACCTATTGGCTTACTAATTTAGGCTGTAAGAAATGTCATATGACCCAAGCCGCGTGTGGGTGTGCATCTTCCCACCTCAATCATGCCTTCCTCAAAACAGGGTCACGGCCGCTTCAGATGTGGCTTCATTCAATTGGACATCTATAGACACCAGGTGATATGGTAATAAAAGGAGAAGGCATACACACCATAACACACAGAATGCGAAGAAACTAGATGGCCATTCTCATTCAAGTCAAAGGCTGTATAAAAAGTGGACTGGCCATAGTTGTATCATACAATGAAATTGGAAGAGTTAATGGTGAACAATCAGTACATTCCCTAAAGGACGGCACGGCTCTGAAATCTCCTATAATCTAGATTTGTTTTTTTTACCTCATTGACCCACAATACTGTTGCACAACAGTGAATCGATATATGCTTTAATTGATTGACTGTGAATGGTTGTATACCCTATTATTTCCTCTCACTTTCTAATATAGTAGCCATGTTGCACTAAAGCCTCGATAGACAGTTATAAAGCAGGAAGGATAGAAATTATGAAATTGACGCCTGAAGAGCCCTCTCCCAAGACACACACACAAACACACACACAGTTTCTATTTGCATGCCGTCAGACTGTTAAACTCTTGAACTGACTCACCAATTACTTTGTGTTTGCTAAACTAAGCACACAGTCAGCACTCAACCATACAGACACACAATGACAATGCCAATATTTGTGTACTATTATTAAAAATTCTCATAATATCCTGTTGATATTTTTCTATTACCTTCATTATTACTGTGATGCGTATTATTATTTACATATTTCAGTTTTTAAATAGTTTATTGTCTCGATAGCATTGCCAACTAAGCAAGTCAGAAACCTGAATCTGAACCGACACTGAATCATACTCAGATATAAACTAGGAAGGAAATAAGAACCCACAGGGGTAGCTCAGCTGCTGCCCTCATTAGAACAGGAAATGTGCTGCTTAATATCGCTGTTGTCATTTAGAAACGAGAAACCTGATGGGGAGAGAACAATTACAGACCGGATCCATCCAGTACTAAAAACGGTCCTGTGCTCCCACTGGAAACGGTTAGGCAACCAGGTTACTCAGGAGACCCAGGCCCGGATGACCAGAGGTGATTCATTGATATAATTAATCCGGTCAGTGATGGATTAAATTCAATATCGGACCTCCCTGGATTGTTAAATCAATACCCAGGGACTAAACCACGGGCTTGCATATCCATTATACATTAAAATACTCAAGCCGCACAGCCACTGCATTACGGAGATGGTTGACCAAGGGCCACCTGCCCTCTGTGTTTATCTATAAAGGGCTTGGTGCTGATTTTATAGTGTTACATTTTCAGAGCGCCAGGAGATCACTTATTTCACTGAATATATCTACAAGCCACAGCTCAGTGACCTTGTAAGTAGAGTTTCCGTCTGAGACTGCGAGGCTGGGGTTAAGATCTTCAGCACAGTCACACATACAAATTGAACAGAAGATGCATATTTGCTTTGCATAATCGGTTAGTGTTGCAATGCAACGTTAGCCGAGGCACCACAGGGGTAGCTCAGGCACTAGTCAAAAGTAATATGCTTTGTATAGGAAAGTAGGAAACAGGGGGCCATTTGGGATAAACATTGCAAACAGCCTTGAGACAGAAATGTACCCATGGATCCACTTCGATCTGTTCCCAATTTGGTTTCCAAGTCAGCAGCCCAGCAGGTTATCCCTCCACACATTCTATCAGGATGAATCTGCACTCCTCTCATTCAGCGATGGATGGTTAGAATATCATATTCACTACTTATTCTAAACTTATTCTCTGTTACCTTGCTGCAATTTCAATTCTCACTGAAACAAACTGCATTTAGCCCATTTTTGACATTCATTTTAAGACATGGAGAAGGAAGAATGGTTTACAAGCAAATATGTAGTACTTATATTTCTGCTGGTATACGCAAACGCTTGAACTACAGTTGTGCAAGTGTGTTGATGGGAAATGGAAATACGTGCTAACTAACCACTGTACTAAACAAGCTGGAACCCTTTACCTTAGAATCGACCACAGCTAAACACACAAGTTGACACAATATGGGACTCAGGAACACAGGAAGACATTTATTGATAGAAGCGTCATCGTAATGCGTGTTGCCTGACTGAAGATTCATAAACCAACTCAATGGAAATTTCCTAGATTCTATGCAGCTCCCCAACCTGAAAACACTCCAGAAGTCATTGCATCCACTAGGTGTCAGCGTATCTCAGTACCTACAGTAGTGTTAACTAGAGAGACATCCTGCCAATAAGGTTAAGCTCACATGCAAGCTATATAGATCGACAATTATTCTATGAGAGAACTCATCAAGCATGGGTAAATACAGCACAAATACAGCACACAGAGTCATGAGCAATATGAATTGGCCCAAATAACTTTGTTGTTAAAAGGAATTAGGCTACTCGTTTTAATCAATGGCGTTCATGACTGGTGGTAACAAAGACATATGTTCATATGTTTCCACCAATAACCATCATAGTTTATGGCTCTAAGCAAAAGACGGAAATGGAAACCCAAACTAGTAACAGTCTAGAACAGCGATTCCCAACCTCCTCTTTTACAGGTACTAAATCATAGTCCAAAGTGCCATGTGACACATTCACAGACTCAAGTTGTACTTGTTGAAATGAATCAGCGTTGTCTGACGTTAAATATATATAATATATGGTATCTGTTAGTCTAGATTTATCTGCAAAACAGACAACTTGTCTGTTACATTATAACCATCCTGTCCAGAAAGACATCACCTGAAAGCCTAGTTCAAAATCTGCTAGTGATGTCTTGTCAACTTGTCAAGGTAGTATAAACAGATCTGGGACCAGGCATTTGGTCTCTGCCCCTCAAAGAACAATGAGAATATACTCACTGAAAGCAGCTATTGCCAGGATCAACGTTACAAAGATGGAAACCCAGGAGACCCACAATGCCTTCTTCCGGTATCTTTGAGCTTCGTGGGGCTTTAGCCTCGTGCTGCTCTCCAGCAAGCCTGTAGAAAAAAACAATATTAAAATGCACACTCAGGCCACGTGACTATCCATCCAAATGTCTGTCCATCTGAAAGGTCTCACCTTACCAACAACTAATTGGTTTTAGAGTGACATCCTGTTGTAACCGGCTGAAACAGGGAGAGCAGTGGGTGATCCGATCAGACTGAACACCTGCACCTTATTTTGACTGGGATTGGTGGTGAGATTTGTGAGACAGGGCGAGGTTTTAGGCAAAGTGAGATCCTTTAAAAGAACACACCAAAAGATGTGTCTTTGTTGGAACCTGGCCATTAAACTAAGATTGGTTAACTGAACAACCCCTTTTACGTTAGGTTGACCCAGCGATTTGTTAATAGGTTATTTTGTAAGATGTGGCCTATTAATTTGTTTGTCCATCCACAAATCATTTGTCCGGAAATTATTTTAGGCAATCTGATTGCAACACTCTGCATGATTTTAAAGCTGCAACAGGTGCCAGTACACAGGCCCAGAGGGAACAGAGGATATTTTTAGGAGATTATAGAAGTAACAAAATTGACACAGGCAAAACAGAACATTATTGTGCTATGAGAACCAAACAATGGCTGACAAAAAACCATAGGGAAGGAGAAATGTAAATAGGGACAGTGGTAAGGAACACAGGTGAGGGCAATTATAGTAAACAGGTGTTGAAGAAGAGGGGGCACAGGATTTAACTGGAACAGCAGGCCTGCTGTTTAAAACTCACTGGGTCATACCTCTTAACCAAACATCAATAATCCAGTACCTGGCATCAAGAACTCAGCAGTCTGTACAGAAAACAACTTAAGGTATTGACCCAATGGCTCAAAGCCTGAAAATGGCCCATTCAAACCACCTAGGACATTTGTTCATAGAAAGCATATTTTGAAGCTTTAAAAAAATGGGTTTAAAAAAGATAGTTCTGTTTGGGCCTACTGAACATTCAGTGGACCCGGCTCCGGCTCCGTCATTTTTATATTGTTAGAGTCACTTTATATAATGGTAAACTAGCATTTATATAAACATCTATTTTTGTTGATATTATCATTTTGTATTATTAAGACCTTTTTTTACTGACTGTTGTGTTTATATTGACACAGGTGTACCATTGGCAGTGTCTGGTGCTGCTGTCACATTATTCTGACCAGGTCTAATATCTATACTATAACGTTAAACGTTCCTTAGGCCTATAGACTCATCACGCCTCTAGTCTAGAGCTTAGTTTATACAATGTTTTAAATTATTTGTAAGACCTTCACTTGTGCTATTTTGATGTACCCTCAAACAAACAAAACACACACACACACACATATACACTCACCTAAAGTATTATTAGGAACACCATACTAAAGCTGTGTTTGACCCCCTTTTTGCCTTCAGAACTGCCTTAATTCTACGTGGCATAGATTCAACAAGGTGCTGAAAGCATTCTTTAGAAATGTTGGCCCATATTGTTAGGATAGCATCTTGCAGTTGATGGAGATTTGTGGGATGCACATCCAGGGCACGAAGCTCCCGTTCCACCACATCCCAAAGATGCTCTATTGGGTTGAGCTCTGGTGACTGTGGGGGCCATTTCAGTACAGCGAACTCATTGTCATGTTCAAGAAACCAATTTGAAATTATTCGAGCTTTGTGACATGGTGCATTATCCTGCTGGAAGTAGCCATCAGAGGATGGGTACATGGTGGTCATAAAGGGATGGACATGGTCAGAAACAATGTTCAGGTAGGCCGTGGCATTTAAACGATGCTCAATTGGCACTAAGGGGCCTAAAGTGTGCCAAGAAAACATCCCCCACACCATTACACCACCACCACCAGCATGCACAGTGGTAACAAGGCATGATGGATCCATGTTCTCATTCTGTTTACGCCAAATTCTGACTCTACCATCTGAATGTCTCAACAGAAATCGAGACTCATCAGACCAGGCAACATTTTTCCAGTCTTCAACTGTCCAATTTTGGTGATCTTGTGCAAATTGTAGCCTCTTTTTCCTATTTGTAGTGGAGATGAGTGGTACCCGGTAAGGTCTTCTGCTGTTGTAGCCCATCCTCCTCAAGGTTGTGCGTGTTGGGGCTTCACAAATGCTTTGCTGCATACCTCGGTTGTAACGACTGGTTATTCCAGTCAAAGTTGCTCTTCTATCAGCTTGAATCAGTCGGCCCATTATCCCCTGACCTCTAGCATCAACAAGCCCACGCCACGCCCAAAATTGCTTAAATCACTTTTCTTTCAAATTCTGACATTCAGTTTGGAGTTCAAGAGATTGTCTTGACCAGGACCACACTCCTAAATGCATTGAAGCAACTGCCATGTGATTGGTTGCTTAGATAATTGCATTAATGAGATATTGAACAGGTGTTCCTAATAATCCTTTAGGTGACTGTATATATATATATATAACATCCAATGGAGCCGGTAGAACATCTTTACTTCTAAGCATAATGTAGCATCCGGCGGGGGGAATCAAACCAGCGCCCTACGGCTCCTCAGCCGAGCGCGCTACCCAAAGCTCCAAATAGGGATATCACATTTGGAGAGGCAAGTAGCGGCACCACCAGGGTCTGATACAGTAATATATAGTCAGCACCACCAGGGTCTGATACAGTAATATATAGTCAGCACCACCAGGGTCTGATACAGTAATATATAGTCAGCACCACCAGGGTCTGATACAGTAATATATAGTCAGCACCACCAGGGTCTGATACAGGTCAGTCTGATACAGTAATATATAGTCAGCACCACCAGGGTCTGATACAGTAATATATAGTCAGCACCACCAGGGTCTGATACAGTAATATATAGTCAGCACCACCAGGGTCTGATACAGTAATATATAGTCAGCACCACCAGGGTCTGATACAATATATAGTAATATATAGTCAGCACCACCAGGGTCTGATACAGTAATATATAGTCAGCACCACCAGGGTCTGATACAGTCTGAATCTGATATAGTCAGCACCACCAGGGTCTGATACAGTAATATATAGTCAGGGTCTGACAGCACCAGGGTCTGATACAGTAATATATAGTCAGCACCACCAGGGTCTGATACAGTAATATATAGTCAGCACCACCAGGGTCTGATACAGTAATATATAGTCAGCACCACCAGGGTCTGATACAGTAATATATAGTCAGTCTGAACAGTAATATAGTCAGCACCACCAGGGTCTGATACAGTAATATATAGTCAGCACCACCAGGGTCTGATACAGTAATATATAGTCAGCACCACCAGGGTCTGATCTGACAGTAATATATAGTCAGCACCACCAGGGTCTGTCTGAGTACAGGGTAATATATAGTCAGCACCACCAGGGTCTGATACAGTAATATATAGTCAGCACCACCAGGGTCTGATACAGTAATATATAGTCAGCACCACCAGGGTCTGATACAGTAATATATAGTCAGCACCACCAGGGTCTGATACAGTAATAATATAGTCAGCACCACCAGGGTCTGATACAGTAATATATAGTCAGCACCACCTGAGTAATATATAGTCAGTCTGATACAGTAATATATAGTCAGCACCACCAGGGTCTGATACAGTAATATATAGTCAGCACCACCAGGGTCTGATACAGTAATATATAGTCAGCACCACCAGGGTCTGATACAGTAATATATAGTCAGCACCACCAGGGTCTGATACAGTAATATATAGTCAGCACCACCAGGGTCTGATACAGTAATATATAGTCAGCACCACCAGGGTCTGATACAGTAATATATAGTCAGCACCACCAGGGTCTGATACAGTAATATATAGTCAGCACCACCAGGGTCTGATACAGTAATATATAGTCAGCACCACCAGGGTCTGATACAGTAATATATAGTCAGCACCACCAGGGTCTGATACAGTAATATATAGTCAGCACCACCAGGGTCTGATACAGTAATATATAGTCAGCACCACCAGGGTCTGATACAGATATATATAGTCAGCACCACCAGGGTCTGATACAGTAATATATAGTCAGCACCACCAGGGTCTGATACAGTAATATATAGTCAGCACCACCAGGGTCTGATACAGTAATATATAGTCAGCACCACCAGGGTCTGATACAGTAATATATAGTCAGCACCACCAGGGTCTGATACAGTAATATATAGTCAGCACCACCAGGGTCTGATACAGTAATATATAGTCAGCACCACCAGGGTCTGATACAGTAATATATAGTCAGCACCACCAGGGTCTGATACAGTAATATATAGTCAGCACCACCAGGGTCTGATACAGTAATATATAGTCAGCACCACCAGGGTCTGATACAGTAATATATAGTCAGCACCACCAGGGTCTGATACAGTAATATATAGTCAGCACCACCAGGGTCTGATACAGTAATATATAGTCAGCACCACCAGGGTCTGATACAGTAATATATAGTCAGCACCACCAGGGTCTGATACAGTAATATATAGTCAGCACCACCAGGGTCGCTACAGTAATATATATCGAAGTCAGCTGGTCAGATGTAGTATGTAGTACTATATAACAATGGTCACTGTAGTATGTAGTACTATATAACAATGGTGACTGTAGTATGTAGTACTATATAACAATGGTGATTGTAGTATGTAGTACTATATAACAATGGTGACTGTAGTATGTAGTACTATATAACAATGGTGATTGTAGTATGTAGTACTATATAACAATGGTGACTGTAGTATGTAGTACTATATAACATTGGTGACTGAGATAGTGATCTCAGAGTTCTGTTGAATGTGTCAATTAGTTGGATCAGTTATATATTGAGCCCTTTAGTCTTTCAGTGTAAATTGAGTTATCAATAATTAAAGTCTTATACATGTGTTTTTATAATTCCAGACTACATATTATAAGCAAACAAACTCCTGCATTATTAGTGAAGCAGAGACCTGAAATGTTTAACACCCAATCAATATATTACAAATCATTGACTGACATTTAAGTGGCAGTTTAATGTCATTTTTGGTCAAATTAATATTTTTGGTCAATTGCATTAAAACACTTTTATAACACAAGTCTTACATTCACATTCGACCCACCTTGTCCATCCACGCCATCGCTAATCTTCATCTCCTGGTCCATCTTGAATTGATGTGTTCCTTGACTTGCGCCTCTCGGTTGCAGATCCGTCGGGTCGCACCGGGCGTTCACCTGCGACGCGTCCGCAGTGGTTGAAATGGCGCTCGCCGGGTCTGGGTCTGTGCAGTCTGCCATTGTCTTTTAAGTTGCGTTTTAAAATAGGCGACTCCGAAAATCTAGCACCAAAGCGTCAAGTGCGGTCCTCCGGAGGACTCTAATTACATATCTGGTTTGGTTAACTCGACCTCTGCTCTCTGGGTGGTTTGGAATCCGTACCCGTGTTCATGTCATCTTATTAGAGGAGTCCGAATACATGTTTGCCGCGCGTCAGCTGCTCGTTTCTACATCTCTCTTTCTTCTAGTGTGTCCCCATCCGCCTGCAGGTGATGAATAACATACGTACCAGGAGGTTCCTTAGAGAGCATCATATTGACTTATACAAATCACCCAACGCAATAGATTGACTCTGCTTTGGGAATCAATAAGGCGTTTAATGTATTTGTATGTGTTTGTATTTCTTGTCAATTTATAGACAAGAGTTGAAAATGAAAAATGTAGGATATAGCTCAGACAATGTAAACATATACAACAACTCCTGTAAAGTCAATAGCTCGTATACAATTAATAATACAATGTTGAAACATGTATTTATTTGTTTTAGAATTGTTCAATTGCAAAGGTTGAATGGGGGTATCGTTCAACTCCATTCTACTGCTGGTTTCCGGACCCCCCCCCCCCAAAAAACAGTAAAACTGCTAATTTTAGAGCGGCCTTGTGGTGGGTCCTTTTTGTGTACATAGAATAGTCTTCGATTTTTGAGTTCAGCTCTTGAAAAATTAGGGCAAAAACAAAAGTGTTGTGTTCATAATCTTGTTCAGTGTATATAAAAAAAACGTGTTTAGCTTAAATTGTTGTTAAATAGCGCCCCCAGGTGGCACAGCGGCTTAAGGTGCTCTTGCACCAGGCTGACAACCAGTCTACGTTCAAGCCTTTGATGGAAACTATGGGCAATTCTTCAGGGCATCATAAGCCCTCATTTAACTGGTGTAAATCTCCTCAGGGGGCTGGGGTGCTTGCAAATCTAACAGAGGGTGTTTCCTCTAAAATTATTTGAACCATGTTCAAGGTAATCTTTGACACTCCAGCGTTGTTTCAACATCCGAATTGCGCAGAATTGATTGGGAGGGGAGGAAAAATGTGTACAGTGGTATTGAAAATGTACAGAGGTATTAAAATGTTACAATAGAAACAATTTCAAAGTCGGGGGAGGGGTGACACTTATGAAACAGAATTTGCCCACAGAAAGAAAATGCTAGGCATGTTTTTGGGCAGAAATTGAGTTTATGCTGTCACCATGTGGTCCAAAGTAAATATTGCAGTTGGGCCTTATGCCCAGAGCATATGGTGGTTTTGGAGCAGTGGCCAATAATGGGCAGATATGATCCCTCTTCCTGGTGCCAGTCAACAATCTAGGAGCCGCATTCTGGACAAGCTGCAAGTCTGATAATGATGAGTGATATTAATTCCAGAAGACAAAGAATTACAATAATCAATTTGAGCTGATAAGTGCATGTATAACAATCTCCAAGTCATTGAGAGAGGAAGGAATTTAGTTTTGTCCTAAACTTTTGTTTGTTTTGTTTTGTCCTAAGCAACTTTGACATAATTAATTTGTTGTTTGTTTTGAATTTTATAGCCGAATCAAAGAACACACCTACATTTTCTGGACAAGGGCCCCACATTGTTTGATAGTTCCTTAATTGATTTAGGGAGGCCCAAATAGTATTACTTCTGTCTTACTCTTATTAAGTTGGAGAACGTTTTTTTGCTTTGCATAACCTAATATCTATATGGCAGAAAATTGAATGAGTTGGTTTCACTTGGTATTAGGGGTAAATACATCTGAGTATCATCAACATATCAGTGTTGTAATATATTAAGTTTATGGAGAATTACTCCCAAAGGGAGAATATACAAAGGGAATAAAATTGGCCACCAAATAGAACTCTGCATGTGAACCTCTGCATGAGAACCTAGACATGACTTATTTTGCACAATTGTTCACACATCTAGACATAGCTCTTTTGCACTATTCAGACACATATAGTACATTTTATATTTACCCATTAAATATACCAACCATGAATGGTCTCTCGTCAGACTGTTTGTGTTTTCCTGTTTGCACTGCTCGTATATGTCCTAAAACATGTGTTAAATGTTGCAGCTGGGGGTCAAAACAAATTCCTTGTGTGTGTAAACAGACTTGGCAAAATAAACCTGCTTCTGATGTGGTTGCTGCCCAAGAGGTGATATTTCCAATATTAACAGGAAATTTTCTATGTTTAAATAACAATTGAACCACTGTAGAGCATCTAGTGGAATGTCTTTTACTGTGATACGTTTCACTTTACAAACAAGAAAATAACTTAAGCATTACAAACGCGTTCCTCATTCTGTCGCACATTCAATCTAGCACGAGTTAACTATAACATCCATGTAAACTACTCCAAAACAAAGCACTTTCTGTGATAGTTCGCAGCCGCAGTAAAACTAAATTTCTGTCAATCAAATAAGGTTGTATACCCTTTCACATATCAGATGTTAATCAAGTACAGTAAATAATGTAAATAGTGAGTTTTTATCACACTATAATTAACAATTTCTTTTATACTGTTAAACTAAATAACATGAACTTTGCATTCAAGTGCTTTTAACAAACATTTCACAACAGAGGATACCACACCCTGGATACCAACCTCTTGCTGGAGGCGATCCAGGAGGATAACATGAACAACAGTATCGAATGCAGCACTAAGGTCAAGCAAGGGTAAAAAAGCAGTTTCCAGAATCACCCAACCTTGAGAAGTGCCGTTTCTGTGCCATGGTGCTCTCAGAATCCTGACTGATAGTGGTACAACGCATTATATTCACTTAAAACGTGACTTTGGATATAAATAATGATTTAGAAATGGGCCTAAAATTGTTAGTCTGTCGGATGTCAGTTGAGTTTTTTAATAAGAGTCTGAACAACATCTAAGAACTCTTTCAAGACGTGAGGGAGCAATACCTCCGGAGAAAAGGTAGGCTTCATACATGAGACTATATCCATCAATGTTGAGAGGTCCACAGGCTCAATTTAGGGAGGCTCCTCTCACCACCGACCCCACTCTTCCAATTGGTGACGATAGGGCTAGTGCTCTTCATAGAAACCACTACTTTTCATTTGAATTCCCTCTACAATCAAGCTCTGCTGTGTCCATCTTTAGTGGATCGTTCTGTCATGGTGCGGGTACAAGAAGGATACAGGCGCAGAGCTTCTTCGAGGTATAACTGTTCTTGGTTTTAAAAGTTCAAAACAACACACAAACTTGACCACAGTCAGCAGAGATGCCCTCCTAGTCATCACAGGCATATAGTATTTTTTGAGTGTGTGGCATGTAACCTCTTTCAGATAACTCTAATAATAAAGCAAGTTTACAAATTCAGAAACATCAACCAATTTTTTTAAATTAAAATACAAAAATATTGGATGTTTTTTTATAGTCTGTGTTTGAATAGCGTAGACTTCCACCCATAAAATATTTATCAATATTTTATCTCTTTACCGGTTCTTCTTCGGACAGATGTGTGACAGAATGGTGTTTATCATGTTCTTGATTATAGGAGCAGATGGGTGGATATTATGAGGAAGATGGTGGGCAAGGGTCATCTCCCAGGCATCCAACAGCAAGATGTTAACCCCCTTAAACATGGACCTGAGGACCCCATCCAGCTGCACTGCAAACCAGTCGCTGAAGACAAGGCTCTCCTGTAGGCTTTGGCCACGGAGATTAGCGGAACGCAACACGACTGTAGTCTCCGGAGCCCGCTCTAGAAGGCGAACCACCGCCCTCCGAATGTGGCGCAGTCTGCGAATGTAGACCTCCACAGGAAACGTGGTGAAATGGGCCCAAATGCTGATGATGACAACGGTGTTCGAACCGCCAACCAAACCCTCCAGCTCGTTAGCCACGTAGCGCAGCTGAGTGACGCTGAGAGGCAGGTATGAGATTGGGGGACCGTGGCTGCGGTAGTTTAGCATGATGTTTTGGCCCATATCCACTGCCATGAAGGGCCCTGCTTGTGCCGGACTTCTAAGGTTGAACTCCTTTAGCTCTGTCAGACAGAAAGAGAGTGTTAACATCTGAGACAGTTGAGTGGTTTATATTAAGGTTTAGAAAAGCATGCTCACCTGGCAAAAAGCCGGTTAGGAACTCATAGTACTGTCTGACGGTGGAGTCTCCATATATATTTACCACCTTGCCCTTCAAACACTGGTTAATGGAAGCAGGGTCGTTATACTCTTGTATCACAACACCACTCAGCATCCGCCATGACCACTTGAAGTAATAGCCAGAAGGAGTCGTCATTAAAGGTGTCCCCGTTTCAATGGTGCTGTTCTCCCCTGGTTTGTCTGGAAAAGTGGAGCAGGCAGGAAACATTGAGTACCATCATAGACACCCGCATATATTTAGTTGAACACAATGTTTTCACAATGCTTACCTTTCTTCTTATAGAGCACTTTGACCGTGTCAGATCCATTTGCATACATACGTACTTTGAGGTTTGTTCTAATAAAAAGTTGATAATGATTGTCAGTTTTAGAAAGGCATTAGGCATTCAATGAATCACTCTCTGTTATTGTACTCTTGTAAGAAGTGGAGGAATGTATTTGGACAGAGATAAAATCTAAAGCACACTTTTTCACCTAACACTTACCTTTGAAACAGAAGTGCTTCTTTGTCAGTTATCAGATTATTCTGGTATCCTGCTCTGAAGTGGTTCCTCCGCTTGTCACAGCTCAGGCCCTGACTTGGCTTGTAACAATACCAGGGCTCCCCTGTGAGGATGTCTGTGTAATTGCACACTGGTTTCTGGTTGGTTGGCAGGCACATGTTACACATGGTGGTTTCTGACACGGACCCAGAACGGAACTCACTTTTGTAAAGCACTCGGTCTGGGTGTTCCTCACGTAAACGCCGTAAAACTGCAATTGCCTCACTGGGATGGATCAGAGTAACTTCCACCCGTACAGGCCCCTCCCACAGTAATGGAAAAACAGCAGAGTAGGTACCATTGTTGTGGTCCACCACCTGTCCTGCAACACCTGCCCCCAACTCAGGGGATTGTAATCGGGCAACCAGGAAGTCCCCACCATAACTCTTCAAATGTCCCCGGAAATCTTTCAGAACAACCCGAGCCTCTAGCTGGTCCCCCACGTGCCGCTCTCTGTCACCCTCTGCTGGCATGACAACAAACTGGCTGTGCGCAGCATCGCTGGTTTCTTCCAATGGTGTAGGTGTAGACCGCTGAGGAGGCTCTGGCCATGAAATGGACTTCAGGAGGTTACGCTCTTCTAGAGCCTCCTCAGGTGACGGCTCCTGGCCTAGGTCTCTACAGAAGCTTTGTTTTTGTTCCAAATGAGAAAGACCATTGGAGATGTTGCACCGTTCAAAAGTACAGTTGGGAGATACAGTAGATTTAAGACAAGCTTGTACTTGTTTTGGGGAAAGACTGTATTTCTTAAACACATTCAAGATGTTGATGTTGCAGAACAGGAAGATGAAGCCGAACGTTGCCAGCAGACCGAAGATGTGTTTATATTTCGACAGGAAGTTCATGGCCCCAACCCCTAATGACAGAGAAACTGTTAACTGGTCATTTATGCATAATTTACATATACCTAATAACTGCTGTCAAACAAAAACTCTCCATCATTCCTACAATTACAGATTTTAGTATGACATTAACAAAAAGTGTTTTAAGAATACTTAAATTATGTCTTATCATATTTTGCATACATTTTTTTATTTTACCAAGGGATGCGATGGTACACTTAGCTCACAAGATGATACACGATATTGGGTTTACAAGATTGAGGCGAAATTATTAAGAAATCTTCAATGACAAAATATATGCCTGCATGGAACTTTTTTATTTTCACAAAATTCACAAAGTCTACAAAATGGATAACAATGCAGGTGCATGCTTTCCGAGTATGAATTATCATATGTGATAAAAGAACAATATGCAAACACAGTAAAATGATTTGCCACAAACTCAACTGAGAAGCTTCTCCTGTTTGATTTCATATGAGTCTTATAACTGTGCATGTGACCTTCAAACTGAACTCCTTTTCATAAATTGAACATAAAAAATATTTAAATAACACAAAGAAATAACAATATGTTTTCATTTGCATAAGTGCAAACAGTAGGTAAGTTACTGAGACTACGAAACAAATTATTGCACTGTGCTGCATTGTATGCACCCGTAAGCAATATGTGTGGCTGAAACAGCTGAACTGAGCTCCGCCCCCTCCGCTTAGTGAGCTCGCATGCAAATCAAAGCAATCACGGATGCAGTAGCGAAATATATTGCAAAAGATATGGTGCCCATATACACTGTGGATAAGCCGGGGTTTATTACAATGATTAACATTCTCGACCCGAAAATATGTGCTACCAAGCCGCAAATATTTTGCCGAAGTTGCCTCGCCTGTACCACAGTACAGGTGTAAAGATCACTACAGAGCTAAAGGGGTGTTGTTTAACTCCGCCACAACAGACCTGTGGTCCAGTCGAACTTTTTAACGACCAATTTTAAAAGTATATATTTTTGTAATATCTCAAAGTTTGTAATTTGTTACATTTATTTATTTGTTTTGTCAAAAAGGGACACAGAATTGTATATTTTATTTATATTTTAAGTTATTTTGAAGGTTCGTTGTGTCACTTTTTGTTATTAGAAAACTGATACATGTTCACTGTTTACAATAGCAGGGCCTGCCATTTCATTTTCAAGCATGTTATAAGGCTTGTTACCTGTTACACATTCCCTAAGGGGACATTGAAATTAATAGAGCACATCTGTTTTGAGCAATTCCTTTGTTATTTCGATTAAAATTGATAAAAATCGAAAATCGGGCTTGCTGTGAAAAAATCTGAGATTTTATTTTAAAGCCATATCGCTCAGGCCTAATATACAGTAACATTTAATACTATTATCTGAGCCGATTACACATTAACACAATATTTGTTTGCATGTTCTATATGTCTATGTATACTAAGGCAAGTTGTCACATTCTCTGTAGACTGGTCGATATATCGCTATAAACGAATAAATCAATATATTTTTAATGGGATATGGAATTAGACAATTTCGCATATATCGACATATTTCAATTTGCGCTCTGCAAGCAAGCTGCTGACCCGGAGCTCTCTGCACTGCTTCTCGCCTCCCCCCGCCCATCCTCTTTCACGCACAGAGTAGTAATGGGAAGTTCGGATCATTTTACTGACTCGGATCTTTGAGTCTCGTTCAGCAAAATGAACGAATCTTTTTTTCGAGTCATTTCGTTCATTTCGATCATTTCAGAATAATATAATTAAAATGACATGTTAAATATCCCAACACATCTAGTACTTACTTAAATGTTCATTACATTTGTAAAAAAAAAAAAAAACTATAGGGTAAATGCAGCCAAAGCCAAATGATAAGAAACCGAAATGTTTTATTAATTGATTAGTTGTTGGGTCTTAAGGCTATTGCAGTCTGACTGTTAGTACACCTCACCTTCTGATACGACCGTTTTCCCTCTTTCCTTGTGCCGGATATTTAGTATACAGCTCACAGGGCCGGAAAGAGAAAAGATTAGTTCATCTTTTGAGTCTCGAGTTCGGGTTGCGCCGGGTCCGAGTCTTTTGTTCTTCCTGTCAGTCCCATAGAGGCTATGCTGTCAGTACACTGTTTATATATGCCTATATATATTAATATAGTACTGTATAATAACACGCACTCATTGTTATATATATATATAAAAAACAATGTGTGGTATGATTATAATATATTATAATAACAACAACAACAATAATAATTATAATAAAACATCACAGATCCACAAGAAACATTTAAAAAAGAGACAGACAGGGACAATATTAAGATGGACCTTTTATTTTTCAGATAATGTTTATTGCACATATTTTGTATTTTAATTCCTTAATATAAAACAATATACATTCAGAGTGAGACGCAGTCAATAATACGAATCTAAAGTTGTATAATGCGAGATACCAATACCAGCGGTCACGTGACAAAAGACCGAAGGACTCAAACCCGAAGACTCGGAAAAAAGATGAACTAATCATGTCTCTTTCCGGTACTGACAGCATAGCCTCTATGGGACTGACAGGAAGAACAAAAGACTCAGACCCGGGCGAACCCGAACCCGAGACTCGAAAGATGAACTAATAATTTCTCTTTCCGGTACTGACAGCATAGCCTCTATGGGACTGACAGGAAGAACAAAAGACTCAGACCCGGGCGAACCCGAACTCGAGACTCGAAGGATGAACTAATCATTTCTGTTACCAGTACAAATTCAAAACCCATATGTTGCGCAATGCGCATGCGCGGTCAACACAAAATGAACGAATCACTCTCAGTACAGACTCGGTAGTCCCGAGTCATATTATGAACGACACACCACTAGCACATAGGGGGGAGGGGCAGGGACAGACACTTCAACAAACATGAAGAAAGCAACGCATTAATAAAGTTTTTCTCTACTTTTGGACTTCCTAAGGTGGTCAACGTTGTGACAACATTGCTACTACCTCATTTCGGTCCCGAGCTGGGGGGTAAATGCTGACGTATTAAATAGAAAAACTAACAGACACAATTTACCATAATTTGTGAAAAAAAGTTTACACAACAGTGAAAGCGGCGATGTTTGAAAAAACTGTCGCTGCAAAACAACAACATACTTAAAAAACTAGCATTCTAAAACCAACTGTATTAAACCAGTTTAAATTACCAACCTTCAGTTCACAGGCAAGCTGTATCCATGTGCGCCTCCCTGACACTGGAAACGGTACAAGCAACTAGTCCGTTACAAAACGACACAATTACAACTAGGAGGAAACCACCGGTTTACTGAACATTCTCCAGTCCTTAACCCAAACATATATATTCACCACTCTGTCCTTTACACACATGTACAAACTCTACTAAAACTTAGTTACCCAGCATCTTTTGCACCCGGGATATCTGTCTGGGCCAATCCCAATGTCCGCCCCAAACCCTAAGCCCTATTGACGTCACATGGTAAGTGATTGTGTGCGACAGGCTGCATGTATGGAGGACCAAGTCTGCCAGAATTAAAAATAAATGAATGAATAAATAAATGCACCAATACAAGTATTTTACATCAAAATATATGTAAAAAATAAAATTATAGAATTAAAAATGTTTTAATCTGTCGTTTTCTCCTATTTATTTATTTCCACAATCATTTATTTCTGTAATTATTTATTTCTGTAAGTATTTATTTCCGTTTATATTTATTTCCGTTTAAATTTATTAATGTGTTCATATTTATTTTCCACAATCATTTATTTCTGTATTTATTTATTTCTGTATGTATTTATTTCCGTTTATATTTATTTCCGTTGACATTTATTTCTGTATTTCCACAACCGTAAGCAAATGAGGGGGCAAGACTTCGTTCAACCAAAGCTATCAAGCACAGGAGGGAGAAACAGATGTATACGTTCAGGACAGCAGGGGGCGGCAATGCACTTCGAAAGTTGATACCAACTGCGGTTAAACTAGGAGCGCCAACAGCCCGCGCCCGCGGGCGTTGCAGTTAGTAATTAAAATAAATATGTAATGTTGAAAAGCTACAGCCTCATCCTTCCATGACTTTTCCTAAATACGTGGTTTTGGTCAATCTATATGAAACTGTACCCGTTTTGGTCCGTTCTATACGAAACTGGGCTGGTTTTGGTCAGTTCTATATGAAACCGGTCCCGTTTTGGTCTGATCTATATGAAACTGTAATGGTTTTGGTCCGATCTATGGACCCGTTTTGGTCCGATATGAACACTGTGCGCAATGTAACCGGTTTAATTTGCGTGTCCTAATCAGGACACAAACAACTGAAGCTGTGAGCCGACTGTGGACCGAGAGATATAGATTTGTTTATCAGTCAATCATGCGCAAATCATTTGATTTTGCACGTCACTTGTGATCTATAATGTTTTATGTCTACATCAAAATAGGACATACAGTTTGATGGATTTTCATTTATTCGATTTTAAGAAATGTAAACGCCATAGCCAGTGCATTACTTCCGTAGTTATAGCAGTCTAGACTTACTAAGTCGATCTTGGAACTCCTACACCAATAGGATTACTGATACCACTGTGACGTACTATGGTGGACACCCTCCTCATTTTCTTACGGTTGTGGAAATACAGAAATAAATGTCAACAGAAATAAATGTCAACGGAAATAAATGTCAAAGGAAATAAATATAAACGGAAATAAATACTTACAGAAATAAATAATTACAGAAATAAATGATTGTGAAAATAAATATGAACAGAAATCAATTTTAACGGAAATAAATATAAACGGAAATAAATACTTACAGAAATAAATAATTACAGAAATAAATGATTGTGAAAATAAATAAATAGGAGAAAACGACAGATTAATGCATTTTTTATTCCATTTATTTTATTTTTTTATGTATATTTTGATGTAAAATACTTGTATTGGTGCATTTATTTATTTATTTATTTTTAATTCTGGCAGACTTGGTCCTCCATATGCATGGGCACAGAATGCTGCAAAACGGAAATGGGGACTGCAATTTATCAAGTGACCTTGACGAGGCTGAAACATGTTGTATGCTTTTTTGTGTTTGGGACTTTATCCAACAGTTGTTTATAGACAGATTTTTTCACTTATAATTCAGTGTTTCACAAAACCAGTGCGTCAGAAGTTTACTTACACTAAGTTGACTGATGCTAATGCAAGAAGAATATATTAAAAATGATTTAAAATTTTCTCTGAACTGAATAAGTAGGAAGGGAAATATTTTTCTTATATATGTCAGTTTACCAGTTAGCTTTAACCTATATTGCCTCTTGTGCTCTTTTAAGTCCAGAATTTACAAGCTGATTGTACAATGTGTAGATAGATGCGGAGTAAAAATACAATTCATTGAACATCTGTGCTTATCAGTGAACGTTAAAGCACTTCACAAGCAAGAGGCAAGGAAACATGATGCAACTTTACAAGAACCCACATGGGTGAAACCTCAAAAGTGCTGAACTCGTCATGTTCCTAATATTAGCCCGTTGCCCAAGTCATCTTCCTCATCTCTGTATTATGCAACAAACGGAACAACACTCACTATAATAAACGTTAGAGAGAGACCATTTCATATGGATTTGTTATTAACTTTAACTCATTAACATGTGGCAGGCAAAGCAGTCCAAGTGATACATATTATCCCTTGCTCTCATCGCCATCTCAAAGGCCAGGATGATCTTACTGCAAGCTGCACAGTTCCGGTCGTCCCAAAAAGCCTGCAGGTAGAGGAAGAAAAGAGCGATCCAGTGAGGCAATTATTTGGGTTGTGTTCATCAGAAAACTCTGTAGAATTACAACATCAGGTTTTTTTAATCATTTTATTATTTGACAGAACGCATCTCCGGGGTTAGTTTTTGAAATAAGGTGTGCTTGGCATTTTAAGAAAACTGTTTTAATTTTTTATTTATGTAAATGTTTCTGGGCACAAAAATTCCATTCAATAACAACTACATGGTAGCTAAACTATAATTGTATGTCATGGCTTTAGAAGCTGCTGATAGGAGGTCTGCTTGTGGATGTGTTCTAAGACCAAACCTATACGTTCAATCAACATGTGGTGAGAGATGTTTACATTCCAAATGAATGCACAATGGCACGTTTTGAATGAGACTGGCTGCGTCACAAGGGTGATGAGTTGTGAAGTTGTACCACATACTTGCAACAATAGTACCAAAGTGAGAAAAAAACTGTAAGTACTCAGAACTCAAAACAAAATATTAACAGCCTTTCATGTTCTGAAAAGTTTGGAGAACTTAAGTTCAAGCAATTTATGGCAAGTTAAACTTACACTAAATCATTTCTGAAATTGTTGAGAAAGCTTACACGAGTAATATAATTTCTCAATATGGCTTCCTTAAAGAAACTCTAGAGTTACCATCCATCACAGTGTTTGATGATGACAAAGAATTGGTCATTTTAAACTTAATTAAAGAGTGAAAGTCACTATCACATGAACATTAATTTATTAGGATGTTTCACTAACTCTGAGTTAAACATTTTGGGTAAGAAATGCCTTTGAATTTGCATTGCATAAAAAATGTGAGTTTACTAATCTTCTATAAAACAATAAGCTGTGGAATGACTGAGCTAGGTGCAGGAACAAATGAAATAGTGGGTTTTTAATAGCAACCACACGCTGAAATACCAGTGTCTCTGTAGTACACACAAGAACTAATTAATCTCATGAAACACAAAAAACTGTGCGACACAGTGCAATATAATACCTCATTTAAATGAGAAAGGCACGAGGGCAGCTCCCATAAAGACTGTAACATGTAACATAGTCCACACAAAGACCAATACTCAACTAATGAGGAAATGGACACCAGGTGTAATCATGACAAGACTGGACAAAAATGTGATGGGGGCGGATAAGCGATGGCAGCTAGAAGGCCGGTGAAGATGAACGCCTGCAGGTGGCGGAAGAACGGCCTCGGAATACATATGTATTTATACATATATAACCACATTGTTTATGTAGAAGTTTCCCTAAACATTATGGGGTGGTTTCCCAGACAGAGTTTGAAATAAATGAGGACTAGGCTAATTCTACTTAAATTAATACAGACTTACAAAATGGCTTATCGAGACACTGCTTTATTTGAGATTAAGTAGTACCTAACTAGGGAGTTGCAGACTAAGGTTAATAAAGACTAACTAGCTACTCTCTGTGAAGCCTGATGTAATGGTGTGAACTTGGTGCAGACCTGAGGTTGCTTCACAAACCAGGGCTGGACCCTTAAGAAACATTAACATTGTGTGGAACTGGAGTAAATCACCCAACCAAACAATGGACAAAGGTAAAAGACAACGTTCAAAAAAACTTTGAGAAGACCCTTTTGATGCAAATTGTGTCAAACCACCAAATTATTGAGAACAAACAGCATGATTCAGCAACAGAAACCCAAAAAAAGAATGCTTGGACTATAATTTGCAATGAATTTAACTCGAATGAAAAAGTAAGCAACAGGACACTTCAACAACTACAGGTAAGCTGCTGTATTATTGTTGGTCTACTTTTACATGTCAGTCACTTTGAAATGTTGCTTCATTTTGATCCAAGTATATTACAAACAGCATCATACATATTTTTCATTTTTTATATTGTCTTATCTTTCAAAGATCCTGCGGAAAAACATAAAAATAAACTTAAAGAAGACAAATGCTGTTGCATGTAGGGAGCGTTTCATGACTGGTGGTGGACCCCCAGAAAGACCGGAGACTGATGACCTAGGAGACTAGTTGACTTCGATCATTAATAACAGCAGCCTCTGGTAGGTATCCCTGATGATGATCATTAATAACCAGCAGCCTCTGGAAGGTATCCCTGATGATGATCATTAATAACCAGCTGCCCCTGGAAGGTATCCCTGATGATGATCATTAATAACCAGCAGCCTCTGGTAGGTATCCCTGATGATGATCATTAATAACCAGCAGCCTCTGGAAGGTATCCCTGATGATGATCATTAATAACCAGCTGCCCCTGGAAGGTATCCCTGATGATGATCATTAATAACCAGCAGCCTCTGGTAGGTATCCCTGATGATGATCATTAATAACCAGCAGCCCCTGGAAGGTATCCCTGATGATGATCATTAATAACCAGCTGCCTCTGGAAGGTATCCCTGATGATGATCATTAATAACCAGCAGCCTCTGGAAGGTATCCCTGATGATGATCATTAATAACCAGCAGCCTCTGGTAGGTATCCCTGATGATGATCATTAATAACCAGCAGCATCTGGAAGGTATCCCTGATGATGATCATTAATAACCAGCTGCCCCTGGAAGGTATCCCTGATAATGATCATTAATAACCAGCAGCATCTGGAAGGTATCCCTGATAATGATCATTAATAACCAGCAGCATCTGGTAGGTATCCCTGATAATGATCATTAATAACCAGCAGCCTCTGGAAGGTATCCCTGATGATGATCATTAATAACCAGCAGCCTCTGGTAGGTATCCCTGATGATGATCATTAATAACCAGCAGCCTCTGGAAGGTATCCCTGATGATGATCATTAATAACCAGCAGCCTCTGGTAGGTATCCCTGATGATGATCATTAATAACCAGCAGCATCTGGAAGGTATCCCTGATGATGATCATTAATAACCAGCAGCCTCTGGAAGGTATCCCTGATGATGATCATTAATAACCAGCAGCCTCTGGTAGGTATCCCTGATGATGATCATTAATAACCAGCAGCCTCTGGTAGGTATCCCTGATGATGATCATTAATAACCAGCAGCCTCTGGTAGGTATCCCTGATGATGATCATTAATTACCAGCAGCCTCTGGAAGGTATCCCTGATGATGATCATTAATAACCAGCAGCCCCTGGAAGGTATCCCTGATGATGATCATTAATAACCAGCAGCCCCTGGAAGGTATCCCTGATGATGATCATTAATAACCAGCTGCCTCTGGTAGGTATCCCTGATGATGATCATTAATAACCAGCAGATCATTTGGAAAGTTCAGATGGGCCCCGTTCCAATCCTCGTTTGGTAGGCCACATTTATTCAATATGTCTCATCCTTAAACTGCAGGGAATATGTATTGTTGTCAGTCATTTCTTGCAGTCCTAACCAGAAATATTTAATTAACTGAACCTTTGAATACATTTTGTTCACTAATGCTGCAAAATAATACTATTCAGATGATCCCCAGAGGTTGGAGGTCCGGAGACAGGATGAAAGTCAGCCCACTACAGCTGCAGCAGCCTGGAGGAAAGATGCTGTCACTAATTCTGGCCAGATGAGAAGGACCAAGAGGATGACCATGCACGAGAAACTGGCCATTGAAATCCATGAGCACAAATTAAAGTATTTAAAAGATGAACATGAAATGAAGTATCGTAGGAAAAACAGGTTCAATGACCACAGAGTCGAACGAGCCAACTTTTAAGGGTATTTATTTAAAACAGATAAGAAGTTTACAGCCACCAGTAAACTTCTGCTCCTCTCACAGTTGTACCAGCTAGCAGGTCAAGAGGCAGAAGGGGCCGTCCCCTGGCATTCTCAGCCTTTATTAGGAAAGGTCAAACCAATCAGGAATGACCACACGTACCCCAAGACCCTGCCTAGGACCAATCGATGCCCTGTTCAGCCAGTCCTTTGTCTGCTAGATCCCTCCCCACATTCCTAACAGCCACTCCCCAGCACCCCAACATAAACAAAGTTGAAGCACAGAATATACTGCTTGGGCAGACATAGCAATCCTGATTTCTACCACAGAAGATGAAAAAAACTTCATTTTGAGTTAGCCATAAATGAAGAAGAGAGACATGAAGCAGCAACAGTACCAATGTTCTACTGAAACCAGCACCAGTTCAGGGACCCCATATCTCAATTTGTGAAACAAAACTTGTTCATCATCATTCTGTGGCAACTGTTGTCTTCAATCATCTGAGGTAACTTTAATGTGAGAAGTGCCGCAAAGCAAAAGCATCTCTGCACGCCAGTCCACACCTGTCATTTTCTGGCTCAACCATGGGAATATCTGGTTCATCCCTATGTTCCATTTGAGGATCTGGGCAGCCATGCTGTTTGAGGTAATTGTGAAGCACCGCTGTTGCAATTATGACAATACAGCATCTCCTTGGTTCAAAGCGCAATGTGTTTCTGAGACACTGGAAACGACTCTTCCATACACCAAACATGCTTGGTTGTACAGCTGCTGCTCAGGTGTGACTGCATGAAGGTTAGGGGTGAACAAGAAGTTGGTCTGTGCATACCCACTGTCACCAAAGTATGATTCCACTATATTGATGTTCTGGAAAATTCTTGAGTCATGAGTTGCATCTTTCCAACGTGCAACAATGTTGGAGAACTGCATAGTGGGAGTGCACACACTTTGTACATTTATTTATTTTTTGTTCAGTTTTTACGATTTCTGTACTCCTCAGATTCTGCAGTAGATGGACACTTTAGTGGAATATGAAATCCATCAATACAGCCAATGTTTCCATATTCAAAGAACTCCACCTTGTAGTTGGCTTGTCCAGCAGCATCAGGAAACTGGATGTAGTCGTCCTTCAGTTCACATATAGCTTTGCACACTTTGTGGACTATTTTGCACACAGTTGGTTCACTTACGCCACACAAATCGCCTGTTTCACGATGGAAGGTTCCACATGCCAAAAACCTTAAGGTGGTCAGTACTTGTAGCGAAGGAGGGATAGGCATTCCCCTAAAAGAATCAGAAGAAAGCCTTGTCTCAAGCAGACTAATTATGTGTGCTGCAGTTGCTTTGTACATGCGAAAACGGTCACAAAAGTTGATTTCATCAAATTCATTCAGTGAGTTGCTCCTGTCCATAACCACCCTTCTGTCTGGTCTAGGTGGAGCTCTTTCATCATCATTAAAATAGTCCAGGTAATCCATTTTCCTCTATTGCTAAGGTCAATCTGGAGGCCAACATCAATTAATCTGAAGTTAAACCTGCCTCTGACCAGGTTTAGTTTAAGCCTTTACTTAAATCTAGACTAGTTCTAATCAGACTTATGGAAATCAGACTTTGTAATTCAGGACTAGGAAAAGTCTGAGACTATTTTAAACATGTCTCTGAAATTCAATTTCAGATAGTCCAGCTTAAATCCTCAATTTAGTCTATGATTAGTCTTAATCAGTGTCTGGGAAACCACCCCTATATGTTGTAATTGAATAAACATATGAGGTTTATGTAAAAGTTGGCATTAATAACATTTTATATAATTTGTCAAGGTTATGTAATTTGTTTACACAAAAAAAGAAAGGCATTGCCTTTATTTCACTCTTTCCATTTAACTTAGGTTATAAAATCTGATGGAAAATGTACATGTAATTAAAAAACGTAAACGTTTATGTTTTTGGCATAAACATTTTTCTTTTTGAAAATGACACGTAAAGTAAATTAATAACCAGCACCAGTGAAACTAACCAGGGTACTTAAATAGCCCACTGATTGACAACCTATGCCCGGTGCTTAACTAAACTCAAAATAGCCGTGCTCCTAACCACCCTGTGCACAACACAGCTCACCCAATATGTGACAGTATCCCCCACTAAAAGGCTAGCTCCCAGATAGCCTAAAAGAAAAAGGGAACAAAAGGAGAGAACCCAGAGTTAAAACAAAAGGGGAAAGAGTAGAGGGCCGCAAACCCCGAAGGCGGCGGCTCAGTCAGAGGCTGACTAATGTTACTAGTCTGACACGGAGGCGGCCCGGGAAAGCGGGTCCAGCCCTTTTCGGGCCTCTTGGGCTGCAATGCGGCAGCCATCTTGGGCTGCGATGCGGCAGCCATCTTGGGCGGCGATGCGACAGCCATCTTGGGCGGCGCAAGGAGAGGACACTCCGGAAGCTCAGGCGGAGACAGGAGGGGCCACCCAAGGAACTCAGGCGGAGGAGGGAGGAGGCACTCGAGAAACCCAGGTGGAGTAGGGAGGGAACACTTCGGGAGCTCAGCCGGAGGGAGGAGGCGACACACTGGGAGCTCAGGTGGAGGGGGGAGGGGCCACTCGTCGACACTCCTGCTGATGGGGGAGGGGTCACTAGTCGACACAGTCATGCTGAGGGGGGAGGGACGACTCCAAGGCCTCATGCTGAGGGGGGAGGGACGACTCCAAGGCCTCATGCTGAGGGGGGAGGGATGACTCCCAGACCTCATGCTGGGGGAGAGGGACGACTCCAAGGCCTCAATCTGGGGGGGGAGGGACAACTCCAAGACCTCATGCTGGGGGAGGGACGACTCCAAGGCCTCAATCTGGGGGGGGAGGGACAACTCCAAGACCTCATGCTGGGGGAGGGACGACTCCAAGGCATAATGCTGAGGGTGGAGGGACGACTCCAAGGCCTCATGCTGAGGGTGGAGGGACGACTCCAAGACCTCATGCTGGGGGAGGGACGACTCCAAGGCATAATGCTGAGGGTGAAGGGACGACTCCAAGGCATAATGCTGAGGGTGGAGGGACGACTCCAAGGCCTCTTGCAGAGGTGTCTGGGTCCTGGGCTTTGGTGGCTGGACGTTTGGCTGCAGCTTCAGGGTTTTGTCTCCCCCTGTCTGCAGCCCTGGAGCAGTGGGCGGCGGTTGCTGCGGCACCAGAGCCGTGGGTGTTCTCCCGGCGGTCCTCCCTGAACACCCCATTAGCTCCCACCCAAAAACTCTGGGATGCCCTCTTGCCTTCTTTATGGAAGGACCGGTTATTCTGTAACGATATCCTTCTGGCGTAGTGGTAGATAGCGAGAGGCAGAGCCAGAGATAACGTTCGCAAAGTTTTATTAACAAATAAAACCGACAGACACACAAACCAAAACTTAACAAACACTGTGACGTAAATAAAAGTGCGCTTACACAAAGCGACTTACAAAATAACGATAACACAGTGCAGGTAGTACTAACACTCACTGACATGGACACGTAAAGTAAATTAATAACCAGCACCAGTGAAACTAACCAGGGACCTTAAATAGCCCACTGATCGACAACCTATGCCCGGTGCTTAACTTAACACAAAACAGCTCAGCTGTGCTCCTAATTACAATAATACACAGAAGTGCTCTCCCTAACCACCCTGTGTACAACACAGCTCACCCAATATGTGACATTTACGCTGGAGATTTGCACTTTTTTTCATTCTTCTCTGGAAATAAATTCACAAAAGCTTGCTCACCAAAACACTGCCTATTATTTAAACTCTAAAGATCATACATTAGCCTACAGTTGTAAAGTGATTTATTTTACAATCTTGCTTTAGACTTCAAAACAACATATATAAATAAATTAAAATACACATGAAACGTATGAACAAAATGAAAGCATTTTAAAATCTTCATTTACCTGCTCACACAACTTCACCACCTCTTCAGCAACACGTATTGCTGGTTTGAAATGTGAATAAGAGGTGTCTCCTTTAGAGCCCCCTCTTATTCTGCATCACTGCCTTTTGGCTGCAACTGCCCTCGATTCCATTCATTATTGCATTCCATGTCTGTTTTTTGTCACCACCTACACACCTTGTTCCCATTAGTCTATTGTGAGTGTTTACAGGTCCCTCTTACTTCCCTCTCATTGTGTGTTGTTGTTTCACTGTATGTGTCGCATCCATCCTTTTGGAAGTCATTTAACTGTTGTCTGGCTTGTGGTGGGAATACATAGAGTAGAACTCATGAATTAGATAAGAGCAAAGTTTCTTGTTACGAAATAAGAGTTTAATACTTTCAAGCAGAGAGAAATACACCAAGCTAGTGACAAATCCCTGAGGCACAGCACAGAAATGTTCTGTTAAATAGCCACAAGGGAATGCCAAAGTATTTCTATACATATTGTGTTTTGGAATATGAAAAAAATATTTCACAGTAGCGTTCATCCGCCATTAGTAAATACAGTTCAGATTCAGGTACTGAATCGTGCGCCTGTATCTCAACTTCCTCCAACACCATCACATATGTCTGTAATTATTTGGAACTTGTAACAAAAATCCAACTTTAAACAATATATATATTGAAATATTTAAAATGGACATTTACATTTTTTACAGCCATTTCAATTAATTTAAGACCTGGATCTATTTTACGGCTGTACTCTGTGAACATGTTGACACAAACAGGTATAGAGCTGGCCAACGACGTCATTGCGCAATGTATTGTGGGAGTATCCACCATTTTGTGAGGCCACACAAGCCGGTAACCAACGGTAACCAAGCAACACTATGTAGAGAAACTAGAGAGAAACACAAGTTGTTAGTATGAATTATTTATTTGAGTATGTTAAAAAATTGTTTGCCCTTATGCACGTATGTATTCCGCTTTCCTCTGCACATTTGCACGTTTGTTACATTGTTAAACTGCACAATCTATCTATCTGAGTCATTGCACATCCATACATTGTCCTTCATTTCATTTTGTATTCTTACACGATGGGGCATTCTGCACATTGATACACAAACCAGACACACACCACAGGAGGAGCTTGGAGGAGCACACCCTGGTGCTTAAGAAGTTTCAATACCATCACCATAAAACTCACTTAATAACTACAATTATTTTTTTATATCAGCATTGGGACTAAAAAACAATTAAAAACAAGCGAAAAACGGTGGATGACACTCATACTTTGAGATATTTAGTGGATACGAACTCGGCCTACTTCGCATGTTCAAGCCTGAGAATATCCTAACAGAGAGTCCAGGCGGTGAGGCCCAGTATACCATGCCACCGAAGAGGGATCAGAGCAGCAACCAAAGTAATGGTGAGGAGTTGGTTTCGATATCACAGGTATGAGATCCAATGGGTTGACAAAGCGATATGTTTATGCATCTTCTGCAGAAGCAAGAAAATAAATTCAAGACTGTGGTGGAAATGTGGTTGAATTGCTTGAGACTCATTGAGAACCGTATTCGTGTGGAAAATGAGATTTCCAGTTCAGGTGCGGGTGGCCGGTCTGGTTATTCCAGGCGATATGCTCGCTACTTTACAGTTGTCTGGTCTATCTGGTTGTTGGGTTTGAGGTGGCCACATCTGCTGGTGACTGCTGCGTCACTGTCCCGTCAGGCGGGTCGCTGCTGTCAGATGGCCACCCCTCATTCATTTAAATATACCAAATGGAAATGTGTCATCATGAAATAAATACGGCATTATGAAAAAGGACTGCCTTGAAATAAATACATGGAGAATTTCTAAATAACAGTCCACTGTAATAAATCAAAATTGTTTTATGAAAAACGTGTCATTATGAAAAAGGAGTGCCTTCAAATGAATACATTTGGAATTGTGAAATACAAGTGCCTCGAAATAAATAAATGTTGTCTTATGGAAAACATCATTTTGAAATAAAACCTATTTCTTTAGATATTAAAGGGCAACTTCACCGAAAAAACATATTTTTTCTCACTTATCGTGGTCACTTATGTAGTAGAAATGTGAAAGCATTTTTGAAATTTGTGCCTTCTAGGCAGAGAAAAAGATTAAAATGTGTTTTTGGCTCATGTGGATGAAATACACCAAATCCCAGAATGCCCTTGTTTCGCTGCTCTACGAATGCACTCCCAAGCCACGCCTACCGGCTCGAGAGGGCAGGCAGAAGGGAAGGCTAGCTACTAGCTAATTGACTGGAAAACAGAAGACACCGGTTAACATGAGTCTCCGTGACGAGTTTCTTGATAAAGTAATTTAAATACTAGCCTTGCATTGTACCGGGATGTACATCCAACACAAGGAAAGGACATGTAGTTAGTTTCCATCGTTTTCCCGTTGAACATTTAGAGCGGTGCAAACAGTGGCTGCGGGCTATCAACCACCCCAAGTTCCGAGAATATTTGTAATTAATAAAAGTATATACATTTCTTCATATTTCCCTGTAATCTTTTGTAAATCAAAGTAATACATTATAAACGTTGAACTTTTATTGTTTTTAAACATAATATAAACAATTGCACACTCATAGCTCTTCCAGAGCTTCAGCAGTTTCTTGATAGCCACAGTATTGTCCGTCACTAGCTGGAAATCTCTGTCTGATGTCCTGAACAACACAGGCAGGCAAAACAAGACGATATAGCCTTTCCCCAGTCTCTTTCCTTGCAGGACCCATTCCACGAAATGACGGTAGGCTGTTAGGCGATATTGTCTGAAAACAATAAGCACAACGTTAGCAACGCAAGCTAATTGCACCTACAATAGGCTAGCTAGCATATATGTAAATATAACCGATAGCTCAGCTAACTGACGTGAACAACAAATAAATACTCACTTATACTGAAGCGTCCGTTTGTCCCTGCTGGCTTTGGCTGGTGTTTCCCATTGACCTTCGGAATCCTGAAATAAGTTTCAAAAACTCGTGTGGATTAAAGCTGGGGTGCTCTATTACGCATGCTGGCGGTCCCGTTTCTAATGCAGATTCAGTTATTTCTTCAAGAAGAAAATGGCATCGCTGAAATTCGCAAAAGCAGCGGGACTCTATCTGTGTCCATAGGCGCACAGCAAGAGCACTGGCACCACCAGTCCCAGATCGACTCTGTACGGGCGCTTCCTCATGACTGCCAGGCAAACTTTGCTTCTCTGCAGCAGCAGCCTCTTGTTCCTCCGTCAACCGCAACTGTGTTTCGCTGTATTGCGGCTCGTACAGGCAGCCACGAACATCGGATTCGCGTAACAGATCTTCAAAATCCCTTTCTTACATTTCGTCTTCAAAATAACTTTCTGCCATTGTGTTTAGTCTAAAACTCGCATTTCTCCACAACCTGGTCCTTAACTACACAAGATGGCTGACACTGTTTTGAAAATCTGTGACGAGGCCCCACCCCATATGGGCGGGTTGATAAAAATGCGGAAGTAGCATCTACTTCTGTCTGTAGTTCATAGCCTCTTTTAAAAAATCCTCCAATGACGTAAAAATCGTCATTTTACGTCATTGGAGGATTTTTTCCTGACCTAAAATCAAGATATGCCTCATCAGATGGTGTTGAGACGTGGGAGTAAGGTCATTGGAAAATACTACCATTTGTCTACTGATACAAAGCTAAATGCAAAATCGGTGAAGTGGCTCTTTAAGTGATTTATACATTTATATTTACAGTTCATTCGCATTTGACTAGGTCTGCTTTGAATGGCCAGATGATGTTACCACGCACAAAATCGAATGCTTTAAAGAAAACAGTTATTTATCGTGCCATCAATCATTGGAATAATTGCCCACTTAGTATTCGGAAAATTAATAGCAAAGTATCTTCTAAATATAAACTGAAAATGCATTATTTAAATTTGTGAGTTGGAGTAGAGATTTATTGTACAAATTTGATATGAATGGAATTGTGTAATACTTGCTGTTTGTTTGTTTTTGTGTTTTTTTTCCTGTACGTAATCTTGATGATGTGGTAACGATGTCAACAATATTATACTGATTTGAGAATTATTATATGTAAGTAAATTGTATGTATGTAAGGTCCCCAGGAAGATCAGCTCGTCCCATTGGTGACAGGTAATGGGGATCCTTTTAACAATAAACAATAAACAATACACTAGCCTGCAAACTAGTTTTGCACTGCTCTTTTTGAACTTCTGGTTGGATGCAAACTGCATTTTGTTGTACTGTGCTTGTACTGTTCAATTTTGAATAAACAATAAATACAAATCAATATATCTTAAACGTAAACTTTTTTTCCAAATCAGTAAAAAAAAAATTGTAAAGAAAGCCTATTATCTAACCATACTCCATACCCCTAATATTATAGACCTGTTTAATTTTCAAAAAAATTTAGCAATTTAAAAAAGTCTAAAAGAGACCTCGTTAGTATCTTATAATCATGTGTCATCTACATATCAATAGAAGTTACAGTATATGACATCATTATTGAAATCATTATCTGGCTAATTAATTTAACCCTTTAAAATACTTGAGAGGCTCAGACTAGGGTTGCACGATATTGACAAAATGTGATATTGCGATATTGATCATGAATATTGCGATATCGTTATTAATTTCGATATTCTTATTATGTAAAAACACATAAGTTATGGGGAAATGCATCAAAATAGATTAATATATTAAAGCAAAATCAAGTTCTTACAACACCATGGTTTATTTCAACTAACAGTCAAATTGGACTGGTACAAGATGAATAAATAAAGAGCATGTCTACAAAACAGGACATGTTGTATGGTATAAAACAATATGTAATAAGAAAAATCAGAAATGAGCCCTTCAACACACGTGTAGCCTTTACAGGGCATGGGGCAGCCTTTCTGCACTGTTCATAAAGCTGCAGGATAGCTACTTGTGAGAAGTAGCAGCGGGATTGGATTTGATATAATTTGTCCAGTTTATTCAGAAGCATCCCGCCTTTTTCCCCACAGTGTAAATGGGCATCATATCTTTAGCCAAACAGTATGTGCTAGCCAGGGCCGGCTCTGGCACTTTTGGCACCCTTGGCGAGACCTGTGGACGGTGCTAGCATTAGTCATTTCTTTATGTCTCTTCAAGCTCTTAGTACCACTAGCAAAAGCATGCGATTGCTGATTTACCTGTGACACGATTGTGTCAAAGTATTAAAAGCCAAAGTATTTACAAGCTACAGAGGAGGCATGCTTTTTGTCCACTAATGTTTCCTCTTCCATCTCTGTTATTTCGTTGTCTCCCTGAGCCACCCTCATCTTTTTTTTCTTCTTTAGCTTCTCCAACTCGCTGTTTCTCTCTTTGTCCAGGTGTCTCTATTTCTCTTCACGTTGTCGGAGTTCACACATACGTCACGTGTTCCGTTATGGAACGCCAAATGGGTCACAATTCATGCGTTCAAAACGTGATTGTTCAACGACTGCACCTGCTAAGCAAGCGCTTGCGGCTGTTCCATAAACGCCCGCGCCTGTTAAATAAGCGCTTGCGCCTGTTAAAAACGGCTGTTAAAGTAACGTCTGCGCATGTTAAAGAAACGTCTGCGCCTGTTACAAACACCTGCTAGATAAACGCTTACAGGTGCCAGATAAACGTTTGTATGATTTAATATTGCTACTCCTTTTTCATGTAAACAAGGTGCTCACTCTTTAATATTCATGACTCTGAAGAAAGCTAGCTAGTTTGCTTTTACATTGCCTAGCACAGTGCGCCCTCGTGGACTTTTATATTTCACTCCAATGATATTTTATATATCGTTTCAGCCAAGGTTTCTCAACTTGTATTCCATATTTATTTTAAAATGTCATTACATTGGAAACCAGTGTGACATGAATACTGTTGGTATTGCAGAAATGCATGCTAAAAGTGCATTTAAGAATTACAAAATGTAAGAGTGGACACCATCCCCATTGCTGTAATAGTTTGTTATAGGGCAGACAATTGTTAACCAGTGCCAGGCATAGACGTCAATTGCGTACTTCAAAAAAAGTAACTTGTATTACCTTAACATGTATAATTTGTGCTTAATAAATATATGTACGTACTAGTTCATGTACAATTAATTATTGATATTGAACGTTTTAAGTGCACATACGTTTGTGAATTACACAATAGTCATTGACATTTTATTTAAAAGGTCTCCTCATTACGTAACTATTATGACATCCTCGGTAGAGTAGCTGTCAGAATGCTAGTAATAGGTAATAATATTACTATTAGTAATAGACTAATCCAATGCATTTCTTTTCCAAGTGTCAATAGTTTAAACAAATAATAAAAGAACCTCTGCTCTTTGTCCATGGTGCTGAAGTATGTGTGTATGTGCAATAGATGAAAGGCGTTTTTACTGTTATCAAAGTTGTGCATTACACGCAAACGTTAGGGATTGTGAATGTTACAGAGAGCTATATTATATGTTTGTTGAAACAGTTTTCAATAACACCATAGGTCCTTGAGTTCATGATGAAACAACGCCCCTGGTGACATGAATGATTGTCTATAAAATGTACATTAATAAATACTGTTGTTAAGACAGAGATGCACTCTGAAAATCTCATCTCATCTCATCTTCAACCGCTTATCCGGGGTCGGGTCGCGGGGGTAGCAGCTCTAGCAGGGGACCCCAAACTTCCCTTTCCCAGGCAACATTAGCCAGCTCTGACTGGGGAATCCCGAGGCGTTCCCAGGCCAGTGTGGAGATATAATCTCTCCACCTAGTCCTGGGTCTTCCCCGAGGTCTTCTCCCAGCTGGACGTGCCCAGGTGGCATTCGTACTAAATGCCCGAACCACCTCAACTGGCTCCTTTCTATGCAAAGGAGCAGCGGCTCTACTCCGAGTTCCTCTCGGATGACTGAGCTGCTCACCCTATCCCTAAGGGAGAGGCTAGCCACCTTTCTGAGAAAACCCATTTCGGCCGCTTGTACCCGCCACTCTGAAAATGCTATTAAAAATTACACAACGTAATGAAGAATCACAGAATTCACTAGGTATATGGATATTTTATTCTAGCTACAATTATCAACAACAAAACAACTGTGGCTTATTGTGATAACAATAAGACATAATCGTCATATCCTCAATCGTTATGGTCATAACGAGATGATCGGTAACACTTTACAATAAGGTACAGAAAAATATAAGTACTTACTGAGTAACGAATGGTTAGTTAATGAGAAGTTCCTGAATTCCGAATGGGGAACAAATGAGGAAGAACTGGTTGGTTAATGAGAAGTTCCTGAATTCATGTGAATCGTCACTAATGATTAGTTACTGATTAATGTGAATCAGTAACGAATGGGGAACAAATGAGGAAGAACTGGTTAGTTAATGAGAAGTTCCTGAATTCCGAATGGGGAACAAATGAGGAAGTACTGGTTAGTTAATGAGAAGTTCCTGAATTCATGTGAATCGTCACTAATGATTAGTTACTGATTAATGTGAATCAGTAACGAATGGGGAACAAATGAGGAAGAACTGGTTAGTTAATGAGAAGTTCCTGAACTCCGAATGGGGAACAAATGAGGAAATACTGGTTAGTTAATGAGAAGTTCCTGAATTCATGTGAATCGTCACTAATGATTAGTTACTGATTAATGTGAATCATCACTAATGATACTCAAGACATGGGAGTTATCGTAGGTAACCTAGGTTTCGAAAGGCGCCTTAGGTCCCACGCTGGTTCAATCCTTAACAAACTGATACTCATTAACGAATGATTACCTAACCATTAATTTACCATTAGCTAAGCATTCTGTGTACCTGCAAATAAAGTAATGCATCCCACTGGGTTGGTAATCATTAACTTACCATTAGTTAAGCGTTGTTTTTCTTACAATAAAGAAATGCATAATTTATTTCGGCTTTTCATTAACGAATGATTACCTAACCATTAATTTACCATTAGCTATACATTCTGTGTACCTGCAAATAAAGTAATGCATCCTACTGGGTTGGTAATCATTAATTTACCATTAGTTAAGCGTTGTTTTTCTTACAATAAAGAAATGCATACTTTATTTCTGCTTTTCATTAACGAATGATTACTTGACCATTAATTTACCATTAGCTAAGCATTCTGTGTACCTGCAAATAAAGTAATGCATCCTACTGGGTTGGTAATCATTAACTTACCATTAGTTAAGCGTTTTTCTTACATCTAAGAAATGCATCATATCTTTATGCTTTTCATTAACGAATGATTACTTGACCAACTACCATTTGTGAATCCGTGTGTACCAATTAAGTGTATTTAAAATTGTAAATATACATTGTATTTTATTATAATACTAAATCACAAGGCTGCACATTAAAACAAGGCACTGATCTGAAAATACACAAATAAACAAAAGAGCATTCTTTAAACATAAACAAAACAACATTTTCAATGCTTTAATTTGTACATATGACGTATGTCAAGCAACAATCTTCCAAGTGGACCATCTACATGGTCTTTTGCCAGCCAATGTGTCAGAGCTGTAGTACTCGAGACCGGTCTCGGTCTCGAGACCGGTCTCGAGACCACTTTTTAAGGTCTCGGTCTCGTCTCGGTCTCGGTTACATTTGGACTCGGTCTCGACTCGGTCTCGGACAGTAAGGACTCGTAAATTCTTCCGAGACCAGCCGAGACCAGCGTAGAAATTATCGCCCACAATTTTTCTAGCAAAATATTTAAGTATGACATGTACTGGCTGTATTTCCATTGGCTGTATTTCGTCCAGAGTCAGACAGTTTTTTTTCTGATGTGGCTTATCCCGCCAATGGCTATCTACTTTTGAAGAAAAGCCCACCCCCAGCGTCGCTAGAGCGTGCACCCATTCACGTAAATACTTCAATCTTAAACATATGCTCGATCATGTCTGCACAATCTGCCATTATATTCGTTTTGCCTATATTCAGCACAGTGAGCACAAATAAATAATTTGTCCGAAAACACACAGCGGTTAGTAATTAAAATACATACATAATGTTGAAAAGCTACAGCCGACGTCCTTCCATGACTTTTCCTAAATACGTGCATTTTACCTTGTCCCGTTTTCAGAATTGCAAAATCACAAACCGAACAATATATAAAACTACTATTTACATGTTTTCTGATACCTAAACTGCCTTCCTGTCGCCAAAATTCCACGCCGCTGGGCGTTGGTACCCTAATTGCGGTACCCAGACACCGATCACACTTCACTGAGCCTATATGGCAATGGTTGAATGGGCGATACACAGACAAATACTACGAGAACACATATAGACAATAGTCTGATTGGCTTGGTTGAACTACAAAAAAAGAGGTACGTTTATAAAGAAATATGTTTCAGTAAATAAACAGAACGAATTCCGCCAAATACATACAGCCCCATTCATGTGTCATGCGCCTATTGCACTCAATAATTAATAACGAATGAACCACAGTGTATTCATATAGCCTACAAGAGACTTCAACAAAATATTGTTTTGTATCGAAATTAAACGAATATGAACAATAATTATTAATAGGCTAACTACAAATGGGCGATAAATGAAATTACTCATGCACACAGAAGGACGTGGGACATACATAAGCCCGGGGGCATACGGCAGAAAGAGCATAAAACTGGAACGGTTATGGTTCGATCTATATGAAACTGAACCCGTTTTGGTCCGATCTTTATTAAACTGGAAGGGTTTTGGTCTGATCTATATGAACACTGTGCGCAGTTCAACCGGGTTAGTTTGCTGCTGTCTCATGTGCACTCGTAACAATAATGAACACTGTGCGCAGTGCAACCGTTCGTTTGCGTGTCCTGCTCAAGCAGACAAACAACTGAAGCTGCGTGCCTGTGGACGGATAAATAATTATAAATAGATTTGTTTATCGGCCAATCATTCGCAAATCATTTGATTGCAAGTCGCTTGTGATCTAAAATGTGTTAGCATTTACTACATCAACATAGGACATACAGTTTGATGGATTTTCATTTATTCGATTTTTAGAAATGTTAATATCATAGCCTGTGCATTTTAAAATCATGGTTTTATTTTCGTATTTTATGTTTACATAAGACAATAAATAGGCCTACATACTCTTTTAATAAAATTCATTTCATTCAGGATGACAACACAGTAGATGATCTGATGCTGTTGGTCAAGTGTTTTTTTTACATTGGTCATTGGACCAAAAACATGTCATATTATTTAGTGTTGATATGACTGGTCTCGGTCTCGCCCCCCTTTGGTATCGGTCTCGTCTCGGTCTCGGCCACCTTCGGTCTCGGTCTCGTCTCGGTCTCGGCCCCCTTCGGTCTTGGTCTCGTCTCGGTCTCGGCCCCCTTCGGTCTCGGTCTCGTCTCGGTCTCGCTTTAGGTGGTCTCGAGCACAGCTCTGCAATGTGTCCATTCTATGAATGCCAGGTGGTTTTTCAGTGATGTCTAAAGATACAAAACTCTCTTTTGCTACTGATGTGTTTATTTAACACATCAACAAACAGCGTGACTCTACAAAACACTTAACAAAAGAGAGACTGTTGTACACATCCTGGAGAGGGAGACCTTATTGTGTAATTGCTCTCCTCTCTTACACAGTACACACATTTCACGAGTTCGCACTTACATGCCAATTAAGGGATATAGGTTTAATGCGTATTTGGCGTGCTGTCCGGAGGGAGGGTTCCGGGCTCGGAATCCGGCCCGGGGCTCCGGGCTCGGAATTTGGCCCGAACCCAGAGTACCCCCCGCATGTAAGTGGTTAGGACTAGAATTTGAGCGGAGAAGGGGTGGTGGGGGGATGCTGCGAGCTGTCAGCGGAGCGAGGTAAGACTGCTGAGTCTATATGTACCCTCTAGCTGTTAATTGCTGAGGGCTTCCACCTGTAATTAATTAGCTGGAAGTCCTCCTCCCGAACCTTGTTAGTAAACCTCATTTCACGAGTTCGCACTTACATGCCAATTAAGGGATATAGGTTTAATGCGTATTTGGCGTGCTGTCCGGAGGGAGGGTTCCGGGCTCGGAATCCGGCCCGGGGCTCCGGGCTCGGAATTTGGCCCGAACCCAGAGTACCCCCCTAACGCTAAGGAGCCGAGGACAGCCGCTGGATTATAAACCCCCCAGAGAGCCGCGCTTGGCGGACTGGCATCGCGAGGAAGGGTCAGAATTGTTTTTTTTTTTTTTTTTTTTTTTTTTTTTTTTTTAAATGTTATTTATTATTATTATTATTATTATTATTTTATTTTTTTTTTTTTTTTTTTTTTTTTTTTTTTTTTTTTTTTAATTTTTGTTTATTAATCTATATATTTTTTTTTTTTTTTTTTTTTTTTTTTTTTTTTTTTTTTTTTTTTTTTTTTGTATGCGCGCGGCCTGTGAAGCCGTTCACGGCCTGGACTAGGCGGGCCCTGCTGGCCTGTGGACGTGGGGCGTTTGAACGTTTGTTGCGGGACTGAGGCCCGCTTGGTGTTCCTATTCCGACCGCTGGGAGACCAATGCTCGCTGGACGGAACGGGAAACGTGGGAGCTTTGCTGTGGGACCAATGCCCGTTTGGTATAGATTTATTCCGACCGCTGTGAGACCAATGCTCGCTGGACGGAAAGGAGGAACGTACAGGAAAGTGAGTGCTTGCCCGGGAGGTTCTCACGCGGCATCTGCTGGAGACCAATGCTCACTGGATGAAAGAGAGAACGATGGGCTCGACCGGGAAGTTCTCACTCCGTCCGCTGTGAGACTAGTGCTCGCTGGACGGAAAGGGGAAACGCGAAGGGGGAAAATGAGTGCTTGCCCGGGAGATTTTCTCACGCGGCACCTGCTGGAGACCAATGCTCACTGGATGAAAAGAGAAAACGTTGAAGCTCGACCGGGAAGTTCTCACTCCGTCCGCTGTGAGACTAGTGCTCGCTGGACGGAAAGGGGAAACGCGAAGGGGAAAATGAGTGCTTGCCCGGGAGATTTTCTCACGCGGCCTCTGCTGGAGACCAAATGCTCACTGGATGAAAAGAGAAAACGTACGAACTCAACCGGGAGGTTCTCATTCCGTCCGCTGTGAGACTAGTGCCCGCTGGACGGAAGGAAACGGGAAATAGCGAAAGTGAGTGCCTGCCCGGGAGATTTTCTCACGCGGCATCTGCTGGAGACCGAATGCTCACTGGATGAAAGAGAAAACAGGAGCGCTCTACCGGGGGCTCTCACTCCGTCCGCTGTGAGGCCAATGCTCGCTGGACGGAAAGAGAGGACAGAAAAGGAACAAGGGGGGGTTCTATTAATTAGAACGGAGTTCTATTACTTAGTTGATTTAATTGTCCATTTATCTATTGGTTGATTCGTTTACGAGGGTTTGGTGAGCTATTTTGATATGGGACCGATTTGTCCTGATATAGCTTTGGAAAGCGTCGGAGGACCATCTCCCTAGGGCTTGGATCTGCTGTTGGGAGAGGCCTTTTGGGCTGCTGAAGTTGCTGCCCCGATGCGGAATGAGTGGCCTGAAAAGTGTTCTGCTGGAATGCCTGACTGCTGGAGAACGGATTTGAGGTGCTTCTGGAACCAGAAACGTGACACGGGTTTCCGGGATTCGTCCATGAACAGGGGTTCCAGAGGAGATCTAGCCTGGGATCTTCTCCGTTGCCGGTAAACCCGAATTGACTGGTACGGTTGGATTTGCGAGGCTAGGTTAAAAATGTAGATAAAATGGCCTTTATTGTTCTGGTCGGTCTTGCTTCGTTTAATCAGAAATGAAATTGCCTCGTCGTCTATTACTGATAGGTCTGAGATGGTGGGGTGGATTTCGGGGTCGAATTTGGAAGTGGTGGTGAGTTCCGAGCACCTGAGGAAGCCGAAAAAGGCTAGGATAAACATGGCGTCAAGTGTGCGGGCGGCACCTAGGGGCTGGTAGCCTGTGCGGAGGGTGTAAATGCATTTGGTTAAGATATCAAGGGTTAAGGGTTGCCTGGCGTCGGTACGGGTGGGCTGGGATCTTTGAATCCCTTTAATCAGGAGGGAGGTTTGTGCGTTGCTTATTCCGGGGAGGGAGCGCCGTGCATCAATTTATGGAAAAACTGGATGCCGCTCAGGTACCCTCTAATGGACCCGGCTTGTAAGCCCTTTATAGTATAAAGATAGGAGGAGAAAGACGTTATGGAAAGAAGGGAAAAATCGGGAAGGGTAGGTTGTAAGAAGCGTGGAATGTTTTAAAACTTTTCCAGGCGGTAAGGTAGGATTGGAGGGTCCTGGGGGCGACTGCGTGAAGGATGGTGTTGAGTGATGAGTCGAGCAGGGTTTTTAGCGGGTGGTTTACGGGAATATCAACTCCGAATAGCGAGGTACCGGAGTAGGGATATGGTCCGCCTCCGGAGCCAGCGTCCTGAATTTCTGAAACAGAAAGCGAGACAGGGAGTCAGCGATTTGATTCTCCGACCCGGGATATGCTTAGCGACGATAATGAATTGGTCGCAAGCTGCGATCCAGGTGAGGCGCCTTAAGAGTGGCATCAGAGCGGGTGAATGGGAACGGCCTCTGTTAATGCAGTGCACGGTCGCCTCGTTGTCGCAATGCACTAGGATGCTTGTAGAGGACCATTCCTTCCCCCACAGGAAAGCTGCTACTACGAGGGGGTAGAGCTCGAATAGCGCCGAGGATTGCGGTAATTGCTGGAACTGGGGTGGCCACGGAGCCGCGAACCAACGACCTTGGTAGAATCCCCCGAACCCGATTGAGGGGGCGGCGTCTGAACAGTTGGATGTCGGTGGGGAACGCGACGAGGTTTTTGTGAAAAAACGATAGGCCGTTCCACTGTTTTAGAAATGTTACCCATAGCCTAAGTTCGTCGCGGCATGCATGGGTTAAGGAAATGGGGTCCTCTAGCGAGTGGACGGAGGACGCGAGTGAGAGGAGATGCGATACGAAGGGGCGACCCTGCGGGATGATGCGCATCGCGAAGTTTAAATGGCCAAGCAGGGACAAGAGTTCGCGTTTCGAGAGAACCGATTTCTCGAGGAAGGTAGAGGAGACGAGAATTATTCGGTCGATTTTCTCCTTTGGCAGGGAGGCTTGGAATTCCCTAGAATCCAAGTTAATCCCTAGGAACTCGATGGACGTCGCGGGGCCCATGGTTTTCTCCTCTGCGAGGGGGATTCCGAGCTCGGAGAAGACGTTTTGGACTGAGAGGAGGTGCGCGGCCGGGATGGCGTTGGGAGGCGAGATTATTAGAAAATCATCTAGCAGGTGAATGAGGTGGGGGATGGCGTAGTTTTTGACAAGATCCAGCAGACTGCTTCTGATAGCATGTCGAATATTTTTAGGGCTGCTTTTGCATCCGAACGTTAGACGTACGGCGAAATAGTATTTCTCGAGCCAGCGGACTCCAAAGAGATGCCATGAGTCGGGATGGATGGGCATGACTTTGAAAGCGGATGTAACGTCAACTTTGGCCAGCCAGGCACCCCGACCCGCGATTTTAATCAGGTAGATGCCTGGTCTATGCCGTGGAATTTAAGCGAAGATTCGTCGAGAGGGGACAGGCTGTTAATACTTGGGAACGGGGAATTGCGTGGGTCTGACAGGGTGATAAAAATGCGTTTTTATCTCGTCCGGGTGGATGGCCGTTCTAAATACATTGCCTGAAATTTTTAATTAATTAATTTTATTATTATTATTATTATTTTTTTTTTTTTTTTTTTTTTTTTTTTTCTACGGGAGTCGTGGAATAATTTGGATGTTTTATTTGCGGGTTTAGGCTGGACGTACGCCGCCGCAGAGCTACAAATATGCATGGAACGGCTGCGTGCTCTATGGCATCCGCCCGCGTTGAAATTATCACCGATCTGCCTGCCTTCGATAAGAGCGGAGACCTGGGTTCAGTGGGTTGCGCTGGTGGTTGCTGTACGAGTTACGTAGCTGGTGGACAAATAGGGTTGCTCGAACCGGAGTGGGGAGGAGGGGAGGGGGAATGGCGGTTGGAAGGATGAAGAGTGAGCTTGCGCAGCGAGCGGGGGCGGGCCCGCGCTGGTTTGGAGCTGTGGGGCTGCGGGCCTGCGGGCCACTGCCGGTGGGCGGGGTTGTGCCGCTGCCAGTGGGCGGGGTTGGCACCTGGAGGGTAGAGAGACTGGAGGCGAGGGTTAGCCTGTACTGCTGGCTGGGAAAGCTTCGCGCTAGTGCCCGGGGGCGGAGCTCGGGGCCGCTGGAAAGGGAGAGGGTTATTAGGGGTATAAGGCTGAGCTGTAAAAGGGGAGCAGCTGGGCTCGTCCGAATGCGGCGCTGCGGCGGCAGAGGCATTGGCGGAGCAAAGCGAGCCGTGTCCTGAGCGGGAGGACGACGGAGTTGCCTGGGGCGGTATATTTTGAGCCCTGCGGGTTTTGCCCTGCCTGCGGGCCGGTTTGGGAGACATATAGGTCGTACGGCTCCGCTTTGTGCGTCTTCCTTGAGACCTGTGGGTCCGACTTGCCCAGCGCTTGTCTTAGCCCGGCTACGGTCCAGTTCCCCACGGGAGGGATCGTCGGGATGGTCGAGCGGTGGAGGGGGCCGGGGAAGAAGGTGGTGGTTTTGCTGGGGGCGGCGAAGCCTGGTACCGGCGTCCGGGTGAACGCGCGGATGGTCGGGCCGGAGTGCGGCCGCGAGAAGCCCTGGGCTCCGGAGTGGCGTACGGCATGACCGAAATGGTCGGGAGACCCGCGACTTGCGGGGGGACATTCCTGGGATTGTTAGTGCCTTCCGCGGAGGAAGCGCTTTAGCGAGACGAGTAGTATCTGGGCGAGAGAAGCAGCTGCGAGCTGTCAGCGGAGCGAGGTAAGACTGCTGAGTCTATATGTACCCTCTAGCTGTTAATTGCTGAGGGCTTCCACCTGTAATTAATTAGCTGGAAGTCCTCCTCCCGAACCTTGTTAGTAAACCTCATGTAAAATTACCACTGTCACATTTACAAACCCAATAGATGTTATCTATTAGATGAGCATGGACACATTGACACCTGTCACCAGCTAATCAATAGATTTAGCACAAAACTATGTCCAATGCATGGACCAGCACCACAAAGGCCAAATAATAAAATATGCATTTACTCACCAAGGCTGATGGCTCACTTAAAGATAATACACAGATTCACCGTTTGTGTTGAAACTCATAATACTATATAGTATTTTGACATCCAGGAGATAAGGAGGCAGTCCACAAATGTGTTCTAAGACTAGATGGAGGACATGAAAAGATTAGGAAGGAAATGTAATAATTATTAACCAAATATCAACCAAAGCGAACAATAACGTAAAAAACTGTTATTCATTCGAAAGCTTTTTTTGTGGTGATGATATAAATAAAATAAAACCAACATTTTGCATTAGTAGCAGTACATTTCAGTAGATGGATTCCATGAAAGCTGCTGCTAATTTAGTTATTTTGTACGATTACTCTTATACTGTATATTATAATTTACCTTCACAATGTGGTATTACAGTTTTTCTCCATTGGTTTGGCTCATTTCTTGAAACAGAAATTACATTCTCAAAACTCGAAGATCATTTGGCAAAACAGTGTTACAGTTCAGCACAACACTATAGCTCACTTGCAAAAGCTCATATCTCTCCCAAAACTGTTCACTCATTCTTCAAAACTAAATTCCTTTCCCATATAAAGAGTCAGTGCCACCAAAATGGCAGAGGTCCTTCTCAATTGCTTTGGCTCATTTCTTGAAACAGACCGGACGTTCTCAACACTCTTGGTGCTTTTGCCAAAATAACGTGGATGGTTCGGCACAACACCATGGTTCACCTGCAAAACCTCATACCTCTCCGAAAACAGTTCACTCATGTGTCAAAACTAAATTTCCTTCTCATTTAACCAGTCAGTGCCCCCAAAATGCTTCGTCCCTTTGGCATTGTGTAAGCACTGCAAGTCAAAATGTTTAGATGTTTTATCACCATTGAATTATCCCTCATGTCCACCTTTCAGTCTTAGCCCAGTCCTTCATTGATAATAGTTACTGTACTGTTTACTGTAGTCTAGCTAACAGAATACAATTAAGTATAAAACTGAAAAATAAATTAGAAATAGGATTTTAGGGTAAGAGTGCCCCCCCCGCCCATCACACATTGCACTCATGCTGCTAAGGAAATTGTAACTTTTATCACTCATACACATAAAGTAACTTCCATACATCAGAGTAAAAATAAATGTATACAGCATAATATACTGGACTATAAAGACAAACAAAAAACACTGAAAATTATATGCAGCCTACAGTGCTGTAAATACAGTAAAATTGGAGTTTCACAACTAAGAATTCGTCACTGGTCACTGTCCTCACCCTCCTGGCCATCCACACACTTCTGTCTGTCTGGCCACAGATTCATCAATACTGTGGAAAATAAACTATTCCACACACACACACACAGAAAATAAATAGGTAAATGTGAAAATAAATATGTCTTGCTCTATGCACAGTGTCCTGTCCTATAAAACATATAATTCCATCATTGACTGACTAAATGCCTGTTTTCCCTGCTAACGGTTTGGATAAAGGAGCAGACTGTAGAGCGAGAAACATTGGGCTGGACTCGGCGACCTGCCTCCGCCACTGTGAGGCCATGGTTGATGACATGGTCTATAATTGAGGCCCGAATTTCATCCGGGACAGCATGGTGTCTTCGTGCTCCTCGGCCTCTTCCCCCTATTCCACCACCACGCACCCTTACTCCTCTTCTTCTTCCTCTTACTCGAGCAGGCAGTTGCCTTTGTTCATTTACTTGGCCAGGTGCCTCCATGTTTAGAAGATGTACTGGTCCTGCATGGTCAAGCTCTTTACATACATGTTTGGCAGCATTCACAGTCATGGACAGAACCAGTCAGGTAAATAAACATACTGTTTTATTGGTCATCTGAGATGTGTGACAGTCCTCCTGCAGTCAAGTTATAGTATCAATCAATTGCTGTAATATGTAAATGTACCAAATGATCCAAGGGATTCATATATGGTATTCATGGTTTTATGTTCTTGACTACTTTTGACAATTGAACAGACTATTGTGCATGTGATGACTTACACAATGAAATGACGCTGACACGTTTTGGAGCGAAAAACCATTAGACTGAGAATCAACAATCAGTTTAGATCAACAAGATCTATTCACTTGGAAATTGTGCTAAATGTAGGCTACCTGTACTTAATCATTTGCAAAGATGTACTGAGACATTTGCAATTTGATGAAATTAATGAGAAATTCAATTCTGTTTTGAACAATTGCCAAGTGGTTTGGAGGTTTTTCCATGTTGTTTTGAAAATGTAATTTCTGTTTCAAAAAATGAGCCAAACCAATGGAGAAAAACTGTAAGTGACTCCACTTTACATCATCCGATCTTCCTCCGTGCAAACTTTTCAATTGTTTTGGGAATTAAGTCACTGTCGCGACTGGTTATTATCCGACTGAGAACGTATCTGTTTTCCTCCACCTGTTTGTTATGTTGCCTAATGGAGCGTCTGTATATATGCACTGTCAACTTGGGCTGCGACATTTACTCTTCCAAGTAAGTAAGCCCAACTTCACAGCATTTTCCAAATGACTCCCGCTGCTCTCATGTTTAGCAACCCTTTCTGAAAGATGTTTCAAATCTTTATAGCCCGTCTTCGACCAAGTACCCTCTCTACCAAATAGCAGACATGGAAAACAGAAGAGTGCCTTCTTCTGTAAGCTAAACGTTAGTCACTGTTTCTTCAAAAATCACTCCACATTAAACCGTCTGTTAACTTTACCAGTGGTTTGTGTAATAACACAATCCCCGAGTGTTTGATGTGACCCAAGTCGCTTAACTTCAAGTTTCTCCTCCAATTTTAGAGTATCAAACCGGTGCTCCAGAATAAAATCCACTGTATTCTTTGTTCTAATCCGTTAGCGAAGCTGACAAACTAGGTACTACAATACAGCTACAACGCTCTTCTGCAGGCTAATGTTAGCGCCAGACAGACAGACAATCAGGTCTGAAATACAAACTGACGCTGTAGTGTATGGCGTTATATTTGTGACACATTCATGAGCGCGTAATTGTAAGTTTTGAGCACAGAGTACTATATTGTGCGCGCTCAGGTCTTGATACACGCTCGCTCAACTTGCAGCTGCGCGCTCAAAAACTCGTTCTCTGCGCACAAGTCATGTCCCCCGCTCGCTCGCTCAACCTCATCACTCTGTGCGCGCTCAAGTCTTGAGACACACGATCGCTCAACTTCAACAGCACGTTACAAAAGTGCCACAAAACCAACCAATCAGAGGATTAAACAAAGTCAATTGTGATTGGCTGTTGTTCTCCAATTAAATCCCTTCCCAAAAAAGACGAAAAAATATAGGGATTTTATGGATTTTAGTTGTTATCTATCCACCCACACAAAACTTACAAGACACTTATAAATAAATAATGACAAAATGTTTTTTAATGCAGTTTTAATCCGCATATACGGCTCTTTGTCCGGTTTCATGTGGCTCTTACACGTTCAAATAGAAGTGTTTTTTTTATGTCGGTGTTTGCTTCGCTTGAATTCAATAAAATAGTTTCCGTCAAACACGCATGTGTCACAAACTAGGGGTGTAGTGCAGTTAAAAGCCATTTGCAGAGCTAGTTTACACGTTTGTGGTGTTTATTATAAATACCATTTATACCCAACACGTAATAACAAACCTAAATAAATTCCTATTTGGTGCAGTGGTTGGAGCCATTGGCTGCGGAGCCTGAGGTCATTGGTTCGGTTCCCCCATGCCGTATTATGTCTTTTCTAATAGTTTTTAAGCTTTTATTTTTTAAATTTGATTTTTGCCCATGTGTATGATGTGGCTCTTCGCAGTACCACAGTAAAACATGTGTCTCTCAGCCACCCCTGCAGTAGCGCGCACAGAGTGATGAGGTTGAGCGCGAGGAGGACATGACTTGTGCGCAGAGAACGAGTTTTTGAGCGCGCACCTGCAAGGTGAGCGAGCGTGTATCAAGTCCTGAGCGCGCACAATATAGTACTCTGTGCTCAAAACTTACAATTACGAGCTCAGGAATGTGTCACAAATATAACGCCATAGTAGTGGGGCTACGAGCTGACTGCCCAATTGGAAAAAATAGTGTGATTGACTTTACCACGCTTACATTCTGAGCATGCGCATTAATGTTTTCACACGTTTAATGTACTTTGCATTGGGAGAGAGGGGCTAGCCCCACCTCACGCTTAGTCTATGGCCGACTGCGAACTCGAATCGGCTAAATGCAGTCTGAAGCATCAAGGCAGCGATCAATGAACATGAAATAAAATCCTAACACAAATTACATGCAATTGAGAAAAAAATGATTATGAAAGTAATCTTCGAGAAATAAAACTACCATATTTTGTTGCATTTTTTTCTGTTGACAACCGGTGGGGCTGTTTGTATGAGCAAGTTACCTTTTGTGTTCCTCCCTTTGTGAGGAGTTAATCCTAGTGGGATAGAAGCGGATGAGCGTCTCGTCCACCTGAAAGGACATGGAGTATTCAGGAGTACGAGCTGGAGTTCAGGACTCTACCAGCGGGAACTTGGTGGAGCGAGCGGCGGGCCTACAGCAATCTGTTTTGTTGCCATTTGCATCCGGACGTCCATCGGGAGTTTGCATGCCGAGATACATTAAGCTGGATTATCTACTGGCTGCTCTCGGACATCTCGGGGATGGCCCGTCCTTGCCACCTAGCCCAGTTGCTGCTACCAGCGACAAAGCAAAGCGGAGGGCAGGAATTCTGACACTTCCGAGTTCGACTCACTAAGGTGAGCGCACCACACATCCCTTTGGAGCCCTCTAAAACCCACACTAACATTTCTGTGGTTTTCCCTTCCTGCCAAACAAGCCTTTGTGAACATGACCATACTCCCAATGCTTGACTTTGGTGACGTTATCTACAAAACTGCTTCAAATTCTCTGTTAAAAAATTGGATGTAGTATACCACAGTGCCATTTGTTTTGTTACTAATGCCCCATATAACACCCACCACTGCAATCTATATTCTCTAGTCGGAGGGCCTCTTTACAAACCCAGCGCCTGAATCACTGGTACCTCCTCATCTATAAATCCTTATTAGGCAAAACACCACCTTACCTAAATTCATTAATATCCATAACAACACCCACCCTTAATCTGCGCTCGAGCAGGAATGTACCCTAGTCGCTAAAAAAAACGTGCACCTCATTTGGCCGCCTCTCTTTTCAATTCTCGGCTGCTAATCATTGGAACTATTTACAAAAGTCTCTAAAACTTGAGTCCATCGTCCTCATCACTACTTTTAAGGCATTACTTGGAAATGTACTGACTGACCGCTGCACGGTCTGACTCCACTCCTTTGCCTGTTTATGCACTAGCGTATTTATCAAAGCCTCAGCGCATATTGCACATAATCAACTGCACAGCTGTTTGTATATATTCGCACATGATCAATTACAGCCATGTGCATCGTGCCTGTATTCTAGGCTTGTCCTTCTCTCTGTCGTGGACATAAAGTAAAGGGTCAGAAGGACAACTTAGGGGAAGATCTGCTCCATCTGATCCATAAGAAGATTGGGAATGTCATATGGTCAGATAAAACCGTCTCAACTCAACTCGTCATGTTTGGAGGAGAACGAATGCTGAGTTGCATCCAAAGAACACCATACCTACTGTGAAGCATGGGGGTGTAAAAATCATGCTTTGGGGCTATTTTTCTGCAAAGGGACCAGGACAACTGATCCGTGTAAAGGAAAGAATGAATGGGGCCATGTATCGTGAGATTTTGAGTAAAAACCTCTTCCCATCAGCCCGGGCATTGAAGATGAAACGTGGTTGGGTCTTTCTGCATGACAATGATCCCAAACACACCACCCGGGCAACGAAGGAGGGGCTTTGTAAGAAGCATTCAAGGTCCTGGAGTGGCCTAGCCAGTCTGCAGATCTCAACCCCGTAGAAAATCTTTGGAGGGAGTTGAAAGTCTGTGTTGCCCAGCGACAGCCCAGAAACGTCACTGCTCTAGAGGAGATCTGCATGGAGGAATGGGCCAAAATACCAGCAACGGTGTGTGAAAACCTTGTGAAGACTTACAGAAAAAGTTTGACCTCTGTCATTGCCAACAAAGGGTCAATAACAAAGTATTGAGATAAACTTTTGTTATTGACCAAATACGTATTTTGCACCATAATTTGCAAATGAATTCATAAAAAATCCTACAATCTGATATTGTCTCTCATAAGTGAAGTGTATGATGACGATTGCAGGCCTCTCACATCTTTTTAAGTGGGAGAACTTGCACAATTGGTGGCTGACTAAATACTTTTTTGCCCCCTGTATATAGGTTTTTTGTAAAGTGCTGTCCCTTTCCCATTTTGAGCCCTTGAAGCCTCTTGCACTCAGTCACTTAACAGGAAGACATTTTTGATCCCCTAGGGGTAATAATGATGACCAGAGGGACCGCCTAACTCACACATTTTCCTTGGTAGATTTAAAAGAGCATAACTCTGCGGTTCTGATGTGAATTGGCAAATTGTTTAACAAATGCATCCATGTTGATGGAGCGTGCCCTCCTTGACTCAACACTCAGAATACCAAGGTGACTTAACCTGTCATCAGCCAATGTTGTCCTAAGGTGGGTTTTAATCAGTTTTAAAGCTGAGAAGCTTCTCTCGCAAGAAGCACTGCTGACTGGTGTAACAACAGAAATCTTACAAAGTCGAAACTGCTCATGGAAGACCTCTTTATATGGTTCTAAAAACACAATGTAACAATTCAGGTGTTAAAATATTATTATTTTACACCATTTCTAATATTTAACTACGTAGGCTCCATTTAAACAATACAAATGCTGCAAATGGTACAGAGTTGCCGACGCTAGCTAGCGTCACTTCACTTGTCCCAGACAAGCGGACAGGTCACTCAGGAAAGAGAATGAACTACTCCTGTCACATCCACGTATATATATATATATTTCTATTTCTTCTTCGGACACACATGAGAGAGAATGGTGTTTATCATGTTCTTGATTATTGGGACAGATGGGTGGATATTATGAGGAAGATGGTGGGCAAGGGTCATCTCCCAGGCATCCAACAGCAAGATGTTAACCCCCTTAAACATGGACCTGAGGACCCCATCCAGCTGCACTGCAAACCAGTCGCTTACAATCAGGCTCTCCTGTAGGCTTTGGCCACGGAGATTAGCGGAACGCAACACGATCATGGTCTCCGGAGCCCGCTCTAGAAGGCGAACCACCGCCCTCCGAATGTGGCGCAGTCTGCGAATGTAGACCTCCACAGGAAAGGTGGTGAAATGGGCCCAAATGCTGATGATGACAACGGTGTTCGAACCGCCAACCAAACCCTCCAGCTCGTTAGCCACGTAGCGCAGCTGAGTGACGCTGAGAGGCAGGTATGAGATTGGGGGACCGTGGCTGCGGTAGTTTAGCATGATGTTTTGGCCCATATCCACTGCCATGAAGGGCCCTGCTTGTGCCGGACTTCTAAGGTTGAACTCCTTTAGCTCTGTCAGACAGAAAGAGAGTGTTAACATCTGAGACAGCTGAGTGGGTAATATTAAGGTTTAGAAAAACATGCTCACCTGGCAAAAAGCTGGTTAGGAACTCGTAGTACTGTCTGACGGTGGAGTCTCCGTATATATTTACCACCTTGCCCTTCAAACACTGGTTAATGGAAGCAGGGTCGTTATACTCTTGTATCACAACACCACTCAGCATCCGCCATGACCACTTGAAGTAATAGCCAGAAGGAGTCGTCATTAAAGGTGTCCCCGTTTCAATGGTGCTGTTCTCCCCTGGTTTGTCTGGAAAAGTGGAGCAGGCAGGAAACATTGAGTACCATCATAGACACCCGCATATATTTAGTTGAACACAATGTTTTCACAATGCTTACCTTTCTTCTTATAGAGCACTTTGACCGTGTCAGAGCCATTTGCATACATACGTACTTTGAGGTTTGTTCTAATAAAAAGTTGATAATGATTGTCAGTTTTAGAAAGGCATTAGGCATTCAATGAATCACTCTCTGTTATTGTACTCTTGTAAGAAGTGGAGGAATGTATTTGGACAGAGATAAAATCTAAAGCACACTTTTTCACCTAACACTTACCTTTGAAACAGAAGTGCTTCTTTGTCAGTTATCAGATTATTCTGGTATCCTGCTCTGAAGTGGTTCCTCCGCTTGTCACAGCTCAGGCCCTGACTTGGCTTGTAACAATACCAGGGCTCCCCTGTGAGGATGTCTGTGTAATTGCACACTGGTTTCTGGTTGGTTGGCAGGCACATGTTACACATGGTGGTTTCTGACACGGACCCAGAACGGAACTCACTTTTGTAAAGCACTCGGTCTGGGTGTTCCTCACGTAAACGCCGTAAAACTGCAATTGCCTCACTGGGATGGATCAGAGTCACTTCCACCCGTACAGGCCCCTCCCACAGTAATGGAAAAACAGCAGAGTAGGTACCATTGTTGTGGTCCACCACCTGTCCTGCAACACCTGCCCCCAACTCAGGGGATTGTAATCGGGCAACCAGGAAGTCCCCACCGTAACTCTTCAAACGTCCCTTGAAATCTTTCAGAACAACCCGAGCCTCTAGCTGGTCCCCCACGTGCCGCTCTCTGTCACCCTCTGCTGGCATGACAACAAACTGGCTGTGCGCAGCATCGCTGGTTTCTTCCAATGGTGTAGGTGTAGACCGCTGAGGAGGCTCTGGCCATGAAATGGACTTCAGGAGGTTACGCTCTTCTAGAGCCTCCTCAGGTGACGGCTCCTGGCCTAGGTCTCTACAGAAGCTTTGTTTTGGTTTCAAATGAGAAAGACCATTGGACGAGATGTTGCACCGTTCCAAAGTACAGTTGGGAGATACAGTAGATTTAAGACAAGGTTGTACTTGTTTTGGGGAAAGACTGTATTTCTTAAACACATCCAAGATGGCGATGTTCCAGAACCGGAAGATCAGGCCGAACAATACCAGCAGTCCAAAGATGTGTTTATATTTCGACAGGAAGTTCATGGCCCCAACCCCTAATATAGAGAGAGAAACTGTTAACTGGTCATTTATGCTTAATCCACAGTTTACCATCTGATTTAGTAATAACTGCTGTCAGATGATAATCTTTGATTCCAAAGTTGAATCTTAGAACATTGCATAATTTTTCATCCATTTATAAATGTTAGTAAGAAGAGAACAACCAGTGCTTTCATGAACACTTACATGATGTATTAAAAACCCAATTAATACTTACTTTTCAAATAATCATATTTTTACATGTTTTAATTTCATAAAAGGATTAATAAAAAAGTAATATGTGTTTTTGCGGTAACATACTTTTTCCTGGATTTGATATTATGTACTCTGTAACCTTGTCCATTTGGGTAACAAATGCCTTGGAGTTTACAGTGCATAGAAAATGTGGTTTACTAAACTACAACTGATGCATATTTCTCAAAACAATAAGCAATACATGATATTTGATATTTTTTCAATTTCAGGTGGACTTGTTGGCTACTATTGTCCAAAAATGTATAACAAAATTTGAGGAGAAAAAAAACAGTCAGCCTGGGATAACCAGTCATGGAGTGTAAAAGAATGTCAGATTTCAAATGGCTGGTCTACAAAAGAAAAACAAACATTATGGCAACCTTTTCATACCAGACCTTTCAAACATCCAAAACTAAAAGGAAGAAAAAACTGATATTCAACTGATAAAATGGTATGAGAAATTTCTTTGATTAATTTAGAAATTATTCTCTAAATACATAATTATTTGCAGAAGGTATATGTACACTATAACCACAGAAACAATACATATTAAGGAAATGAAAACATTTTCTAGTAAAATCAGGTAAAAAAAATATTAGTACAGATAAGATAAATAAGCAAATTTTAAACATGCATTTTTGAAGATGCATATAATAAATAATAATAATAATAATAATACATTTTATTTATAATGCGCTTTTCTTAAACCCAAAGTAAAATAAACAAAAATACAAATACAAAAAAACAACAAGGGCAATACAACAATTAGAGAAAAACAGCCTTCAATAAATGTGTCTTAATCAGCTTTTTAAAGTGTTCCAGTGTTGGTGCATTTCTGATGGTAGGAGGAAGCACATTCCATAGCTTGGGGGCTTTGTATGAAAAGGCTCTTTCCCCCATGGTCTTAAGTTTACATGAGGGCTGATGTAGTAAAAGAGAATTAGAAGAACAGAGAGAACATGATGGAGTATAATGGCTAATGAGATCACATAGGTACTCAGGTGCAGTCGCATGTAGCGCCTTGTATGTTAGTATAAGAATTTTGAAATCAATTCTCGCTTTTATGGGAAGCCAGTGCAACTGTAAAAGCACCGGTGTGATGTGCTCACGAGGAGAGGTACGAGTGAGCACACGGGCAGCAGAATTTTGAATGTACTGTAGCCTACTCAGAGATTTAGCTGGAAGGCCAGAGAACAAGGCATTACAATAATCTAGCCTAGTTGTAATAAAGGCATGTATTAGCCTTTCTGTGTCTGCAAAAGACAGGAAAGTTCTAAGTCGAGCAACGTTTCTCAGATGGCAAAAAGACGTTTTAGAAATGTTTTTTATATGTGCTTCAAAAGTTAGCTGTGGATAAAAAATGACACCTCCGCATCTGTAAAGTTGGAATTACAATGCTGGAGTCAACAATTAAACTAATCTGCTCGGCTTTACGAGTAGCCGCCACCGTACCAATCTGCATCAATTCAGTTTTGGAGCCGTTCAGCTTGAGGAAGTTATTCTGCATCCATAAACTGATCTCCGCTAGACAACTACGCAGAGCTATTAATGAGCAATGAACATCAGGACTAGTGGTTAGTAAATCTGTGTATCATCCGCATAGCAGTGATACCCAAGACCATGTTTCCTGATGATCTGCCCAAGTGGAAGCATGTAGATGTTAAATGAAATTGGACCCAACACTGAACCTTGAGGAACTCCCTGTCGAACAGGCACAGTGTCAGATTTGTAATTACCCAAGCTTACAAACAAGGCACGATTCGTTAAATTCACAGAGTATGTTGCTGAATTTGACTATTGTCTGTTTAATATCATTACCTTGCCTTTGTGAGAACGCCCACTTTCAATACAATTCAAGTTCAAGGCACTGAATCCTGTGCCTGGTTCTCTCTTTCCTTCATCACTATCACATACAGTGGATATAAAAGTATACACACCCCTGTTAAAATGCCAGGTTTTTGTGATGTGAAAAAACTTGACAAAGATAAATCATGTCAGAACTTGGCCTGTTTTCACTGTGTTCCATGGTATATCTTATGCTTTGGAAATTATATATATATGTGACACCCAATAAGCACCACCACACTCACTAATACATACAGTATAATATATATATATATATATATATATGAGTGACACCAAATATGTACCACTACACTCACTAATATATACAGTATAATATATATTAGTGACACCCAATAAGCACCACCATACTCACTAATACATACAGTACAATATATATATATATATATATATATGAGTGACACCAAATAAGCACCATCACACTCACTAATACATATACAGTATAATATATAAATATGTGACACCCAATAAGCACCACCACACTCACAAATACATACAGTATAATATATATATATATGTGACACCCAATAAGCACCACCACACTCACTAATGCATACAGTATAATATATTTATATATATATATGAGTGACACCAAATAAGCACCATCACACTCACTAATACATATACAGTATAATATATAAATATGTGACACCCAATAAGCACCACCACACTCACAAATACATACAGTATAATATATATATATATATATGTGACACCCAATAAGCACCACCACACTCACTAATACATACAGTATAATATATATATATGTGACACCCAATAAGCACCACCACACTCACTAATGCATACAGTATAATATATTTATATATATATATGTGATACTAATGGTTTCCTAGGCTTTATTTATCTGTGTCTCCCTATTGCTTGTTGACAGATCGTTCGTCTTGTACACTCGTTTCCGGCGTACTTACTTTTTGTTTTCACAGTGACATGTCTCTGCCTTATCGCCCTTGTGACGCAGAGGGCAATCCAGCAAGAAAACAAACATAGAGCACCTATGCTCACACCGTCTGAACTCTTACTGCAAAACAGGTACGACCCACTGGCTCAGAAAAAAATGGGTGTAGATGAACGCGGGGAAGCATATCGCACCTGAACTTTTGTCCAGTGCAAAATGTCCAAAGTATTAGGCAGATCATCAAAACTACAGTCAAACATTGACTCTGTATTGCCACCACAACCACCAAGAAATAACTTGTCTGTTATGTCACAATTTTATAGAATTTCCCACAAAAACCCTAGAAGTGTCACGAATCCTTTGTGACCTGGGTGTAGGTTCCTGGGATCTGGGTGTAAGGTGTTTTTCTCTACCTCTGGTGGGTCATGACCAGATTTCTAGGCTCTCTGATTCTGTTCTGCACACCTGTTCTGGAAGAGCCATCAGTCACACTTGGACCTGATCACTCATCAATGAAGATATTTATGAGACAACCAGACCATCATTCCCTACCGCATCGTTAAGTCACTTAGTATGTGATCGACCAACCAGTTATAGAATGTATTCCGTGTGAGCTTATTCAGTTTGTATTGCGGTTCATATTCTGACCTGTTTGTTTGCCTCTGTCCAGGATTACCTATCAACACATGTTTCCACTGCCATTCATCTGGAGAATCAGATGTTCACCTCTGCACTGAGAGACCTAACACTTTGGGATGACTACGGACCTGTCACTGCACTCATCTCTCATCACCTGCCACATCTACCCAGATAATTTCACAATAAACCACTCTGTTTAACTTTTCACCTGCGTCCAGTCTGCATTTTGGGTTCACTCTTGCCTGAGACCTGACAAGAAGAAACAGTTGGACATCTTAAAGCTGGCACATGTTGTCTTGACACACTACCATCAGACTTTTTTTGACTTTTTTAACTCCATAACAAAGATCTGCAGCTAATAGTTAATAGCTCTTTACAATCAGGGATTTTCCCAACATCACTAAACAGCTGCTATTAAGCCGCTATTAAAAAAGAGAACACTGGATGCAACTATTTTGGACAACTTTAGTCCTGTATCAAATCTACCTTTTATAGCCAAGATTATTGAGAAGGTGGTCTTCCATCAACTAAGCAAATGTGTGAACTCAAACGGTCTCTTAGACAAGTTCCAATCAGGCTTCCGACCTCACCATAGTACTGAAATGTCTCTGATAAAAGTTTTAAATGATATGACTGAACACAGTAGATCATATAACACCTCTGGACAGGCTGGCAAATTGAGTAGGACTCCGGGACAGTCCTTAATTGGCTCAGGTCTTCTTTACATGGCCGGAGTTACTTTGTCACCATCAGAAATCATCAATCTAATAAGGTGGCTATGACATGGGGAATTCCCCAGGGATCAATTCTCGGACCACTTCTGTTCAATCTCTATATGCTACCTCTTTGTCAAATTTTACGGAACAATCCCATTAACTACCATAGTTATGCGGATGATGCTCAAATATGTATGACTCTCGAACCATATGACTGCAGCTCAATTCACTCACTGTATAGAGCCCATGAATAACTAGATAAACCAAAATTGGCAACAATTAAACCAAAATAAAACAAATCATTGTGTTTGGCAACAAAAATAAAATAACTAATATTAGGAAAGAACTGGATTCTCGAGCCCTAAAAACCAAGGATCTGGTGTCGAAAAAAGACCAAGAGAAGCTAATCCATGCATTTATCTCTAGTAGGGTTGACTATTTTAATGGGCTCTTAACTGGACTTGGCAAAAAGACTGTAAAACAGCTGCAGCTCATTTGGAATGCTGCTGCTAGAATGTTAACCAAGACAAAGAGCACAGAGCACATCCCTCCGGTTTTTAAATCTCTGAATACATTTCTGATGTGTTTGAAGATTATAAACCAAGCAGGGCACTCCGATCATTGTACTCAGGACGGCTAGTAGAGCCCAGAGTCAAAACTAAACATGGTGAAGCTGCATGGAATAAATTACCAGAAGATCTTAGATGTGCCCCAAATGTATCAATTTTTAAAGCCAGACTAAAAACATTTCTCTTTTCACAAGAGTATGACTAAGCGCTTAAACTTTATCACACTGTTAAGTCTATTTTTATTTTCTATTCCTCATTGAATTGCCCATTTGATGTTTTTATTTGTTTTTATTCCGAATCATGGCATAAATGAACTTGTAATGTATACATAAAGTTACATAACATCCTCAAAGACCTTCACAGTAAACAGGTTGCTGTGAATATAAAATGCATGTATTTTATTATTATTTTCCTCTGTAAAGCACATTGAATTGCTTCTGTGTATGTATGAATTGTTGCTTGCTACACCCGGTAACCGAACACAGCCTGTCCCCTACTACAAGCCTGCCTTATCGGGTGTGTGAACTATTGCCTGCTCCTGACTACGGATCTGCCTACTCCTTCAATAAATCATTGATTGTTCCTTACCTGGTGTTCGTCTCCGTATCTGCGTTTGGGTCCCTTACTCCGGTCGTTATACTGGATGCAGGTGAAACACTATGGTTTATTGTATGAATAAATCCAGAGGTTCCGGCAGTTGAAGGCAGGTGAGTTAAGGTCCGTAGTTTCATTTGTGACGTCTCCCAGTGCTCGGGTGATAATTGACTAACAGGGGTCCGTGACACAGTGTCTGACATAATTCTCAACAAGTTTCAAAGTAAATCCTGTCCACTCTTTTCTATGGGCTCCTGTGCTTTTTTGTGTGCCCGAATTCTCTTATGTTATAGTATCTTGTCACTCAAAGAGGCCAGAGATAATGATCTGTTTGCGTTTGAGGCCTGGCTCATAAAGTCCACCCACTCCTCAGATATTGACACTTTTTCTGTGAGGATGCCAGTTGATTTTGTCGTTAAATAACCAAGACTAATTACTATCGTCATACAAGTTATTAATTGACAGATATTGAGAACTAACATTAGCATATAGTAATTTAATCGTGTAAATGTTTTTTATATATCAGCCTTGCATATCTATCTAACTTGCTCTCTCTCCACTCTAACCTGGGATGCCTGTTTTATAATTCCCTAGCCTGGCTTTCAGTCCACAGGCTGACCAGGAGTTCTCATCTCGCTCAGTCTCATCATCTGAAACAAGCAGATAACATTTTATTCGTTTTACTACTGTACACAGACACACACATAATATCGACAGTTGTAAGTTCTCCCCTTTTCCCGCATTCATTGATCCACCACACAAACGTTAGTGAGGTCAGCTTGTTCTAGAAACAATTAAATATACCAACAATCCCCTGCTGATAACAATTATGACACTTTTACGTGACAAGTAATGTTTGTTTTCTGTACAGCGTAGGATAGCATCAGCCTCTTCTTTCTCCTTTGCTGTAGTTAACGTTCGTGTAAAAGAGGGGTTTATTTGGGTTTTACCAGTATTTGCCTGTGTTCATCAGTATTTGCCTGTGTTCAACAACTGTTTCTCAAGTACTTGCGTGTGTTCATTAGTAATTTTCTGTGCTCATCAGTATTTCCCTGTGCTCATTAGGACATGCCTGTGTTCCTCAGTACTTGCCTATGTTCCACAAACGTACCTGTGTTCACCAAGTTGAGTGAAATTCCTAATAAAGATAAAGGTAAAGAGAGTAATCCTAGGTGTCATTGAGAACTGCTGTCCTTTTTAACCTTTTAAGACGTTTGTCTGTTATATTATTAATCAATAAGGGCTTTATGCTCCCTCTGATGGTGTTATAGCTCCACCTGCAGGCAGGTTCCGGCGGTTGTCCTCGCCAACTTTCTAGCTGCTGCCGCATCTCCTCCCCCAGCACATTATGTTCAGTCTCGTCATCACTACACCTGGTGTCCATCTCCTCATTGGGTGAGTATTTAAGTTCCCTATGTTTAGTCTTGTCTTTAAGTGGAATTGTTCTACGTTACGTGTGTTGCATTTGTTAAGAATCTATTCTATTGAAAATAAGTGATTCTTTAATTATATGCGCTGTGTCGCAAGTACTAGTGAGTATTTCACAAATGCGTTTTGCTGTGATTATTGACTGTATTAATAAAAACGCTATTTGTTCCTGTGCCGTGGCTACATCCTTCCACCTGATACACCTCCCCGAGACACTTTATATGTAAAGATGTTTCTAATGTCTGCATTATCAAGAGCCTTAGGAGTCTCAGGTAAATACAATACAATTATTTTTTTATGAAAATATCATAGCGATTTATTAGTCATACTGTAATGATTTAAAGAAAGATTAAATTATTGCTGTCCTTTAGTGTTCTCAAATTCACTGGCTTGGAGTTATAGAAACACTGTATTTGTAATTAAAATGTGGACATGAATTGGCATTGAGCGCCTAAACATTTACCTGCAAATAAAAAAGCCCCAAGTTGGGGATTTGTTACTTTACTCGATTTGAGTTGGAAAACTTGGGACTCTACTTCAGACTTACCTAACATCCCTTGGAACACAACTTGATGCTTGAAAGTTATGACTTGCTTAAGACATTCAAAGTCTCTGCATCTTGACATGTAATTTCAAGCCTACATAAACACCCATATAATAGTTTTAAGCTTAAAACTCGAAATATATACAATTGGAATAAAAATAAAATTGAAAGTGAGCAATTGCGACTATGAATACTTAATTCTACAAAATAAAATATTGTAACTTGGTTGGGTCGAGCAGTCAGAGCCGTAGCTCATGGAATAAATACAGTATACTCCTTCAGTATGGCTTGAAATCAGACACACTCTATCTATGGTCATGTTGCTGTCTTCTTCTCAATCCAACAAATTTAGGACATGAAATAATACCATAGGGAGAAAACTTCATTATGTTTGACAGGCATGCACAGAAAACAGACATTGATACACAAGATCATGCTGGATCAAATCAGACTAGAAGCGTCTTAGGGTTTTGAACAGTCTGCGCCTTCAGGTTGGAGTCCAGCTTGTGTTTTCTGGATGACCCTGAGAGCCACACTCTTCACTGCGAGGAGGGCTTCATTGCAGGCCTTGGAGATTAAGGATGGGGGTAGTAGGAAACCGTACCGGCCTCTGTCCTCCAGCTCAAAGGTGAATGAATAAAGGATGCCTAGGTTGTAGGCCCAGTCGTCGGAACCTCCGGGGGCGAGATCTGGAGAAAGAAGGCGATTAACGAAGCAACACATTTTTGTTGAAACAATATTGCATATAATAACTTCACTACTTTACGCAGCAATTGTCCACCTCATTTCACATAAGGCTGGAGTTGCAAACTCTGGAATTTGGGTCCGGGACATAGATTGGCTAAAACAGCATTGCTCCGAACTCTGCAGAACAGTGGTACCCACATTTGTTCTGTTACTGTACCACTAATGTACCCTGTCATGTTTATTTGAATAAGTCTATGGTGTCATGAATGTTTTCAAGCACACCCTGTGGAGAAGCCATGGCGAAGACTGACTTACATATTGTTTCGGCTGATGCGCCATATTTGTAGATGTTCCTGTAGTGCTTTTTGATCTTCATGGCTGCTTCCTCTACAAGCTGAAGCTATGAATAAAAGAACATAAAACAAAACATAGTGCAGTCGGTAAGTACTTGTATAAGGACTATACAAAGGGGCCACTTGTCCAGTTACCGGGGTGTGTGTGTGTGTGTGGGGGGGGCCTCAAGGGGCCATGCCAGGCGTGCTGGAGGAAAAAGAGGCCACTCCTCTAGACACGCGGGGGCAAGGGGCCACAGCCTCCAGGCACACAGGGTGAGGAAGGAGCCACTCGTACAGGACCACCAGGTTGTTGTTGCCGGGGACCAGCTCTGGCCCGCTGTTGGCGGGGAATGGCTCTGGCACGCTGTAGATGGGGACCTGCTCTAGCAGGCTGTAGGCGGGAACCGGCTCTGAGACGCTGTAGACGAGGACCGGACCAAACCGCTGCAGGCGGAGGATGCAGGCAGCTCCAGCCATGGCCTCCACCACCTCCCAACTACCTGCGGCGGCTAGTTGATTAGCCACTCTGGGGACCTCTCTGTCCTTGATGTTGGTGGCTGGAAGGGGTCGTGGCACAGCTGAAGCTGTTGTTGTGGCTTCAGCTCCAGGGCTTTGTCTCCCCCTGGCTGCAGCCCTGGAGAAGTGGGTGGCGGTTGTTGTGGCACCAAGCTCATGGGTGTCCTCCCCGTGGTCCTCCCAGAACACCCCGTTAGCTCCAACTGTCGTTGTTTTAGCAACATTCTTTTTGGGGGTGCATATGTACTCAAATGTTTATGTACACATATGTACTCAAATGCAAATCGATAATTGAGGGGAAAGCATTCCCTTATAATTGCGTATACAAATTTTCAAATCAATGACAAATTGTTATGTCCTTGGGCCTGCAGGATTAATTCCATCCAACCTGTGGTAAGTATTACATTAGTTTTAAGGGGAACTACAAAATAACTTGCCAAACCAATTGTTATGTATTTAAATCTGAAATTAAATTATTTTGATATAATAACAGCCTTACAGTATTAATTTTATATTTCATTATTGCCCACAAATCATTTATAATTAACAAATAACAAAAACAAATGTGGCACTCCATTTAATTACAAAGTCCTGATGTGGCCCCTGCGCAGAAAAGTCTGCCCTCCACAAATCTAGAGCAAACATATTTTATATTAAGGTTTCATCTGTCAATATATCTCTCTGAATGACTCACCAGGTCAGCATGGTTGGGCACATGTTCATTAGAGCAGGCATATGGGAAGAGAAGCATCTGACCGTAGGAATGTATGGAGAGGTACAGCTTAAGTACGTCTTTGTGGCTGCGCAGGAAGTTAGCCACAACCACCGCCTCAGGCTCCGACTCGGGGTACTGGCCGCAATATATCTCCTCACAGGGCCTGGGGGAGGCACCCTTTGCTGCAAAGGGAATGGAATAAGACACATGTTATGGCCCATTTGATTTTTATTTGAAGATGTAGGCTGCGAGTTGACTGTTTGAACAGTATAACTGCACAGCTGTAGACCTAGGCCTGTTGAGCCATTTTCCCTCCCAGGTGTCATGTGGCTCGTTAGTGTTACAAGCTCGCAGGTGTGAATGGGGAGCAGGTGTGTTAAATTTGGTGTTATCGCTCTTATACTGGTCACTGGAAGTTGAACATGGCACCTCATGGCAAAGAACTCTCTGAGGATCTGAAAAAAATAATTGTTGCTCTAAATAAAGATGGCCTAGGTTATGAAAAGATCGCAGAGACCCTGAAACTGAGCTGCAGCACGGTGCCCAAGACCATACAGCGTTTTTCAGGACAGGTTCCACTCAGAACAGGCCTCGCCATGATCGACCAAAGAAGTTGAGGGAACTTGTTCGGTGTCTTATCCAGTTGTTGTCTTTGGAAAATAGACTTATGTGTGCTGCCAGCATTGCTGCAGAGGTTGAAGGGTTGGGGGGGGGGTCACCCTGTCAGTGCTCAGTCCATACACCGCACACTGCATCAAATTGGCCTGCATGGCTGTCGTCCCAGAAGGAAGCCTCTTCTAAAGATGATGCACAAGAAAGCCCAGAAACAGAGGGCTTCTTAAGTTTCACCGACCTGGTCGCTAAGCACTCATTGCCTGCATCGCACTTCTTCCGCTACCTTCAGGTGCGGCACTGTGTCTCATCCCTTTTTCCTGGCTTTCCCTCCGCTCCCCCCGCTCAACCCTGAGATGCCATACTGTCCCTTACACCTCTCGAGACGGGGCTGACATCGCATATTTACTCCTTACTCGTGTCCTTTGAGGTACGCTCCACCTGTAAGGCCAAGCTGGCCTGGGAACGTGATATGGGGGTGGAGTTTACTCAGGAGTGGTGGGACAAGGCCACCGACAGGATACGTTCTACTACGCCATGTGCCCGGCTCGGCCTCATCCAATTTAAGGTGCTGCACAGAGTTCAATTTTCTAAGGCGAGGCTCTTTGAGATATATCCTGATGTCGCGGACAGGTGTGATAGATGTGGAGTCTCTGCCATGGTAAGGCTTCGGTTCACCACATGATCAACGATGATGGCTTCATTAGAGACAACAGTTCTTGCTCACTCTCTTTGATGATAAACGTTTTGACAAGCCCCATGCCTACCTCTGTTGGTGCCCATATCCACCTCTCCAACCCCTTTGTTGGTGCCCATGCCCACCTCTCCAACCCCTCTGTTGGTGCCCATACCCACCTCTCCAACCCCTCTGTTGGTATCCATGCCCTCCTCTGTTGGTGCCCATACCCACCTCTCCAACCCCTCTGTTGGTGCCCATGTCCTCCTCTGTTGGTGCCCATACCCACCTTTCTAACCCCTCTGTTGGTACCCATGCCCTCCTCTGTTGGTGCCCATGCCCATCTCTCCAACCCCTCTGTTGGTACCCATGCCCTCCTCTCCAACCCCTCTGTTGGTGCCCATACCCACCTCTCCAACCCCTCTGTTGGTACCCATTTCCTTCTCTGTTGGTGCCCATACCCACCTCTCCAACCCCTCTGTTGGTACCCATGCCCTCCTCTGTTGGTGCCCATACCCACCTCTCCAACCCCTCTGTTGGTACCCATGCCCTCCTCTGTTGGTGCCCATGCCCTCCTCTGTTGGTGCCCATGCCCACCTCTCCAACCCCTCTGTTGGTGCCCATGCCCACCTATGACTGTTCCCATCACCTCCCTGATCACTTTGTCCACGACCTCTTCCTATTCCTTGCTGTCTATCCTGCTGCATGTTGAAAGAAAGTGCAATTTTTTCACTCCCCCTTTACATGGTGACTAATTGTAGTAACCATTTTGGGAAATCATCTGTCCATATATGTCTCTGAACGACTCACCAGCTCAATGTGTTAGATACCATAGGACACTTGCATGGGTCGTCCAGAGTCCATGCCTCGGCGGATGTGCGCTTTTTTGGCGGGATGCCGAAGACCAACAGTATATTAGGTCAGAATGTCATGGCTTGTTAGTGTATTTAGCCCAATGTCCAATAAATGTAATTTGCCACAGGTGGACTCAAATCAGGTTCTAGCAATATCTCAAGGAAAATCAAATGAAACAAGATGCATCTGAGCTCAAGTGTCATGGAAATGTTTTTCTATCGCCTTACATCCTGAAATGAAAACACATTATCTAAATTACTCTGGCTATATTTACACACAGTAACCCTGTTACAAGACACTTTTGATACCCACTGTAAATGTAGTTTTTTTTCCCATTAACTTCTAAGGTACTTTTTTTAAACGTGCTGTCAGCCTGTCACAGTCATTATGAGAAATTGTGTGTAGATCGATTGCAAAAAAGATTGAGCCAATTTTTTTTTCAAAAAAACAATTAGTAGGAAAATAAAATGCAGAACTGAGCTGCCAGTTAAACACTTTTACTGTGTCGTGTAAGTAAATAAGTAAACAAAAGTTCATTTCTGTCTATGGCACCGGTGGAGTGAACAGAAAGGAATGTCAGACTTACTGCACCAGTTTGCATCGAAGTTTCTATTGAGGTCAGTTCCAATACAGTTACTATCCTGTCTTACTGATCGATTCTTTCTCCACATTCGGTTCTAGTCAAATAAAAGAAGCAGACACAGTATAGAATTGATGAAAATGATTTTTATCGAACTTTGAGATAAATGTATTTTACGTCATAGATTAAATTCTAAATATCGTTTTTGGATCGAAACGTGATCAACATTACGGCATACCTGTTTCTCATAAACTGACTAAAATGTTAATCTCTGCAAGTTTTTTTTTAAGTTTACACTGCAACTATGTAATGTTTTTGTATTATGTACATCAGTCTTCTCTGTGAATGTGTGTATTCAAACCCCTTCACCACCACATTTTGTTGTGTTATGGAATTCATTTATAAATTATTACATTATTTTTCCCATCAATATATACACAACACCCCTTAGTGAAATTGTGAAAACAGTTCTTAGAAATGTGTGCCAAAGTGTTATTATTTGAAAGTTAAAAAAACACAAAAAAATGTGTAGAAAATGACAGGGTCTGAATACTATCTGAAGGTTCTGTATTAATTACAGATTATTTTGGCTAGGATACAAATAAAGGCACATTCCTTACCGTCGTCCATGTGTACTGATATCCATCAGGATTCATGACAGGTAGCACATAGATATCCATACTGTCGAGTATCTCCTTAATTTCATTATTTTGAGTATAAAAACTCACAGACTGACGAGAGAGCACAGAGAAGATTAAACAGGTTAACAGATTTGTTTACAATAGAGGTGATTTTCTAACAGAGCTGTCATGCACATTTTCAATTGCACCTTGACCTCGTATGTGCACTTTCAAAATTAATTATTTAAAGGATGTTTTCTGACATCTCTGTTTCAAATTTTAACATTCTTCTTACCTAATTTAAGGTTAATATAGCAGATCACAGTATAACATTAAATATCTTTTTTTACAAGAAACTTTGAGTAAGTATGGGTTCAGGAAAATTAATTTTGACATGGTACCGACATATTGCACAAACCACAGGCAGAACGCTGGGGAGATCCATTCTCTAGCATGTATCCCGCAATCAATCCACATCGCTCTCTTTTCAGCTCTTTCTTGTCGTCCAGACAACTGAAAAAGCAAACACAAAAATACTATGCTAACATAAATGACTCATTATACTACACTGACTGACGTATTAATTCAATTTGAATGCTCATTAATTAATACAAAAAGCCTAAAAGGTACCTTGAGGACATAAAGGGGGTTTTTCTCAAACGATGAGCCAATCAGGAGGACTTTGATCATATCTGGGTAGTCCTGGGCCATCTTGTGGATCCAAAAGTATATCTATAAAAGAGTCAATATGACAAAAAATGTATTACACTAAACGTCAACCAATAGGTGCAACCTATTTTATTTAACCTTTATTTAACCAGATAGGCCAATTGAGAACTTATTCTCATTTGCAACGGCAACCTGGGGAGCAGCTGGGGATTGAACCTAGGACATCATACATACAAAGCATGCATGCACTCTACCACTGAGCTAAACAAACACCTCCAACCATGGCCCAAGAGTGTTTTTGAAGTGTGTTGTTGAGAAATGGAAAGAAAAGATTTTGCTCATATGCCAACACGAGAGGCAAGATTTATCATTACTGATCGTAAATCTAGAGAGATTATGGTAAATCAAGGGATTAAATTCACCGTGCATTCATGAGGGTTTCAGTGAAAAAAAGCTAAAACATTTTCTTTTCTTCAGAAGATAAAAGTAATTCTCCAAGACACTGTTAAATAAAAATGTTGAAATTGGAATGGACCTATACATTTTTGAATAAAAGTCCTTGAAATGTTAAAACAAAAATATCTAAATAGTGGTCCATAACAGATTTTTTTATATTATGAATTTTATTTAATATTCTGAAGTAAGAAATATTGCCCAACACAACTCGGACTTCCCTGCTGCATGAAATGTAAGTGTATTAATGTTGTAAATAGTATTGAAGTTATTCTATACTATATAAGGTATTATAATGATATTAAAACAACGAGACGCTTGAGATTGCAAGAAACTGCCTCTATCCCTCTCTATGCCTGAGTCGGCACTTCCTCTGCCAGCGGAGAGAGGGAGTTAATCAAGGGCTATTCTATGCACCTGAGTTTTTCACCACACCAGTGTTGGTTTGCCAATTAGTTCTTGTATTCAGTTCCCTATCAGGGAACTTCGAGCTGCGTGAAAACGCTATGGGAACGCTCTGCGTGAGTGTGTCATGAAGCACATGTGTAATCAGTCCAATGGCGTGACGGAACGTCACAGATGGGTGACTTCGCGACCAGGAAATCATAATAGCACCCCTAATTACCGGCACTTTCAGTTTTTTGTTGCTTCAGCAAGTGCATGTTGTGACAGTCCTCGCGGTTTTCTGCTATTACTTTGTTAATCAGAAAGTGTCTTTGCATTTATGTATAAGAGTTCACCGCGATTATGGCAACCGAGTGGCGTTTCAGACAGTGTGCTCCTCCCTGCAACCGCTTTCTCACGGGCCGGGATACACATGTTCTGTGCGTAGTTTGTTTGGGAGCAGAGCTTTTCCACTACAAAGAACCAGCTCGACTCGGCCCGACTCGGCTCGCTTTCGCTCTGTTTTCCAATGCGGATAGTACCTGCGCAATAGTACCCGGTCGTCATAGCGACGCGGCAGGAAAATGCTGTGACGTGATCTTCTACGCGACGCGGCGACACACAGTCTGCGTCCGAAATCGCGTACTATGTTGAGTATGTACTACATTTAAATAAGAACGTACTTTGCGACCGTTAAAAAAGTACGTTCTATATAGTATGAATCCGGGTAGTATGAATGGAGTCCGGACGTACTACATGCGCCGTGTTAGAATTTTCTACTTGTATAATCTACCGGGCAAGAGAAGCGTGTTTCATTCGGGTCCGCGTCCTCCTACCAACACTCGCTACCCACACACACATATAAGACAATGGAAGAAATCGAGTGTATGCTGTGTTTGATCCGCGAGATGTGGCTGTTTCTCACGGCGCATTCTTTCGGTTTGCCATAGTATTCGTAATGGATAATATGTACAGCTCTCACGCAATCTCTGGACAAACTATTTAAAAGTGGTGGGATTACTCAGGATACTACATCTGGCGCGTGCAATGATGATGCAGTGAATAATGACGATTCTCTGACCAATCAGCAGTCTGCTGTGTTTTCACGTCACATTTTAGTATCGCCTCAGCTCGCTCAGAACCTCGCCTGAGGTGGTACGAAAAAAAGTACCTGGAAGCAGGTACAGATACAACTTTTACCCAGTGGAAAACCAAAAAAGCAGAGTCAAGTCAAGCTGAGGCGAGCTGGTTCTGTGCAGTGGAAAAGCGCCATTAGCCTTGGATGAGGCTAGCTGTAAGCATTGCGGCCGTCTCGCCATCCGTACACTGCGCTCTCGCCTGGCGCTTTTTCTGGAAAGCGGCTCGGTTCGCGTTCCCCGCGGCTCAGGTCCGCGGGGGTTTCTTCCGCCCTGGATGAGGCACCCTTTTCTCAGCCGTCCAGTTCTGAGGAAATGGAGGTTGAGAACCTCGAGGCGGAGGCTGAATTGTTGATTCAGTCACCCGCGAACGAGGAGCTGCTGGAGGTACTTACCCGAGCTGTGGGAAAGCTCAACATTGAGTGGCCGGCTGACAGGCAGGAGTCTGCTTCAACCAGTAAGTTGAATGAACGATTCTTGCCTTCCCGTGCTTTACCTCCTCGCCGGTGTTTGCCTTTCTTCCCGGACCTCCACGCTGAGCCGTCGAGGTCCTGGAAAAGGCCGATGTCGTTCCGGGTATTTAATCCGCGGACTAACATGTATTCGAATGTTGCCGAGGCTAATGTTCACGGGTACGGAGCGATGCCGGTTGCGGAGGAGATACTGGCTAGCCATTTATCTCCCGCGGCATCGTCTCTTAGGACACCGGCATTGCCCTCCAAGGCGTTGAAGACTACTTCAAAGCTGGTGGGCAAAGCTTATTCGGCGGCGGGTCAGGCGGCTTCCTGCCTGCATTCTATGTCTATTCTACAGGCATATCAGGCAGAGCTACTTAGCGACGGGGCTCAGGGGGAGAGTTTAAGTCCTGACGTTGTTCGAGAACTTTGTCAGGCGGCAGATTTGTCTCTTCATGCCACTAAGGAGACGGCCAAATCAGTGGGCCGGTCTATGGCAGCCTTGGTGGCTATGGAGAGGCATCTCTGGTTAAGCCTCTCTGATATGAGAGATAGGGAGAAAGCCTTCCTTTTGGTGGCGCCTCTTTCACCCGAGGGCCTCTTTGGACCTCCTATTGGCTCGGTCGTCGACAGGTTTCAGGAGGAAAGAAGGCAGGCGGCTGCCTTCCAAAAATTTCTCCCCCGTCGTAGTCGCGTCGCAGGGGCTGTCGGTCGGGGGCAGCCCCGCCCGGCGCCGAGCACGGCACACCGGGCGCAGCAGAGAGTGAGTGTCGCTACTCGGGCTCCCCCACACGATGAGTGGGCCGGGAGGCGACGCTCGCAGACGGGGCCTTCGAGGGGTAGGACAGTTCCGAGGGCTGTCGCTACGCCCAAGAAGGCTTTGTCCAAGAGACCCTGACAGGGGGGTTGGACTGCTGGGGGTGGTCCCCACCAGGGGAGTAGTGAGCTTCTCCTGGTGCCCTCAGCTGGGCAGGGGCTCAGGTGGCCCAGGCGAGCGTTTTCCCGAGGGGCGCTCGCCCCCTCCGAGGAGGGGCCCAGAACTGTCGAACCAGTTGTTCCCTGCCAGTGCGCTGTTACAGGGCACTGTGTCTGCAGTACCTGTTATTCCAGAGGCCAGCCTCGAGAGGCTGGTGCCTCTAGTAGATTTTCTGGCGGAGTGGAAGACCCTGCCGAATATATCTCAATGGGTCCTGCGGATAATCGAGAGCGGGTATGCCATCCAATTCAGGACGCATCCGCCTCGTTTCAATGGGGTCCTGCCCACAGTGGTAGGCCCAGAGCAGGCTCTGGTATTGGAGCAGGAGGTACAGACTCTCCTGCTAAAAGGGGCTATAGAACGAGTTCTTCCTCTCAGCAGGGAGTCGGGCTGGTACAGCCGGTACTTCGTTGTTCCCAAGAAGGATGGGGGGTTGCGTCCTATTCTAGACCTGCGTCTGTTGAATCAGACGGTAGGGAGACTCAGCTTCAAAATGCTCACTCTCAAACAGATCGTATCACAGATCAGGTCCGAGGACTGGTTTGTCACGATAGATCTGAAGGACGCCTATTTCCACATCTCCATCCTTCCACAACACAGGAAGTTCCTGAGGTTCGCTTTCGGGGGCGAAGCGTCATGCCATGTCCCTTTAAATGGAGTTTCTCTGGGGAGACACCCACTGGTATCACGCTTCCTTCGTGGCACCCGGAGGCTGAGGCCAGCAGCCGGCATGAGGGTGCCATCCTGGGACCTGGCCATTGTGCTAGAAGGCCTCAGCCCATTGAGGAGGTCCCTGATAAGTTTGTAACTCTCAAGACGATCTTCTTACTTGCCATCTCTTCTCTGAAGAGGATTGGTGATATGCAAGCTCTGTCGGTGGCGCCCTCTTGCTTGGAATTCTCACCCGGGATGGTCAAGGCGTTTCTACTACCTACACCCGGTTATGTCCCCAAAGTCCCAACAAATATCGTTGGGCCTATTGTGCTGCAAGCCTTTTGTCCTCCTTTTCTGACGTCGGACCAGAAGAAGCATAACCTCCTCTGCCCGTTGAGGGCCTTAGACGCCTACGTCCACAGAACTGCCCTGTGGAGGCTGTCCGAACAATTGTTTGTGTGCTTTGGACCACCCAAGAGAGGGGGTCCTGTGTCTAAGCAGAGGATGAGCAAGTGGGTGGTTGAGGCCATCTCACTTGCTTACGAGTCGGCTGGTCAGCATTCACCTTTGGCTGTTCGAGCCCACTCGACCAAGAGTATGGCGGCTTCAAAAGCCCTTTTGTCAGGCAAGGTTCCTCTACATGACGTCTGTGTTTCGGCAGGCTGGTCCTCACCGCACACGTTCGTGAGATTTTACCAGCTTGACTTTAGCTCCACGCCAGGAGCGCAGGTGCTTTCGTCCAAATGTGCGCTCTGACTTCACATGGCGGACACTTGCTCGTATGGTGAAGTGGGTAGTGGCGTTCCCATAGCGTTTTCACGCAGCTCGAAGTTCCCTGATAGGGAACGTCTCCGGTTACATATGTAACCTTAGTCTCCTGAGGGGAACGAGACGCTGCGTGTTTGTGCCATACTCCCAGCATGCCCTTGGCACTTGCTTCAGCCCGTCAGAAACTGAAGGTGCCGGTAATTAGGGGTGCTTATATGATTTCCTGGTCGTGACGTCACCTGTCTGTGACGTTCCGTCACGCCATTGGACTGATTACACATGTGCTTTATGATGCACTCACGCAGAGCGTTCCCATAGCGTTTTCACGCAGCGTCTCATTCCCCTCAGGGAACTAAGGTTACATACATAACCGGAGACGTTTCAGTCCTTTCAGTTCTCCAGTGCGGGTTAATATCTACTGTTGGAATGTACGTGATGTTTGAAGGTTCGTGGTTTTGGTTTCCTTCGATTTATTCCGTGAGTGGTTTTTTTGCGTTCTATTGGTCTGTGTTAGGCTATAGATTCTGTTTTTCCTGCTCGGGAATAAAATCATATTATATCATTGATCTCTGTGCCTTTCGTGATAGAGGTCAAATTGGAATTCTATAAATGTGATATTAAATTTCAGAAATGTTAATGATTCAGCGGTTTCAGAAAGTTTTCAGGCATCTTAATTTTCACAAATTCACTCATATTGAAATAGATTTCATATATTTTTCCTCATAATGACTTAGTAAAACAGATTTTTACATTGTCTGGTAAATATATTAAAATATGTGAATTTAAATGAACTTTAGGTGCATCCTTTTTGCATTGACCATCCTTTAGTTGTTTCTACAACATTACTGGAATCCACGTGGTAATTTATTACTATTAATAATTGGATATAAGTTGGAACTTTAAAAACCTTTCTACGTATATGAGGTCCCACAGTTGACAATGGCTGTCACACTAAAATGTTGAGTTCAGACAGAGTTCTTATTGCTCTGACAGAGGTCTTATTGATGCACATATGGTACCCAAAATATATTTTGAGAGAAAAAAATTATTGAAGGGTCTGAACACTGTATGGTATAGCAGAATCTGGTCTCTTACGTCCTCCAGAGAATGGTATCGCTCATAGTACGAGGTGCTGCTTCGTGGATCTGATGAGTCGTTCCTGGTCTGCATCTCAATCAGCTCATTCGTGTTGTCCAGTAATACTCTGAAACAATTATAACTTGTTGCTATTAGCCAGTCCCTTGTACCTTTTAACATATTATCATCATTACAGAGTTGCCGCCACAGGAATACACAAATTTGTTCTCAATTTTTTTTTTTGTGTTCACAGGTGCTTTGAACTACAGGGCCAGTCATAAGTCTCGACACACCTACTGTAAGTATGACCTATGACTGATACTGTACAAAAATTCTGCATTTTAGCATAAAAAACCTTTTCGGTGTATTGCAGTGGAACCAGGCACAGAAGTAGAATGGTTTCATTCTTCATTAGATTCATCATACTGTACATCCTGACCAATGATCAGACAGCAGTGGGGTATTTATCCAGAAAATGTGTTTCACAGGTCAAGGTAAATGGTAAGATTACTTTGTCCTTTCCTTGTGCTTTGTTTACTGACGAACAAATCAGTAAAAAATCTGTCAAAGTAATATAAAATGAACATCCTACCTACAGTGAAATGTGGAGGTGGTTTAATAATGCTCTGGGGTTGCTTTGTTGCCCCTAGTACTGGTGCATATTGACATCAGTTGGGTATCAAAGGGTTTTGATGTACCATGTTTAACCTAGTGTCCAAAAGTTCTCATTAAAGGGATTCTTCCATTATGACAAAACTGCCAAATACATAAACAAGTGGTCTAAAGTGCCAAATGATGATTCAGATCGTAATCCAAATCAGTTGGGCACTAGAGAGGTTTGCAGCTGACTAGGGGGACATGTATGAAGCTTACTAACATTAACAAAAATAGTTTAAATGCAACAATTTTGGGTAGTGGTTGCCAAAAATTTTGAAAATGCTATTTATGTTTCTTTTATGAATTCACATATATGAAAAAGTTCAGATTGACAAATAATTTTTGCAGTTAGATGAGTGGTTGATAATGTTTAGAAAATCACAAGATCATATTTTCTACTCGATGTAAAATGGAGGCAGGGGCGCTGTGATACTTAAAGCTCCTTCAATATAATCGAGTTATTATATCAAATGTTGTTACAGTCCATCCATATGGCTGTTAAGACAGTCTCTGAACCATATAGCATTTATCCACATGACATACATGTATTTTAGGTTGTGTGTCTGCAGATCATCCAAGACATTCTTCAGGTTGTTCGCAGGAACAAACAGGTGCACTTCAGTTCCTGCTCTGATGTGTTCAGGTGAAACAGGTGACCATAAAACTGTCTGGGAGAAACAACCACCAAACACACACATCATACAGGCATTAGTGTGCACACTTTAGTGTAGTTTAGAGTAATATGAATATGAAAAACAATGACAGTAACATTATATATATATATATAAAATATTGCACAAAAATAGAAAAAGATGTATTCACACAGAATGGAATTTCTTGTTTAGCGTCCAAACTTTATGGTACCTCATATTGACTAGAGATGTTCCTTGCGATGGCTGCCTGTTCCTTGGTTGTGACTGGAATTGAAAGTACGTGATCACTGTGAAAGATAAAGGAAAAATAGTATTGACAGGCCACTTTCATCTGAAAATAAAACAGCTCAATTGGATCCCAAACTGATCCTGTGTTGTTTTTGTTGTTTTTTATCTGATAAAAACATAACAGATGTTATACTTTATTTCTGGTGTGAGGAGAAAATGAACAGGTTTTCAGAGAAACTGTCTAAACTATTGCTCTAAAATACGACCATTGTATACAACATTTGACTCTGAACACAACCTGACAAAACATAATGACTTTAACTTGCCTAGGACATATCATTGCTTAGTATCTTGTTTTGTCAGTCTGATATCAATAGCTACAGTTAATGTAACAAATTAGCTTGACCTTAACAAAAATGAACATGCCAATAGTGTTATGTTATAGCTAGAAATAGCATGGTCACGAAGGTTGAGTTTTGTTCCACACAGGGCTGTAGTGGGGTTCACATCCTGTGTTCTGGTGGTTGTTTTGATAGTACATAGCTGGAGTGAATTAGCAAGTTAGCAGGGATATTTAAGTTACGTGGAAATGTCACCTCTTTCTCAATCAATGTTTCCATGTCACACGTCAGTTTAAATGAGTGATGTTGTTAAGGATTGTATCACTGTTTTGAAGTTTTGTAAGTCGCTTGTATGAACAGTTATTTTTATTCAGTGGTTAGCTCTTTTAGCCGTTCGTGTGATAGCTTGTTTTGTTTAAATAAACACACCATAAAATGTGATTCCTTGGCTCTGAAAGCGTCTTTTTCCCTTCGCTTCACCCCTGTTTCGTGACAAGCATTCAATGCTTTCTTTAGAGAGTTATGATTACATGAGGTGGGCCAAGTATTTAAAACAAGTATGTGGATGGGGATAAAAATATATCCATGGAACCCATAGTGATGGATAACCTGGGAGCGACCTCTTCCCTGTGACTGTTTTTTTACATGAAATTACTTTTAAAATACATTCAAAATGTATCGTATTTTCACTAATATTTTATTTAAATTTTTAAGCATAATTACCTAAACTAACCTAAAGGAAAAGGTGAGCACAATTCAAAAAGAACGAAAATTAGATGACTAGTTCCACTAGTCATCACAGGCCTGCAGCATTAAAACACTCCAAGAAAGGGCAAAATTCTCAAAATGTCCTTTTGTAATACAACAGCATGTCTTCAAATACATATAACACTCACCTCAATATAACGTTGTGACTTTGAAACAATGCTCAACTCAGAGCAACCACACCCAGTGACTTTTATACACCTCCTCATTAACCAACTGAAACCATGTGTGCATAATTACCTAAACTAACCTAAAGGAAAAGGTGAGCACAACACAAAAAGTGGATGACGGATGACTAGTTCCACTAGTCATCACAGGCCGGCAGCATTAGATTAATTTGAACTAGAAAAGATTACGTGTGACCTATTGTTTTAGTATCTGGTATGAGTCCCACAAAAAAAAATCTGCGTTCTTAACACACGACAAACCATTGTTACTAGCTACTTTCAAAATACCACTCTGTGTATTACATCATTAAAGCATTTTATAATGTTCTGTCATTCAGAATTTATTTATTATGTGTCTGTATGCATTCACACAATCTGGACAGTGAAATCATACCGTTTTTCTCAAATCCAACCACATGGAGAGGCTTTTGGATTAGATTGAAATATTTTGGAAATGTATGAAACAGCAAGAAAAAACCATACTGTAGTGTAGACAATCAGAATTCAGTGTCATTTTAAATAACAACGTCTGAGTGGGAGGGGTTAAGTTAGAAAGCACGGTGGATGTGGATACGGAGGAGATCAGTAGCGAGTAGATACAGTGTGTGCGCGGCTGTTTAAGTGTTTTAAGCAGTTGAAGAAGAGACACTTAAACAAGAACTGCAAGGTACGTAAGCCCAATATTTTGAAATTGAATCTATGCACTCAAATGTGAAATACTTTTTTTTCTGACTCAACAGATTTTCTGACTTCAAACTAATCTCAATTGGTAGTGTTTCGCCATGTTTAACGATAACACTTGCCACAGAGGTGGTGTTTCTGTGAAAACCCTCGAAGGATATGTACAACATCAAGGGCTACACAGAAATGAGGCTCATTACCAGTATGCATGTTGCAAGTCTCACTTTAGAAATTATAATGGATTTAAATGCCATGTTTACCGTCCTCATCGGCAGGCATCTTCTGTGTCACAGTGTGATACTTCGCAGGGACCATTTAAATGTAAACTCACTCACTGTAAGAAAGAGTTGATTGATCTAAAATATCTTTTGTGTCACCTGAAATATCATGTATCAAAAAGAGAGGAGGTGCAATGCCCATTCAAAAGCTGTGATAAGACGTTTTCAGTGAAATCGTCTTTAACTTCCCACCTATCTAGAAAGCACAAACACTCAACAGCTCCTCATGTCTCTTGTGAATACTGTCTTCCTTCAGCTCCTAGTGAGCCTCAGTTTTCTGTTGCTGAAAGCCATTCAGATGAAGAAGCAGTTGATGGCGGGCCTGATGAGGTTACAATGGATCCGGCACAAATGAATAGTTTATACATGAGAAATCTATGCATGTTTTACATGAAGTTGCAGGCAAAGCACCTTATCCCCTCCTCTACAATAGAGTTGATTGTTGAGGAAACACTGTGAAAGCAACAATCTTTTGCATTGCTGGTGATAACTTGGGTTCGCGTAATATTGGTGGCTTCACAGAAAACTTCAGTACATCGCGCTATTTCTGCTGGTATTGTCACATTACCAGAGATAAGCTAGATGACCTGGAACACAATGCACCCATCCGCACAGTACAAGACTACAATGCCACTGTGCAAGAGCTGCACAATGATGATGTTAGGGAAGTCAGAGGTTTGAAATTGAACTCTGTCTTTAACTCACTGGCATTTTTCCATGATTTGTTTGAAGGTGTTGTGGCATACGACCTTGCCATTTACATCAACTATTTTGTCAAGGTGAAGAAATTCTTCACATATTCCCAACTTAATCGTAGGATCATGCAGTTTGGTTATCGGGGATCTGATGCTAATTCTACACCCTCAGAAGTTTCTGAAAAGGGTGTAAAACTAGGTGGCCAAGCGGCAGAAAACTGGTCTTTGCTGAGGCTTCTCCCTCTTATAATCGGTGATAAGATCACAGATACAGAGAATCCAGTATGGCAGCTGACTGTCCAACTGAAAGACGTAGTGGAATTAATTACTGCCCCTAAAATATCAGTGCCACAAATTGCTCTGCTCAATGTTCATATACGTGACTATCTAGAAGCAAGGAAAGAAATGTTTCCTGCGCACAAACTGAAACCAAAGCACCATTACCTCACTCACTACCCTGCATTGATACTAAAACTTGGCCCACTCAACCGGTTGCGGACAATGAGGTTTGAAAGCAAGCATTCATACTTCAAAAGATGTGTGCGAAGAACGCAAAATTTCAAAAACATATGTCAAACACTTTCCAGGAACCACCAGCTACTACAAGCATACCTACATTCAGGCTCTTTTTTTCACCTTCATTGGTCGTGAAGAACTCTACTCCTTTCCATGGTGAACTGTACAGCAATGCAGTGTGCACTGCTGTAGGAGAAACTTTGGTCAAAGAACCCAATGTTGTTGCAAGTACAGAGGTACAGTGGAACGGCACCCAATACAGAAAGGGGTTCTTTCTTTGTCTGAGCCATGGCGAGTCAACTGAATTTCGGACAAATTCAGCTTATACTGGTGAGGGAGGAGAAGCATGTGTACTTTATTTTTACACCTGATAATGTGTCATATCTATCCGAGTTTGGACTTTATGAAGTGAAAGAGGCAAGGCAGACCATGAAGTGTCTGAAAGGAGAGCTCAAACTGGATTATTACCCATTGCCTGAGTACAAGGTTTTTGGGACAAGAGTCATTTCACTGAAACACAGCGTTGTTAAGACAGAGTAAAGAACTATCAGTGTGTTTCTTCTCTCCTGTATAGTTATGGATAGACACAGTGGTCTTTCCTCTTTTATTACCTCAACGCTCCCAAAACGAAGGGAACTTGACCCTTTGCTCGAGGCTCTTCAAGTATTAGGAGTTCATGACCTTGAAGATTTAAACTATATTCAAGACAGTGACCTTCTTCATGTCCTGAAGCCGGTGGAAGCCAGGAAACTTATTTCTCATTTGAAAACCACAAGTATGTGTTTGTACATAATGCTACTTTTAATATTAAAGGTCCCATGACATGGTGCTATTTGGATGCTTTTATTTAGGCCTTAGTGGTCCCCTAATACGTATGACCTCATTAGGAGCAATATTCCAGATTGGCTTACCTGGCCTTTAATTTTCTCAAAGGCAGAGCAGGATACCGAGGGCTCGGTTTACGCCTATCTCCATTTCTAGCCACTAAGGGACCATAGGCAGGCTGGTGGAACGTCTCCGTTACATACGTATGTAACCTTAGTTCCCTGAAGGGAACGAGACGCTGCGTGAAAACGCTGCCTGATTGCGTCATGAAGCACGTGTGAAATCAGCTCAATGGTGAGACGGAACATCATTGGCGGGTGACGTCGCAACAAGGAAACCATAAAGCACCCCAAAACACAAGCCTATTCAGCTTCTGACAAGCTGAAGCAAGTGCCACGGGCATGCCGGGGGTATGGCATAGACACGCAGCGTTTTGTTCTCTTCTGGGAACTAAAGTTACATACGTAACCGGAGACATTCCCTATCAGGGAACTTTGAGCTGCGTGAAAACGCTGTGGGAACGCCAATACCCACTTCGCCATATGAGCCAGTGTCCGTCGTGTGAAGTCAAAGCGCACATTCTGACGAAAGCCCCTGTGCCCCAGGCGTAGAGCCAAAGTGAAGATGGTAAAACCTCACGAACGTGCGCGGTGAGGACCAGCCTGCCGCAGTACAAACAGTATGCAGTGAAACCTTACCTGACAAAAGCGCTTTAGAGGCCGCCATACTCCTGGTAGAGTGAGCTCGAACAGCCAATGGTGAAGGCTGCCCAGCCGACTCATAAGCAAGCGAGATGGCCTCAACCACCCACTTGCTCATCCTCTGTTTAGACACAGGACACCCGGTATTGGGTGGTCCGAAACACATAAACAACTGTTCGGATTGTCTCCACAGGGCAGTTCTGTGGACGTAAGCGTCTAAGGCCCTCACAGGGCAGAGGAGGTTATTTTTCTCCTGGTCCGACATCAGAAAAGGAGGACAGAAGGCCTGCAGCACAATAGGCCCAACAGTACTAGTTGGGACCTTATGAACATAACCCTATTAGGCTGAAGAAATGCCTTAACACTAGAAGCGCCAACAGCCCACGCCCGCGGGCGTTGCAGTTAGTAATTGAAATAAATATATAATGTTAAAAAGCTACAGTCTCGTCCTTCCATGACTTTTCCTAAATACGTGCATTTTACCTTGTCCCGTTTTCAGAATTGCAAAATCACAAACCGAACACTATATAAAACTACTATTTACATGTTTTTTGATACCTAAACTGCTCTCCTGTCGCCAAAAGCCCACGCCGCTGGGCGTTGGTACCCAAGAGGGGCTAATTGCAGTACCCAGACACCGATCACACCTCACAGGGCTTATGACGTCAATGGTTGAATGGGCGATACGCAGACAAAAGACTGCAAGATACACATAGGTAAATTAGCATGGTTGAATTTGAATAAACTCGAAAAAAAAGAGGTAAGTTTATAAAGAAATATGTTTCACTAAATAAACAGAACGAATTCATCCAATTACATCAAAGTATACAGCCCATTCATTTAATTTGTAATTATTTATTAGTTCCATGTGTCATGCGCCTATTGCACTCAATAATTAAGTAGGCTATACGAATAAACCTCAGTGTATTCATATAGCCTACAAAAGACTTCAACAAAATATCGAATAGAAAATATTTTCTATCGAAATTAAACAAATATAAACCCTAATTATTATTAGGCTTACTACAAATGAGCGATAAATAAAGTTACTCACAGAGTTTCATGCACACAGAGAAGGACCAGGGACATACATAAGTCCGGGACACATACGGCAGAAAGAGCATGAAACTGGACTTGTTTGGTCCGATCTATATGAAACGGGACTCGTTTGGTCTGATCTATATGAAACTGGATATATATAACTGATTAGTTTGCTGCTATCTCATGTGCACTCGCAACAACACTAATGAACACTGTGTGCGGTGCAACCGGTTAGTTTGCGAGTCCTGCGAAGACTTGGTTGAATTTGAATGAACTAGAAAAAAGAGGTAAGTTTATAAAGAAAAATATGTTTCACTAAATAAACAGAACAAATTCATCCAATCACATGTATGTATAGAGCCCATTCATCTATACAGCCCATTCATCCATACGGCCCATTCATCTAGCCCATTCATATACAGCCCGACCGTGACCAATATACAAACTGGGTTCTAAAATACGTGTTTCATTGTCTACAGTGCCTTAGTTACTGGACTGTAATTACTATAATACATTTTACAAATAAAAACGATCGAATTATACACTGTAGCCTAATGTTTTTATTTCAAGAGTCTGTGTTGCAATATGTCTATACACTCTAAAAAATAATGCATTGAGTCAACAACAAAAAATTAAGGCAACAAATTGCATCAATATCTTTAGTTATGCCAACTCCTGATAAAATTACATTGATACAACACAATGTTTTAGGGATGGCGAATTCGATTTTAGATTTTTTAAATAACGTGAACTTAATAACTGTCACCATAAAAACAAGTAGGCCTATTTAAGTTGTTCCAACACAACATTTTAAGTATAATGAATTAGCTTTCCGACCACAATAAAGAGCATTTTTAAGTTACATGAACTTAATAACTGTCACCGAAATCATAAGTATTTAATACGACGATACTGCTTTCACGTCAGTCTCCAATAACACCAGAAAAAGTAGCTAGATTTGTCGCTAGTTGCTTTTGTCACTAGAGGGGTATGAAAACCCGCTAAATATAGTGACTAATGGCGCTTTTCCACTACACAGAACCAGCTCGCCTCAGCTCGACTCGACTCAGCTTTTTTGGTTTTCCACTGGGTAAAAGTTGTACCTGTACCTGCTTCCAGGTACTTTTTTTCGTACCACCTCAGGCGAGGTTCTGAGCGAGCTGAGGCGATACTAAAATGTGACGTGAAAACAAGGCAGACTGCTGATTGGTCAGAGAATCGTCACTATTCACTGCATCATCATTGCACGCGCCAGATGTAGTATCCTGAGTAATCCCACCATTTTTAAATAGTTTGGCCAGAGATTGCGTGAGAGCTGTACATATTATCCACTACGAATACTATGGCAAACCGAAAGAATACGCTGTGAGAAACAGCCACATCTCGCGGATCAAACACAGCATACACTCGATTTCCTCCATTGTCTTATGTGTGTGTGGGTAGCGAGTGTTGGTAGGAGGACGCGGACCTGAAGGAAACACGCTTCTCTTGCCCGGTAGATTATACAAGTAGAAAATTCTAACACGGCGCATGTAGTACGTCCGGACTCCATTCATACTACCCGGATTCATACTATATAGAACGTACTTTTTTAACGGTCGCAAAGTACGTTCTTATTTAAATGTAGTACATACTCAACATAGTACGCGATTTCGGACACAGTAAGCCACTAACACTTCAGGGTAAACTGACAGAATTTGATGTTATATATAAGCAGAAATCTAAAGCAGAAAATTACATGCTTGTTCAACTTGTCTGTTGTTGTTGTTATATGCGATTGAGAAGCTAGCTAGCGCAAGTCTAAAACAGCCGCTCAGACGCCATAATTTTCTTCCCAAAGTGTTTGGGTTAATAAAGAAAAATATAGGCTATGTTTGTGTCTGTAATAACATTTACCTTATCTGAAAAATGTATTCGTTGACCTCCTGTCAGTTAGATTTAGCCAGGCGTATCAGAACAGTCGTCAGCACAACATGCAAGGATTTGATGCGCGGCAAAAATGTAAACGGGGGGGAATAAATATACTTAAAAAATTAAGTTACAAGAACTTGAATTTTGTTATTTATAGATGAATTAAAGGTTTTAAGTTCATCTAAGTCGTGATTGTATGCTGAAAGGTATGAATAATGTGTCACTAGAGCTCAAAAATATAACAACTACAAACAAAAAGTCTCATAGTATCAAATAACTTAAATTTCTCACAACAATAAGTTTATTTAAGTAATGGCTAAAGGTCCTCTGAATAATTTTTTAGAGTGTAGCTACGGCCAATCATGCGCAAATCATTTGATTGCACATCGCTTGTGATCTAAAATGTTTCAGCATTTACTACATCAAAATAGGACATACAGATTGATGGATTTTCATTTATTCGATTTTTAGAAATTTAAATGTCATAGCTTGCATTTTAAAATCATGGTTTTATATTAGTATTCTAAGCCCTATTCAGCGGGACATGGCCGACACGTACACCTTCATTGTGGAAGGGGATTAACCTGCGGAGAAGCGACCCTTGCAGGAACTCCAGTACTGCTACCAGCGGGCAGTTAACTGGGTCTAGCTGGCGTTCACCACACCAGGAGGTGAAAAGTCTCCACCTTGCGGCATACGCTTTCCTAGTGGCCGGAGCCCTGTAGTGGAGGATGGTCTCAACGACCTCAGTCCCCCCCCCTCAGAGGCCAGGCCCATAGTTTCCATAGCTCTGGGCAGGGGTGAAAGATCGACCCGCTCGCCTGCGAGAGCAAGTCCCTCCTGATCAGGATCTCCAAAGGAGACCCGGCGAGGAGAGATATCAGGTCCGCAAACCACACTCGGGCCGGCCAGTACGGGGCTACCAGCAGTAGACTGACCCCGTCCTGACGGACCCTCTCCAGAACTCCTGGGAGCAAAGCAACCGGGGGAAAAGCGTACAGGCGTGCCCTCGGCCATGCCTGTACCATGGCATCCACCCCTAGCGGGGCTGGATGAGTTAGCGGGAACCACAGTGGACAGTGTGATGTCTCTCTGGATGCAAATAGGTCTACCTCGGCACGACTGAAATGTCTCCAAAGGAGCTCCACCACTTCGGGATGGAGTCTCCAATCCCCGGGCCTCGGCCCCTGCCTCGACAGGATGTCTGCCCCCAGATTTAGGTACCCTGGGATATAAATCGCTCTCAAGGAACGGAGCTTCCCGTGGGACCACAGAAGGATATGGCGAGCCTGCTTGCATAGCAGGCGTGAGTGCAGACCACCCTGTTGGTTGATGTAGGAAACCACCAATGTGTTGTCTGACCGGACAAGAACATGATGGCCCATCAGGTCTGGGAGGAAGTGTTTCAGAGCCTGAAACACAGCCAACATTTCTAGACAGTTTATGTGCCAAGGGAGATGCTGGTCTTGCCACAACCCCCGAGCTGGGCGACCACTCATGATCAGCCTGTGAGGGAGGCATCTGTCGTTAGCGTCACAGAACGACAGAGTGCTCCCAGCACGAGCCCTTGGGATAAGAACGAAGGCTTTTTCCACATTGCCAGGGCGTGCAGACAACACCTCGTGACTTTGATGAAGCGGAGCTGGTTTCCCTACTGGGAGAACCCCTTGGCTCTGAGCCACCACTGCAGCGGTCTCATGTACAACAGGCCGCAAGGTATCACGTTGGACGCTGCTGCCATCAGACCTAACAGTCTCTGAAACTGTTTCACAGTGAGTGACTGACCTAGCTTGGCCTGTTTGACGGCTGTGAGGATCAAAGCCACACGAACAGGGGACAAAAATGCCCGCATTGTGGTCGAATCCCAGATTACACCCAGAAAAGTGGTCCTCTGCAACGGGGATAGCACACTTTTCCCGGCATTGAGTCTCAACCCCAGTCGTTTGATGTGAGCGAGAACAACATCTTGATGTCGAGTCGCTTGAAGCTCCAAGGGAGCTATAATCAACTAATCGTCGATGTAATTCAAAATGCGGATGGCCTGGAGACGCAACGGTGCCAGGGCAGCATCCACACTTTTTGTTAACGTTCAGGGAGAGAGAGCCAGGCCGAACGGAAGAACCCGATATTGGTATGCTTCGCCCCCGAAAGCGAACCTCAGGAACTGCCTGTGTTGTTGAAGGATAGACACATGGAAGTAACAATCTTTTAGATCTATCGTGACAAACCAGTCCTCGGATCTGATTTGTGATACGATCCGTTTGAGAGTGAGCATCTTGAAGCTGAGCTGAGCCACCGCACAATTCAACAGGCGTAGATCTAGAATTGGACGTAACCCCCCATCCTTCTTCGGAACAATGAAGTACCGGCTGTAATAACCCGACTCCCTGCTGGGCGGAAGAACCCGTTCTATACCTCTTGTTCCATTATCAAAGCCTGCTTGGGGCCCACTACTGTCGGTAGGACCCCTCTGAACCGAGGCGGACGAGACCTGAATTGGATGGCATAACCTTTCTCGATTGTCTGCCAAAAACTCTAAGGGTACCAGCCTCTCGAGGCTGGCCTCTGGAATACTTGGAACTACAGACACAGTGCCCTGTAAGGGCACACCGACAGGGAAACACTGGTCTGACAGCTCCGGACCCCTCCTTGGAAATAAAAGTTTCTGGTGTAACTGTGGCAAAGAAATTAAACAAGACAACTCTACTATTGTGTGTGCTTTAAGGGCAAAGAGATGCGTTGGACAGTCTTCCCATGCACAGCCTGACGAGATGTTCCTTTCTGGTGAGTCCGTGCCTATTGCACAGATGTGACTTTTTTGGGTCTTTGCACTGATTATTATTCTTACCATATTTCAAAGTGTCTGATTATCTGGAGTGTCACTATTTGGCAAGTATGCATTTTCTCTCCATATTCTAGACTATTCTAAAAATTAAAAGGCACCATGTCAGTGTTGCTCCACTACATAACTAAACAAAACATAACTTTGTGAAATTTACTGTGATTGGTTAAAAACCTAACTGCCACCAAAAATTGGTATGAAATTGTTTGGCTTTACAGTGCATGTTGTATCATATTTTCATCTGTAACCTTTCAGGTGGCTACAGCTCAGCAAGTTCAACATCACCAAGGTCAACATCGCCAAGGTCAACATCTAGTTCAAACAAGGGCGTAGGTTTGGTCTCAGCTTTGGTGGGGACATTTCTCTCCCCCCCCGCCGCAAGTGAACTTTTACTGAGAATAATGTGATTATTTTTGCGTTTAGTTGCGACATTAACATGTTGCTTTTATAGTACTGTAAAGTGAAACTAGCATCTCTATGTGGAGAGCAATATGTGCAGACAAAAATAATTATGTAGTACCTGCCGTTCAACTTTTAGATGGCAATGCTGTTTGTCAGATTCAGATTCAATATATTGTATCGACCCTGGTGCTGTGGTGCCGCTGCGCTCGAAAACACACTCCTGCTTGATTTCACTCTCCTGTGTACTCATAGCGTGTCAGAACTCCTCCCCCCTAGGTTTTTTAGCCAACAAAATTACGGTGTATCTAGTACCGCCCTCCTGGCTCTGCGGTCGCAATTGATCCAAATAGAAGCACAAACTCATAACGGAGTTCGCAAAAATATAGGTGGGGACAATTTCATGTTTAAATATTGGTGGTGACAATTTCATGTTTAAATATTGGTGGGGAAAATTTTGTCATGTTCAAATATTGGTGGGGACAATTTGGTCATGTTCAAATGTTGGTGGGGACATGTCCCCACCGTCCCCCCCTAAACCTATGTCCATGAGTTCAAATATGGGTTGCACACCTCGTCGACCGACTGACAACAGCTGGCATTTCAATTTTGAAATTCCTCGGAAGAAATTGCCATCTGACCTCAACAAAGACTGAGCTGACCCCAACAAAGACTGAGAGACTTGAAGTGATACGGCTGGCTGTTAGTAAAATCTTAACAATATGCCCAACACCCGGGAAGAAACACCTCAGTGAGATCGCAAGAAAAAAGGACAAAGGTGTCTCCTGTGGCTTACACTGATGTCATTGAAGTTGAAATTGTGGGCAGTGGATATGACTCACTCACAAAACAGATGATGAGCAGGGTGGATAACAGAGAGAAGAGGAAGCACTCCACTTTCCTTAAAGAGACAACTTATAAGCACCAGTGAAGGAGAGGATACCCCGCCTAGGAAAAGAAGACTAGACACCTATGGATGCATAAACTGGCAACCAATGAGTCTACCAACTTATGAAACACTGGAATCCCAGAAACATGCACAAGAACACTTAAAGAAAATGTACAAAGAACGATGCCGTTTCATACCTCAAGACCAGTGATAAGACAGGGAAGATGGAGACCATCGTCAGAGAAATGGAAACATCAAGCAAGAATGTTGCAGATGTCAATGCCGCTGGGTTTCTTCAACTACTTGTTATATATTTCAATGAGGAAGAAGACCAGATGTTCCATAAACTGGATCAAACAACCCTGCCCTGTGAAGTGAACTGTGCTGAACTTCCAAGTACGCCATGCATTGTTTTGTGTGGTAAGTTTGAATATTTTATTTTTCTGACTTAGTTATGTTAATGCAATTATTATAATTTCATATTGGTTAATAAAGGCGTAGTTCTTATTTTTTGCCTTCTACCTCTACATATTAGGGCATGGATTATACACTGGTAGCAAAATTAATTTATAGACATTTGCTCAGGCTACAGTTATGTAGATAAGGTTGATCAGCAGCTTGTCAGATTTGTTTAAAATGCAGCTAATCGGACTAGATACTGCCTACTTGTGAAGTCTCCATCTACAGCACACAGTTCTCTGTCCTGAACTGTTTATACATTGATACCTCTAACAGTGCCTCATACCACCATACGTCACAAAATCTGAACTATTTCTTAGGGTTATTATATTTTGGACTTAAATGCTTACATAATACGTGTGGATGCTCTGACACAAATGAAAAATATTTGTATCTGTTGTATCTATCAATCGGAAGGTCGGTGGTTCGATCCCCGGTTCCTCCTGGGAAATTGTCGAGGTGTCCATGAGCAAGACACCCAGCTGCAGTCGCCTTGCATGGTAGACGTGGTCATCAGTGTATGAATGGGTGAATGTGAGGCAGGCTCTGTAAAGTGCTTTGGATTAAAGCGCTATATAAAAGCGCAGCATTTACAAAACATCACTGCGCTGGTCAGTAAAACTGATCTCTGTACTTTTGTCTTTGATTCCCACCCCTACCAATTGTGTGGTGGATGTTTTTTTCATGTGTTTTGTGTGTTTTAGTATAATATAATGTAACTTTACAAACATATTGAATAAAAACTGGACATTATGGTCTTTGAGCACAGTTTGTCACAACAATACAGATCCCCTGTCTTTTGTATGTTTACAACAGGAAGTTCTCCTTGGCAGCAGAGTACTTCATGCTTTCTGTGGACCAGACCATTGTGAATGGTCACATCAATGCCTTCACTGATGCTCTTGTGTTGATGTTTGCCACGTACTGCTGCCTGAACATCTCTTACCAACAGCAGCCCAAGGAGCAACATTGGAGTTCTTGCAGAGGTAAGAAAGCAGAAGTCCATTTTAAATATCAAAACAGATATAGAATGACCAGAAACATAGTTACGCCTTTAAAATCTTAAGCACAGTACAGTATTTCACAACTTTGCCTTGCTGTCACAGCCTTTGTCTTTTTCACTACATTTTCTCAACTGTAGAGTGTGTATTAATACACTTATTAGTATGTACTGTTTCTAAAGTTTTTAGGAAAAAAATGTACCTAATCAACAGAAGAAGAGACTCTAATGTTATGTCAAAGACATCTATGTATTGTATTGCAGAGATATTTACTGAACTTAGCATGCTAACAAGCTAATCCTGGCACATCTTGTTGGTTATTGTACTTTCAATTTTAAGAGGCGATAGTCTGAGAATATAGCTTATGCCTCCTACCCTCTAGTTTTAGCTGAGAGGTGTATGATAAAACAACTGTGCTGCACAGTGAGCAGCAGGTCTTCAATAAGACACTTTATATTATATTACTTTAAGTTACAGTGACCAGTATTGTGCCAATTTGCCTCCTCGTTGTGCTGTGTGAAATATATGGAAAGGGTGGGTCAGATCGGAGCCGCAAACAGATAGTAACAGAAGTTGAACAGTGCCTGCTGTGTTCTGTAACATGTATAGTTTTGAAGTTGTTCATTGTTAAAACAATAATTAAGATATTACCGTCGACAATACATACCTCACATCCACTGGTTCCTCCTTTTATAAGTATGAATGTGAGAGGTGTATTCTCACATTGTACTGGTTTCTATTTTACAATACATCCAAATGTTAAATTTGGCACGTACATATTTTTTCTTATGTATTCCTTAGTTGTCCTCATGTCAGAATACAAGGTATATTATACAGGAGTCCAGATTTTATTACTGAAATTGTTTGATGTATTTCACTTAGATAGATGCCTTTTCAAGATTAACCCAGACAAGGGATCAAAAGTGGAGAAGGCCACTAGAAAGCAGCCTGCGGTTAGTCCGAAGGTTCTCTCTCTGATAACCAAACTTGCAGACTTTGAATGGAGGGAGTAAAAAATACTTCAGAAGGGAGCAATCCAATGTCGTTCTCATGCTTCATGTTGGTCACACAGTATTTTGCTTTGCTTAGTTGAGTGTTCTTTAATGTTAAAATCTGGTAATTGACCAAATGTGTGAATAGCATTGTTGTCATCGAAATTTTGCTGTATGTGCTTGAGTGATTGAATATAAGGTTGACAATGACTGACCAGAACCACTGCGCAGTTGATTTGTTTTGTTTAAAGACTAAATATGTACATTGCCCTCCATAAAAATTGTGACAGATGTTGTTTTTGATGTACACTTAACATATTCTGAACATACAGTAGTACATCATCTGCAACACTTGGTTTGACTTGCAAAAGAAAATAATTAGTTAACAAACGTGCATTTTTGCCTGGTGTTGTTTAATAATTTTGCCAAAATGTGCCAGTTTTTAAAGGCATCTGAAGTCAGTTTACAGTAGGTTCTGCTGTAAACTGTTCTTTACACTTACTGGTTTCTGTTTTCACCGGTTGGTCAACAGAATTAAATGAATGTCGAACAGTACTAACTGTGTCCTGGTTGTTATTATGAGCTGTTAAGGTAATTTTTTTAATAATTTGTCATTTAACTACTACTCTGTAATAGCTCTATATTTTTTGATATTGTCCATTCTAGTTGCAGGTTGAATTATTATAAGTATATGTTTAGTTATCATTATTATAGCACTATTAGCACTATTTAATAAAATTATCAGCAGATCATTGAGATAATCAATATTTCTTTGACAGTAATTGGACAACAAAGGTAAATCCATTGTATTTATGGCAAAGTATGTGTAACCCCTTTGAATTGTACGTTCATATTATTTTCTTTATTTATTTTAGTCCTAAAGTAAATTTATTTGTAATTACTGTCTATTTTCGAGCTGTATACCTGTATCTTTGGTGCAGTACTATGATTAACCGCTAGAGGGCGATTAACTCTGCGGTATGTTAAGTGAGTCGGTTTATATAAAACAACGAGGAAGCCAGTTGAACATGCACGCACGAGGTTAGCATGAGATTTCCAAACGATTACATTTTATTATGCTTCTTCATTTCTGTGTATATTGTTTTATAAAGAATGTAATTAATCATTCAGGTCGATTGTTCATCATATGACTGAGGGAGAAAAAAACGGTCAATGCTTTTGTTTACTGGTTTTCTTTTACGTGAACTCTGGTGAGTTTTGCTTTGCTTTTATGCATTACTTTGACATTCGAGTTGACATTGATCTTTCTCTATATATGTCCTTAAAACCAATCAGAGTTATGATGTTGAAGAATGTATTTTTGTATGTTTAGAAGAGTTAATATGACGTTGTTTAACGGTTTTGGTTGAATGATTTTGTCATCTATGAGAACGTAAATGTAAACAAATGGAAAATAATGTTTTACAATGACATGTCGCATATTTAAACACTTTTATGTGTTTAAGCGTGCTTATATGCACATGGGTTGTCACATGTTAGTTTAACATGTACTCACAGACATTTTGTGCAGCTGAGTTTAATGTGACTGCATTGTTTTGTGCAGATTGTTTTTTTTTTTAATGCTGATTCTAGTTGAGTGATTCACCTTTGAACGGCGAGCCAGACCCTGATCTACGATTCAAGAGTCAACGTGATTCAACACGGATCCGAACTGAGAGATAAGCAATACACACTACCCGGGTAGAAAACACAAAAAGGCCTTTACACATATGATTACACACACACACACAAAGGGATCCAAAAATACTATTGAGACTTTGTTTTTTTATTTTATTTCATTGCTGAACTGTATACTGTAAATTGCGAGAAATTGTTAACTCAAAGTCTTTTGAGTCTTTGTAATAAATTTCCGGCTGTTAATTGGTTGCATTTAATTTGGCCCAAGTTTCTACTTTTAAATCCTTCTAGAACCGATTTATTTTGGCCCAAGTTTCTACTTTTAAATCCTTCCCGAACCTAGGCTTTATTTAACCCCTGTTGTGTTTAACACACTCAATCCCTGTTACATATGCATTAAATATACCTGATTTGTATGTAAAATTCCCTTTAAAAAGTAATTGTACTAAATATGCTCTGAAATAAATGGTAGATTGCTCTAATTGTACTCACACATACTTAATTGATGACAGTATTTGCTTTTTTTAAAGGCCAATCAATTGTTCTTATGGCAAAGTATGCTTATTTAACAGTGAAGATTAATTAAATATACATGATCTTTATGTAAAACTACATTTTTGACTTTTAAATTCTAAAATGAATGGTAGTTCATAATTGCTGTAATGTTACTTAAATTCATTGTATTTATGGAAGAGTATGCTTTTTTTCACACAAAACAAACTATTAAATACACAGGATTTATATGTAAATTATCATGTAAAAAACTTATCATAAATTTGATATGATCTAAAATTAAGGGTAGATTGTTGTAAATATAAAGCCTATTATCTGTTTTACAAAAGTATTTTTACATTTTTTGAAAGTTAAATCAAATGTTTTTTGGTTAATGTATGCTTTAATTATATTAAATATGTATTAAATAAACACGATTTTCACATAGAAATCTAAGATAAAACTCTTATAATAGTGGCACTTTTCAACAATTTAAGACAGATTATTTGTATTTCAGCGGTTTTCGACTGTATTTATAGGTAATTTAATTGTTTATAAAGGTGTATATGTCCTTTTTAAACATTCAAAAACCCAATAATTACATACGATTTCATGTAAAATTACTAAGGGTGTGACGAGACGCTTACTCCACGAGACGAGACACGAGATTGGGTTCACGAGAACGAGACAAGACGAGATTTTTACAAAATTTTTAAGAAATCCTTAATGATGATATATGAATGGAAAATACTCTTTTATTCAACTGAAAATCACAAAATGCAAAACAATTTAGGTGCATTTTGAAATCAACTTGTAATGAATATTATTTTAATGAATTCTATGCAGTAAAGGAAGTGCAAAAACTGCAAAATATTTTGCTATAAACTACCGACTAGCTTCTCCCCTGTATTTCACATGAGAAATCTAACTCCTTTCCACAAATCGAACATAAAAAAATATAAAACTGTATCAATAAAACAAATATATAAATAACAGAAATAACACATTCAATGCAAACAGTAAGGGTATCCATAACCAAAGTATTGTTCTCTCAAAACTACAAGTGCAAACAGAAACAAATGTTTTGAAAAGTCATGAAAAAGATTCTATCAGCTTCTCAAAATACGCATGCGCTGTAGCCTTAAATGAATGGTGCCAAAGTCCGACGAGTGTCTGAGAAAGACATGACAATTACAAGCGTCTGAGAAAGACCGACCAATTACGAGCATCCAAAATTAAAGACGTAAACGACTAGTGTAAAAATTACACATTACACTAGAAGTAAGCGAGTGCAAAAAACATGTAGATACACTTGAACAGATCAAGCGAAAATACATCATTACACTCGTTTTGAACGTCTTATTAGACAACGTGCGTTGTAGAACAGGCGTTTTGAACATCTTATTAGACAACGTGCGTTGTAGAACAGGCGTTTTAAACGTCTTATTAGACAACGTGCGTTGTAGAACAGGCGTTTTGAACGTCTTATTAGACAACGTGCGTTGTAGAACAGGCGCTTTGAACGTCTTATTAGACAACATTTGAAGTGTGTCACGTTTTCAGCCACTTGGCGTTCCATACACGCTGACATCACAACTCACGAGACAACTTTTCACCTCGACGAGAAATCTCGTCGCGTTTTAATCTCGCGAGGTCTCGTAACACGAGATCTCGCCACACCCCTAAAAATTACTGATATAATTTGTTATTTTACTATTTTTATTGGTTTTACCTTAAGCTTCAGAGCACTACTACAGCACATCATGAACCAAGTGAATACAAACATAGTATGGCTGTACTATACAGATATTAATCAAAATGAGAGACAAAAACCCCTCCCGAACCACCCAACGCTCCAAGCCCACCCAACCCCACCCAACCATCCCGGTTTGCCCCATTAAATCCAGATCCTCATAAGGATAATTGACCATTTAAGTGCTCGTCAAAGTCAAATACACGCGAAAGAAAAATAATAATAAATAAAAAAAATAGCATAGCATGGAGCCCAGGTTAAACGAGCTGGAAGACATCTCCATTTGTACCCAGGCCTCGCGCCCATTGGGACAATCCCCTCCAAGCCAGTGTAACATCGACTTCATATTACATGCCCAATAATAGAAAATAAAGTTAGGCAGAGCTAGGCCAGCCAGGCTCTTAGGTATTTGGAGAGTGGCTCTTTTGATCCTGGGTGGCTTACCGTCCCTAATAAACATAGAATGATGAAGAAGCTGAAGAAAGATTTCCTTATCAGGATGGAAATATTTTGAAAGAGGTAGACATTTCGGTAACACAACCATTTTGATAAGATTCACGCGGCCTACTAGGGATAGCGGAAGAGTCATCCATCTAGCCATGTCCTTTTTACATCTCTCAAACAGGACGTTGACATTTTTGGTAAAGAGGGACAAAAGTACAGGGGTGATTTCTACCCCGAGATACTTAAAGTCCTTGCTGGCAATCCTAAATGGGAAATGTGATGGATGGAAGTGGCTGCTTGATTAGGAGGGAACATTTCACTCTTCTCAAAGTTGATTTTATAGCCAGAGAGCTTACCGAACTGAGCCAAGGTGTTGAGGATGGAAGGAACAGAACCAAGGGGGTACGAGACATATAAAAGAATGTTGTCTGCATAAAGGGATATCTTATGTGAGAGGCCCCAACGATCTATACCCCGAAAGTCACCTGACTGCCTAAGTGCAATGGCCAGCGGTTCGATGGCAATGGCAAAAAGAAGAGGCGACAAACTGCAGCCTTGGTGTGTGCCTCTCCCCAGGGGGAAGCACTCTGATTGCTGCCCATTAGTGATTACTGTAGCTATAGGGTGAGAGTAGAGGAGTCTTATCCAGGAGACAAAGGAGTCTTCGAACCCAAACTTTTTCAAGGTTGCAAACAGGTATTGCCATTCAACTCGGTCAAACGCTTTTTCTGCGTCAAGAGATTAAATAATTTCCGCAGAGTGAGACAGAGGGGAATAGACAATGTCGAAAAGCCTTCTAAAATTTGAGCTAGAATGCCTATTCGGGATGAAGCCTGTCTTGTCCTCCGCGATGATTTGTGGAATGACTGTCTCAAACCTAGCCGCCAAAACCTTAGATAAAATTTTGTAATTCACATTCAGAAGAGAGATTGGGCGGTAGGAGGAACAGTGGAGTGGGGACTTGCCCCCTTTTGGTAGAAGTGTTATAGCAGCTTGCCGCAGGGTTGGCGGGAGGGATCCAGATGAAAGAGATTCATTAAACATGGCTTGGAGCAGCGGGCAAAGCGTGGTTGCAAATTTTCTATAAAATTCAGAGGAGTACCCATCTGGACCAGGAGCCTTGTTGCATTTCAAGGAGTCGATAGCTTTAAGAATCTCCGCCCCGGAGATTGCCCCCCCCCCTAGTAAAGCATCCTGTTCAGGTGGAACAGAGGGAAAGGGAAGGTTATCAAAGAAGTGATAATGTTGCGAAAAACCACCACATTCAGAGGTATATATCTCACTATTGTAACGAATTGACTTCAGGGTTTGAAGACAAAAGCGCAGAGACTTCTTACAATTGACTTAGTTTATTTCTCATCCAGGCAGACACTAGAACTGAGAACTTAAACAGACACAAACCACGAATTAAACAAGGAACCACAGAACAGGATAACGTTAACCTAATACACAATGAATATGAACTACAGTGTAACCAAACTGATCCCACATCCAATAGTAAACATAAAACATCTAAGAAACAACAAACAAGAATACATCAACGTGTTAACAGCACGAGCAACGTAGAAACAGAGAAACATACCTTAAACAATGCCCCGACACCAACAGACTGACAAGACCCACACTAAATACAGACACTAACGAACCAAACACAAAACAGGTGAGAAAACAAACAGGTGACAGGAAAGTCCTTGATGAAAACCCACTCCGAAGTGGCAGGGGGAGTGTCAACCCTGGCATGAAGAGGGACAGAGGCAGTTTCTTACAGTACCTCCCCCTCTAGGCACTGCTCCAGAAGCGCCAAAACCAAACAAACTGCTGCGGGGAGGCGGCCAAGGAGGTGGGGGGGAAGGAGGCGACCTAGAGACCCGGACAGGCGGCTGCAGATCCGGAGGCCGACCAGGTGGACGCGGATCAGGTGACGGATCCGGCGGTCTACCCGACGGTTGCCGGACGGATGGTCGACCCAGCGGATGCTGGTCAGGAGGCCGAACCAGCTGAGGTGGAACAGGAGATCGGACGGGTCGCGACGGCGGGTCAGATGGTCGACCCGACGGGTGCAGGTCAGGTGGTCGACCCAGAGGAAGCGGGTCTGGAGGCCGGACAGGCGAGGACGGATCAGGAGGTCTACCCGGCGGGAGCGGGTCAGGAGGTCTACCCGGGGGAGCGGGTCAGGAGGTCTACTCGGCGGGAGCGGGTCAGGAGGCAGCGCCGGAGGACGCGGGTCAGGAGGCAGCGCCGGAGTCCTTGGCCCGGCAACAGTCCTTGGCCCGGCAACAGTCCTTGGCCCGGGAACTGGCTCAGGCAGGATGACGACCTCAGGCATTGGACAGGGCTCGAGGACGGGACGGGGCTCGAGGACGGGACGGGGCTCGAGGACGGGACGGGGCTCGAGGACAGGGGTGGACTGGATAACAGAACCGGACAGGAGAACCGGAATGAGTCTAGACTGAGGGACGGGGGCGAGCTCTGGGACGAGGGCGAGCTCTTGGACCGGCTCAGAAGGGGGAAAGGACTCAGGCTGGGGAAAGGACTCCGACAAGGAGGCCGTAGGGAGCTCGGGGTCAGGATTGAGCTCGGGGTCAGGAGTGAGCTTGGGGACAGGCTCAGGCAGGGAAACGGGGACTGGCTCAGGCAGGGAAACAGGGACTGGCTCAGGCAGGGAAACAGGGACTGGCTCAGGCAGGGAAACGGGAACAGGCTCAGGCAGGGAAACGGGAACAGGCTCAGGCAGGGAAACGGGAACAGGCTCAGGCAGGGAAACGGGAACAGGCTCAGGCAGGGAAACGGGAACAGGCTCAGAACAAAGGTGTGGAGCCCGGTGGAGAAGCTGGGACACCAGATAGTCCAGGAGCGGCTGGGGGAGTTCTCCCTGAAGATGTCTCCACACAAAAAACTCACGATGCCACCATCGCTTCTCATCCAGCATCACCGCCTCCTCCTGCACCCAGGCCAAAAAGTCAATGAAGGCCCTCATGTCCTCCCGCAAAGCCTGTTCAACAGCCAGCGAGGTGACGGCCCACTGGGCCTGCGGAACAGAAGCCATCTTGTGCTGCGGGTCGGCAGCCATCTTGTGCTGCGGGGCGGCAGCCATCTTGTGCTGCGGGGCGGCAGCCATCTTGTGCTGCGGGGCGGCAGCCATCTTGTGCTGCGGGGCGGCAGCCATCTTGTGCTGCGGGGCGGCAGCCATCTTGTGCTGCGGGGCGGCAGCCATCTTGTGCTGCGGGGCGGCAGCCATCTTGTGCTGCGGGGCGGCAGCCATCTTGTGCTGCGGGGCGGCAGCCATCTTGTGCTGCGGGGCGGCAGCCATCTTGTGCTGCGGGGAGGCAGCCATCTTGTGCTGCGGGGAGGCAGCCATCTTTGACTGCAGAGCGGTAGGTAACGCAGGGATCAACTGCAGGGTATAGGGGTCCCAGCTGTACTCCCCCTCCAGGTACTCCTCCTGCTCCGACTCCTCCCCCTCAGCCTCCTCCCAGTACTCACTCCATTCCCGCAGTTCCTTGTAGTCGGCTGGTAACCAAACAGACGGGGCAGTGGATGAGGGTCCTCGCCATACCCCGCATTGGCGAATGCCAGAGGATATCTCGGCAGACTGGGTGCACTCGGACGACAGGTGCCTCTTTCTCTGCTGTGCCTTCTTTAAGGGTCGGGGCATTCTGTAACGAATTGACTTCGGGGTTTGAAGACACAAGCGCAGAGACTTCTTACAATTGACTTAGTTTATTTCTCATCCAGGCAGACACTAGAATTGAGAACTTAAACAGACACAAACCACGAATTAAACAAGGAACCACAGAACAGGATAACGTTAACCTAATACACAATGAACATGAACTACAGTGTAACCAAACTGACACCACATCCAATAGTAAACATAAAACATCTAAGAAACAACAAACAAGAATACATCAACGTGTTAACAGCACGAGCAACAGAGAAACATACCTTAAACAATGCCCCGACACCAACAGACTGACAAGACCCACACTAAATACAGACACTAACGAACCAAACACAAAACAGGTGAGAAAACAAACAGGTGACAGGAAAGTCCTTGATGAAAACCCACTCCGAAGTGGCAGGGGGAGTGTCAACCCTGGCATGAAGAGGGACAGAGGCAGTTTCTTACAACTATAGTATTGTTTGAAGGTGCCGTTAATTTCCCAGAGGTCTGTCACTGTTTCCCCTGCTTGACCATACATTTTTGGAATAAGACGAGACGATTGGGCTTGACGAGCTTGCTGGGCCAGCAGCCTGCCGGCCTTATCTCCCGAGTCGTAGACCTTAAATCGCGCCTTTGTTAGTAAATAGGTGGCTTTGTCCGTAGACAGTAAGTCATATTCTGTCTGTAACCGCAGTCTTTCCTTAAAGGGTCGGAGACAAGGAGTAGTGGCTGTCGACCTCCGCAATGGCTCTAGAGATGTCATTAAGTTCCAAGACTCTTGCCCTGGAGGAGTATTCACTTATTTGCCCTCGAAGATAGGCTTTGAGGGTCTCCCACAAAATGGAGTGGGAAACTTCTGGAGAAGCGTTGGTGTCCATAAAAAAAGTCAATCTGAGAAGAGACGTGGTTTATAAATAGTTTGTCCGCCATAAGGAGGGGGTTTAGCTTCCAAGTGCGAGAGGGCTTAAGACAGTTGGGAAGAGCTGTGTGAAATGACACGGCACCATAACCCGAAATGGTAATACTATGGTACGTGCAAGTGCTGACATGTCCCATTAGTCTATTGTCTAAAAGAAAGTAATCGATGCGAGGGTATGTGTGATGGACCCTGGAGAAGAAGGAGAATGCCTTTTGGCTATTAAATTTGAATCTCCAAACGTCCGAAACCCCATTGTGCTTTACAAAATCAAAACAACCTTTACGGATCTGGTAAGGGGTTGGACCTTGTTTGAAGACCTGTCCAACACTGTGTTGAGTAAACAGTTAAAGTCGCCCCCTATTATGATCTTATAGTCGCTGCCACAGGGAATGGAGAACAGCTTGTTAAAAAAAATGCAATCATCATAGTTTGGGGCATAGATGTTGACCAAATGACAAGACTGGTGAACAGCCGACCCGCAACAATGACAAACCTACCATTTTCATCAGCAATCACTTCCTCTGCCTGGAAGGGACGTCCCTGTGTATGAGAATTGCAGTCCCTCTGGCCTTAGCATTTAACCGGGAGTGGTACAACCCAGCCTTTCTTAAGGAAGTTGATATGATCGTTCTTAAGGTGGGTTTCCTGTAGGAAGGCTATGTCTGTCTTTAAATGTTGTAAATAGGATGACATTTTCTGTCTTTTCAACCAGGTGTTCATACCCCTAGTGTTCAGAGAGACAAAGTGGCTGGGCCGGCTTTGGTTATGATTAGACGTAGATGTCATGACTACGAGAATTTGTGTAGCGAGCAGCAGCGGGGGGGATGGGGGGAAGGTTGGGGGGTAGAGAGAAAATAGGATAAATATATACACATGCATACATAGTAAAGAAACCCGAAAGGGGGAAAAAAACACAGTGAGGACAAGGCATCTGGGGGGGAACGGGGATCTTGAACAGCTCTCAGGGCTACCAGCATAACGAACAACTATCTTAACAAAAGGCAATTGGAACACCCGTGGGCAGTAGGCATAAAACTATATGCATATCCGTGTGTAATCGTGTGTAACAGGGGGGGTGGGATATATCCCACATAATTAGACTACATTATGGCCACCCGCTAGCGTGCCCGTGCCTGCGCTAGTGTATACAGCAGATGCATCTACATATAAAAATTAAGAAAAAACACATACAAAGAGGGCGCCCGCTGCCCTACGTCTGCAATGGGTAACGCAAACGAGCAGTCGTAATTTGTCAGGGCGCGCCGTGAGTGCGCCCATGCAGTCCAACTACCCCCCGAAATGGCAAGCTTACATTCAGTGATCAACCGTATTAAGCTAAGGCAATACATGTATCAGGCATAACATCACCTGACCAGTACCATATAAACCACAAGAATAACAAACCTTATATAGCTTGCAACCCTTTATAACCGGAGGCTATACGACCGTGCACTGTATTACACCACTCGGGACGACAAAAACACAAATCTCACCAGCAACTAGTGTGGCTGATCTGGCCTCAGAGTGGTTACAGCTCCGTCAAAGACAGGGAGTAGTAGAAGCAGTAGAAGTATCCGGTCTGTTGTTTCAAAAAAAGGTTGACACCTCTTCAGGGGAGAAGAGCAACTTCTGACCGCTTCATTCTGTAACCTGGAGTTTGGCAGGGAAGAACATCCGATATCCGAACCCGCCGCTTCTCAGCTGAGATTTCACTGTGTAGTATGCCGCTCTTTTCCTGGAGACCTCCGCGCTGTAGTCAGGGTAGATTTGCACCTCGGAGCCGCGGAAAGAGAGGGGCCCGGACTCTCTAACTAGCTTCAGGATGCGCTCCTTGTCTCGGTAACGGTGGATCCGTGCGATGAACGGGCGCGGGGGGTCGTCAGGTTTCCTGCAAGGGATGGCTATTCTGTGCGCCCGGTCGACAGGAGGAGGTGCGGGAAAGGCCTCCGTTCCGAATGTCTCCACCAGGAAAGCCTCCATGAAGGTGGATGGGAGTGAGCCTTCAGCTTTCTCAGTTAAGCCGGTGACACGGATGTTGTTGCGCCTCGACCTATTTTCAAGATCGTCCGCCTTAAGCTTGAGGGCTTCGTTCTCTCTGGCTAGGACCGTGCAAGTCAACTCGAGGGTTAGTAGTCTGTTCTCTACATCATTAAGCGACGTTTCCATTTGTTGGATTGTCTGGTCGTGCCGTTCAATAATTGCTCGGTCGGCAGAGAGTTTAGCAGAGAGTTTGGCTATAATGCGGTCCTCCATGGAGTCAAGATAAGCGGCACTCTGTTAGCAGCATGGAGGTCCTTTTGGCTAGCTTGCGTTGCGCCAGCCAGGTCATCTTCGGATTTGTCCTCTGCGGGTTGGGTTGGCTTTTTGGACGGTTTCCCCATAGTGAGTGGGCCTAATCACAGGTTCGCACTAGCCAGCAGTGATAGTGAGGCGTGTATTAATTAAAGTTAGACAGGATTTCAACAGAGCTCTCCCGGTTTGCCACCTACTCCGCCATTGCTCAAACCGGAAGTCCAAAAATGTTTTACCTTTTTTTTTTTTACAGTTTGCGTATAGCTTTTATACTTTTTATACTTATTTTACTGAGTGAAATGCAAATCAATGTATAACTTATTAGAAATATGTTATTCTGGATTTTAATGTTGTTAGTCTGTTTCTCACTGTTCAAATAAACCTATCATTAAAAATATAGACTGATCGTGTCTTTGTCAGTTGGCAAATGTACAATATCAGCAGGGGATCAAACACTTTCTTCCTTCACTGTATAAAGCATTTTTTTATAGCCACAGACTTGACGAATAGTAGCATCATCAATTAAAAAGCCCTCCTAACAATAAGTAGTAAGGAAGTAGTAGGCTAAGAAAAATACAACAACAATGCTCTAACAAACTTAGTTTTGTCTAATATTTACTGTCTTTTATAGGAAAAGGCACTAAAGATGGACAGCTGGCCATAAATATGCCATCCATTTTTATTATCAGGCTGTTAATTAAGCCTTTTCATTTTAAAGCAATATAAGCAGACCAAGCGATCCATTGTAGACTCTTATAATTATGTGAAATTTAAACAAGGAAAGACATTATCAGGATATGAGAGTTAATCTCACAATTGTTCTCTACATGATGATTAGTGTCCCACAAATATAAAGTTGTACATGTTATTTTAAATGTAAATGAAAACTATTTTTTTATTTTGTTCTTTACAGTTCTAGTGTGTCTTGTGAATTGGAATTCCTCTGAAAATCTCCAGTGTTAAAGTTATCAGTAATACTAACCTAATGTCAATGAGCAATTCTACTTTTAACAAAACACAGTTGGTTAAATTCAGTAGGACGATATACACTTGAAAGAGTAGGTATTAAAATTCTATCATGAAGTTGTCCTTCTGGATTTCTCAGTAAAACACATCTTTAAGTTTAAGTCTTTAAAAATATTTACGATATTTAGCGTAGGAAACTTACTTTGTTGAAGTGAAGTTAAAGAGTTTGGGAAAGTTCACCGAAAGAGCAAATATAAGAAGAGCCTTCATGTTTAGTGTGTCCAAAACTTGTGTAAGAGTTTTTGTTGACATAGCAGAAAGATACAGATCTTTGTTGATTTAGCTAGAGTAAAGTCTAAGTTAAAAATCATTTTATAAAACAGATCTTTGCACGTGGTTTATTTTGCCATCAATGATGTAAAAAATAAGTTGCAATAACATTTTCAAATTGTGTTGACGTCTATATTTAGAATTTTTTAAATAGATTATCATATGTGTTTTTACTTTCACATTAACATATTTAACGTTAAATAAGTTAATGTGAAACCACCTTCAGACAGAAACATATTTGCTTTACATTTTCTTAAGAATCCCTCACAGCGATTTGTCTTAGGCCAGGTACATTATCTCACAATAGTGATTATACCCCTCACATTTTTGTAAATATTTGATTACATCTTTTCATATGACAACACTGAAGAAATTACACTTGGCTACAATGTAAAGTAGTGAGTGTACATTTGCTGTCCAATCTCTGATATGTACTGGTTGTGTGATAATGAAAATACAGCTACTGTGTTTTTCGGTGATCACGTGCATAACATGATAACAAGAAAACTAAGACAAAATAAGTTTTCCGTTTAAAAATACATATATTCTGCTTAATTAATCACAAATACACGACCGGGGTCATTTGTTTTGTATGTTTCTTAAGCCCAAACGAGAAAATCGGTCAAATTCTACTGTCACTAGATGGCGACCTGCCCTAACAAATTGTGATTTCACACCGCTGTGTTACACATCCGGTTCAGAGGTCGTGTTGTCAAGATGTCTGTCCACGATCAGCTCTCTCAATGCTTGTGTGATTTAATAAGGTTGGACTTTTGTGTGTGGTGTAGTTATTGTTTGTGTAATTGTTGGATATTTTGTATAATGTATAATAGATATTCTACAATAGACCACTCAGTTTGTGAGAATATGTGTAGTTCAGCTACTGTCGACATTGTTGTAGCTAATTAGAGTCAGTACAGTTACCATTACGTTAATATTTAGTTTTCACAAATGTTCTACTAACGTTGAGACTGTATGGCTGTGCATGTTTTTACATGGACATTTTCACACACCTGGTAGATTGTTGCAGACAGAAATTGCATTGTGGCCTAGGGTGCCACTAGACAAAGTACCAAAACAATAACTAACAGTGGCTGCATAGAGTTGTCCGGCGGTATACTATAAGCTACTGCTTCTGGTGCGCATTCATACATAGTGTGATCCTGCGGTATAAGCTACTGCTTCTGGTGCGCATTCATACATAGTGTGATCCTGCGGTATAAGCTACTGCTTCTGGTGCGCATTCATACATAGTGTGATCCTGCGGTATAAGCTACTGCTTCTGGTGCGCATTCATACAGTGTGATCCGGCGGTATAAGCTACTGCTTCTGGTGCGCAGTCTGCTGCAACACGCATTTGAATCCAAACGACTTCTCTTTTAGCAGGACTCACCCGTCAAAGGAAGCATAACATTCAGGAAACTATATATTGAAAAACTAAGAAGCATAACATTCAGGAAACTATATATTGAAAAACTAAAAAGCAATAAAATATCTAAAGTAATTTCTAATTTTACTTGTCAGAGACTGTGTTTTAGCAAAATTTCATTACTCTCTGAAAGGTTCATGACTGCCCAGCTACATATACTCTGACGTTTTCCCCCTGAGCACGTTTGTAATCATATCTCATGTGGTATCTCCTCTATGCCCCAGGTTATTGTGGACATTGCTACTGCCATGCATGCTTCTCTGCGTGCTCCTGACCGCCACCCTGATCATGCTGGTCATGAGTGTACGTGTTTGGCTGCAGGCAAAAAGGAACGCACGACGGGCACGTGACGGCCGCCCCGTGGTGGCGTTCTTTCACCCGTACTGCAATGCCGGTGGCGGCGGAGAGAGAGTTCTTTGGTGTGCCCTTAGAGCTTTGCAGAATAGGTAAGGACAAGCTGTGCATTTAGTGAATGCCATTGCCCCTTGGCTATGCCGGTTCTAGCATTTTGGAGGTCCTAATCATAATGTGATTTGGGGCCCCCTCCCCTAACGGTCAGGGGCTCCCCAGCAGTTGAGGGGCCTCCTAGTGGTTTAGGTCCCTAAGCGACCGCTTATATATCTTATTCATAGAGCCGTACTGACGTGTTGTAAAGCTAGGATACTTGAAAATTAAGAGTTACAAGTATTCATACTAATCTGGTGTGCAGTGTGTTCTGCCTGCATCAGCCAATGTGAATGGACTAACTAAATGTGCCAGATTAAAATCGGTCACTAAAATGTTTTACTACTCTGTGCGGCCATTATCATCTTCTCCATGCCCCAGGTACCAAAACGTCAACTTTGCGGTGTACACGGGCGACCAGGGCGTGACGGGACAACAGATCCTGGATGGTGCCCGGCAGCGCTTCAACATCCTTCTACCTCGACCTGTTCAATTTGTCTTTCTCAAACACCGCGTTTTGGTTGAGGCCAACCTCTTCCCCCACTTTACCTTGATCGGTCAGAGTGTGGGGTCTATTTTTCTTGGTTGGGAAGCCCTCACGGAGTTCGTCCCAGATGTCTACATCGACTCCATGGGCTACGCCTTTACCATGCCTGTATTTAAATACCTAGGGGGCTGTCACGTGGCTAGCTATGTGCACTATCCGACCATCAGCACGGACATGCTGTCTGTGGTGCGTGAAAGAAATCCCAGGTAGGTAATAGTGCTCTGCAGAATATTTCCCACTACAGACCACCTGATCCTCATCGACGTTGTAGTTAAATATGGAATACAAAGCCTGGTTTATGTTGCTGTGCTTTAGGGAAAGCTTCTTAACGTCTCTGTCATCTGTTAAAGTAACAATGCTTCTAGCATTAGTTGCTTGTCCGGAGAGAGTGCAAATCTGAACACGCTGCTGAGGTATAAAAAACTGCAGAACCATCTAAATAAATGAGTAAACTAGTGAGGGACCTCTCTCCCCTGTTTTCTAGATTTTAGATACTTACTAAATAGACACTTAATCTAATTGGTCCCAGATACGATTGTTTCTGTCATATTGGTTCCAGAAAGTCATGGTTTAGGCCAGAGACAGAACACACCTGGGTAGAGGAACATTTTTAATTGTTTTGATACTGACTAGTTGTAGTAGAACCTGAAGCAGACTACTTTCTCATCTCATTTAATTAAATGCAATGACTGAAAGATACTTTGCAAAACAATCAGAAGTGCAACATAAAGTTTAACATTGAGTTGCAGGGCGTCTGTTGATATTGCCTGATTCTGTCTTGTCATCCTGGCATCCAGGTTCAACAACGCAGACTACATCTCCGACAACCTGTTCCTGAGTGCCGTCAAGGTGGTCTATTATTGCATGCTCGCTCTGCTCTACGGTCTGGCCAGCTCCTGCAGCGACGTGGTCATGGTCAACTCCAGCTGGACCCGGGAACACATCCTGACTCTGTGGCGTGCCCAAAACCGGACCTGCCTGGTCTACCCGCCCTGCGACACCACAGCCTTCCTTCAGCTCCCGATGGACGAGGACTCAGGCAAGAAGTGCCATTCAATCGTCTCCATTGGTCAGTTCCGACCAGAGAAGGACCACCGGCTTCAGATCCGCGCCTTCCGGAGAGTGCTGGAGCGGAAGGAGGCGGGGCCGGGAGGAAGGGAGTCGCTGAGGCTGGTGCTGATTGGTGGATGCCGAAACCTAGAGGATGAGGATAGGGTGCTGATGCTGAGGGGGTTGTGCCAGGAGCTGGGCGTGGCAGATAGGGTGGAGTTTAAACTCAACGTGCCGTTTGAGGAGTTGAAGAGGGAGCTGGGCGAGGCAACGGTGGGACTGCATACCATGTGGAACGAACACTTCGGTATAGGTAAAAAAAAATAAGATATAAGAAATGTATTTATTATCCTAATATTACTGGTATTATATTTCTATTAAAACCTATGGGTGATTATTTTTCCTAAGCAAAGCTTCTTGAACAACCAACTCAATCTTTTACTGTTTACAGATGGGAATCCTAGTTAGGAATATTCTACACTAACACCTTCCACATATGGGTTGATGTGTCACCGAAGCAAAATGAACAAATGTCATACAATAGTCATTTTAATGCCCATTTTAAGTTTTCAATTTGAACACAAACCTGATTGTGTACTTTTGCATTATGAAAGACCGCATGTATATTCACCACTTGTAATTCCAGCCAGGACAAACAGTCTAAGGCATTGTCTCTTGCTACTCACAGAACTCCGGTATGGATTCAACTCTGGCCCATGCCGGTTTAATCCTACATTCTCCTCTCACCATTCCACATGTGTCAACAAAAGCATAAAACATGTTTCTTTAACATATATCAGTCAGCCCTGACCTTCATTCGGGTTCTCCTCTGTTCCCAGGGGTTGTGGAGTGCATGGCCGCCGGAACGGTCATCCTGGCCCACAAATCGGGAGGCCCTAAACTGGACATTGTGGTACCTTACGAGGGAGGTCAGACGGGCTTTCTGGCAGAGGACGAGGATGATTTTGTGAATGCCATGGAGCGGATCCTTGCTATGTCGCCATCGGCCCGTCTAGAGATCAGACGCAACGCCCGTCTCTCAGTCTCCCGCTTTTCTGACCAGGAGTTTGAGAACTGCTTCCTGGCTGCCATAGAACCGATCATGGGGACGTTGGCCTAAAGAGCGAGGGTATGACTGGCGATGGGGCCGGTTCTAGACATAAGAGGCATAAGAGGGCCCCGATCGCGGACGTGTGTTTCTTTAGACCAGGATACGATTATTTTACGTGCACAAGAACAACGTTATGCAATGAAAGACAGAAGTATTTATTGACATGTCTGCTCATTCTAGTTTTAGAGGGATTTACTATTTAAGTCATTCCATTATTCTTTGATGCATGAAGGGTCTTTGTGTATAGCCTAGTTCCCAGTCGCTGCTTGTACATAGAGCTAGCTGGGGTAGATCCGTAGTTGTCGAGAGAGGACTAGATACATCACTCAACATTTACATAGAGCTAGCTGGGGTAGATCAGTAGTTGTCCAGAGAGGACTATATGCATCACTCTACATGTACATAGAGCTAGCTGGGTTAGATCAGTAGTTGTCCGGAGAGGACTAGATACATCACTCTACATGTACATAGAGCTAGCTGGGGTAGATCAGTAGTTGTCCGGAGAGGACTAGATACATCACTCAACATGTACATAGAGCTAGCTGGGGTAGATCAGTAATTGCCCAGGGAGGACTAGACACATCTGTTGCTGTCATTAAATGTACTAACATTTGCTGTCAATTAAATTACAAATCTCTGACATTTGAGTAGTGCAATGATGTGAAATGACAATCCATTAGAGACCAACAGATGTGCTGTAATAAGTGTGGTTATTTATTGTCTAATAATTAAGTAAAAGTTTATGTTAAAAAAGGATAATATGAGCAATGAATCAATAAAATAAAGTTTTAAATTGAATAATACTTAAGCCGTATTGCCCCTGTAAATTGCTGTGCACAAAAGCTTATGCTAACAGAGCAACTTAACTGAATCAATTCTCCCGTGCTCCTGTTTCTGGTTTTGCTTGTACAGTATCAGTAAATTGGATATTTTGAACAATTTACATGCAATTTTTGGTCTGAGTATTTTTTTCTTTGCCTTAGTTGGTTGCATTAATTGTAAGCTTGCACAACAATCTACTGAATTGGCACTTCCCAAACTAAAGTGTGCATTCTCAATTTGGGAAGATAACGTTGCATTGTGGGTCATGTGACTTTCTTGAATTTTGGGGGGGATATTTATACAAATATGTTTGATTACTCTGTAATAATACATAACTCTGCAATGGTTTTGGTTAGAAACAAGCTGTAAAATGGACGCTAAAATGAAAGCAACTTTAATAACTTGTTGCGATTAATGGCTTTTTGGAAAATTATATTTACTCTGTGATTAATGAGATTTGATATACTGTGAAAAACCATAATCAAAAATTTTGGGAAATCCAGGTTCACAGATTTGTAGCAGCATTTGTGTTTAACAAAGTATTTATAATATGGTATGAGTCATACATTATGTAGAATTGCAGGAAATTGGCTTCAAAACAAATAATGTGTTGTTCCAAGAAGACACCACACTGTTGAGATTAGTCTTGCCACATTGTTTATAATAGGTCGAAGTCCAAAAAGGTAGGGGAAACTGGAGGGATTGGATTATATTGGCTGGTGGTACCATATTTACAGAATGCGGAGTTGCGTATTGAGGGGCTTTGTTATAACAGACATAATATGGAACGTTACATTGCCATCATTTTGCTTGCCTTGCTGCAGACTGTGCTGCTTAGGTAAGTTTTCTTCAGTTAGTGAGGTGAAAAGTAATACAATTAATAATAAAATGAATCTATTGCAAACCTTTCCTTTTGGTGTGCATATTTTGTAAGTATAGACACTGAAAACCACAGCAAACCTGACTTCTAGGTTGTTCCCATCGGATTGAACACAAATAACCTGATTATGAACGTTAACATAAAGGAGACGGACTGTCTGAGGAAGACCCTCAGAGACGTGCTTTCAGATGTGGCTTCTTTGCGGTGAGAACGGCAGCTTCTGGTTATCCTGTACAAACAGTCGTTCAGTTCTTCTAGCTGACGTACATTTAAAGACCTGAGTGATTTAGACAAGAGACAAATTGTTATGGCCGGATGACTGGGTCAGAGCATCTCTGGCGACACGTTGGGAACCAACGTCATATTAGCCACATTAGGTCAATATATTTTGGCTCATCGGTGTCAATATTTTATTTTTGTTTGGACAGATACATGTAACCCACTGATGGAACCTCTTCGGTGCTCTGTTAAATGTTTACATGCCACTGTTGATGTTGGCAGTGGATGCTGTTCTCATTCAGTAAGGAATGTTATCAATTCAGCTTTTTATTTGTCCTACTACTTCGGGGCGACTTCACAATTACAAAATCTGTACAAACACCGGATGTGCATATTTATTTTTAGGAGGAATCCATCTGCATGTGAGCTGTACAGGAATACCATTCAAGAGGCTTTCTTCTGTTCTCTTTCACATCTCGCTCTCTTGCCTGTGATCTTCCCTCGCCCCATCCTGTACCGGTCGAGTGCGTGTCACAGGTAACTTGGCAGAGGTGGTGTCTCAACTGCGGCCAACTCAGGGTCCAGCAGCTCACGAAACTGTCCCGCAGTGCGGAGATATGCGTTTGTGTTAGGGTGGGCAGATCTATTTATCTGCACAATGGTTAAAGACTAAATTAATTGAGTGCTTAATGATTTGAAACAAAGTATTAGTAACCAGTTAGATCGACACCAAATCAGAGACCGATTGATCATATTAAAATATCTTTCTAGCACATACAGACGAATATCTGAAGCCAGGTTCCTAATCGACAGAACTTTGCGCGGAAGACAGTTCAACCTGAACCCATTTGAAAACAGTGTTAAGCGAATCTAACTTAAAAAACTGTTTTTGGTGACACAAATGTATGGAACATGTACCTGTAGTCACTGTGACAAACCCATCTTTTGCTGTAGGCCCTACCCAACTTGTGTCCAGCTCCTTTGCCATCCTCTCTCCAGAGAGGAATTAGCGCCACACAGGGGCGACAGCATCTGCAACAATCTTCTGTGATTCGGACAAGACATTGTTGCAGATGGAACCGGAAAGATCAGTGCAAATCCCAGTTTCATATTCTCATAAGTCCATGGACTCTGTATTGTTACGCCCTTTAGGAGAGTACTGGTTGGAGACAAGGTTTAGTAGGTTCTGTTGGTGGTACTATACAGAAAATCTGCTTTTCCATTACAAAAAATACTTTTCTAAATGTATTTCATTTTACACTAACAACAACTAGGACACATTCCTTTTGGCAGATTGAATCATGAGGACCCTGGGCTTTAATACAGAAGACATCTGAGATGTTCACAAATTATGAATTTGTGGATGAGTGATCCTGTGGCATCTGTGTTTACACAACATGCGGATACCACAAGAGAAGCTCAAACTGTGTATTTCAAACAAGGAAGTCTGTGGCAGGATGCCATGGAGAACATCAGCGTAGAAGATGCTGCCCAAGCTCATACAGCTAATGTGTCTGCCGGCAGCTCGGGTATTCAATATAAAGTCTGGACAGCCTTGCCACTTGTCAGGTAACCAATAACTGAGGTATTTGGTAACAAATGAGACAGTGAAACATAGTTGAAGTATGATTTTAACATTTATATTGTGATCTTCGGTTTATATGCATGAACAGACATTTTGTCTGCAATCGTCCTGTTTTTCTTCATTTCGTTTCATTTGGCCCCAAAAATCTGATACAACAGTACAACAATTAAATGTCTACTTCATTTCAGCACTGGAAAAACTGACAACCTGAAAAGGAAGATGATATTCAGTCATGAAACCAGACCCAGTGAAATTTCCCCTAGGTTCAGATCTTGGATCAGCTACTCCAAAATCCAAACCTTAACTATTAGTGAGGAAAACTAAAAACTGACACAAGATCAGGTACTAGGGCAAACTTCACCCTAAGCATCCTAAGAGCTGAAATACAATGCAGATGAGTAAGATATGTATGTAGTTGCCACTCGTCATTACGGTCGCTATATATTGGGCTCCAATTACCTCAGTTCTTCACCATTCTGCTTAAGAGCACAGAGATTAAACAACGATGGAAACTCGACGAACGCCTATATAAATGCGATCCTGGTAAAACCGACTCCGGGGGATACATTTTGAAATGGTAAGTCAAGCATTTTAAGATGTCATGTGATATTCGAATGGCGTCTGAGGCCAATGAGAGACAAGCGGAGATGTTAATGTACAGATATAAAACAGAAGCAGAACGGGTTTACATTAGGCACCAAACGTTTCAAAACATTTTGGTATGCTGGATGCCAAATGAACAGGTCGGGTTATAGGTCAAAACAACATGACACACCCTGTAAACGTAAAGGGCCTTTAGAGGTGTACATTCGACAAGCCTCGTGCCGTTTCAGTCATGCCTTCGGTTAAGCCACATTTTCCTAATATTAAATTAAAAAAAATAAAACATGTTGTCCTTAAGAAAATGCTAAAAAGTCACACATTTTTCCAGTTGCACAGGAAAACTCCTTTGGGAGTAGGGTATCTGATATTTTTTTTCTGATTATTTTGAGAGTCTGTGCAATTCTATGTGATAAAAGGCCTCCTTCTAGATTTACGCATTGACGAATTGCAACAAAGAGAGCAAGGCCCATGAAGAATATTCAGGAAATGCTTAAGAAACATTAACAAAACTCTATTTGTATTCTTAAGCCATTCCTTCAGACAACCGCCCCCCAGCCTACACTTGTCCACCTCTAAAACATGCTTGGGTCTTTTTCTTTATGACATATTTGACTTCAGCCAACTAGCTTAAGAAACCATAATTATAAAATAAGAACATCCTTTTAAGTATTAAATAACTTCATATAAAACCAGAGGCAAAACTAACAATCCCTATTACAGAGTTCTCAACAGGGCTCTCTTCAAACACACACACCAAAGAGCTTAATGTTTTTACAGCCCGTATTTCATAGGTGGTTCATGCAGTACCAATGCAAATGAAATCCTTGGACCGTTGTCATTATGGTCCGGATTACGTGGCACAAACAATATGGCGAAGAAGAAGCTGATGGCGTTTTGGCGTTTCCTTATTTACAGTCAAGCCGTCAACAAACCCAGAGAGTTCCAGCCCGTCAATTTTCTGTTTGATCGACAGACAGCAGCTCCTTTACACAGACTGATATACAGGAGTCATAAGCAGGAGTCATAAGCAGGAGTCATAAGCAGGAGTCATAAGCAGGAGTCATAAGCAGGAGTCATAAGCAGGAGTCATAAGCAGGAGTCAGACGACAACGATCCCCTTTTCTACAACTCCCCTTCTTAGTGAGTCAGTTTGGTGAGGTCCCCCCTTTTGGGCGGGGCCGGCGGGGGCCCCCTCCGAAGCGTTGCATAGCCTGGGCCGTTCCCCTCTGACAGGAGCCCAGGTGGGGGTGGGGGCAGCACCGACTCTGTGTCATTCGTGGTAGCCACGGCTGGTTCGGGCTTTACATCGGAAACATGGCCCTGCCGGTTTGACGACTTGCGCTTCAGAGTCCGGTGTAGGTCGTCCATGAAATTTCCCGGCTGGGACCCGCTGCCGTTGCCCTTCGGTGGCGATGTGGGCGGCTGGCTGCGCTGCAGCGTAGGGGGTGGGGCCTTCTTCAGGGAGCTCTTGCCCCAGGAGGAGTTGATGGTAGCCTGGGGAGGAGGTCCAGGAGGGGGTGGCGGTACTTTCGGCTGCGGGTTGACCACTGCCACTTTAGGTGCTCCGTTTTGCCCATCGCTGGGGAGCGGGGGAGGGGGAAAGAGGTCAGAGGCTGGCGGGGGAGGAGGAAAGAAGGGCCCACTGGACTCGAGCAGGGGGCGAGAAAAGGAGGTGGGCTGGCACTGTTGGCCCACTTGTCCTACTTTGGATTGCAGAGCGGGGGGCAGGTTGGCAAAGTTCAGCTTGCCCGGCTTGGGGGGCGCTCCGGGGGCGACAGAAGAGGGAGAACAACCCGAGGAGGAGGCAGGATAAGGCAGGGAGGTGGAGGACTCAGGGGCAAATTTGCGTAGAAGGTTCCTGCGAGACTCCTGGTACTCCGCCGAGGAGTCAGATTTGACACTGGAGGCCCTCTGGGGTGTGACAGGTGGGGGCTTCCTGCCCACCCAACCGAAGGAACCCGAGGAAGACGTGGACGAGCCAGAGGGGGATCTCTTTAGGGGCGAGCCCAGGTTGCCAGGGGGGAGTGGGGGAGGTGGAGGGACAGAGCCAGTGTTAAAAGAGGGAGGTGGGGGAGGCGGAGCTGGAGGTACAGGGCCAGTGATGAAAGAGGGAGGTGGGGGAGGTGGAGCAGGAGGGACAGGGCCAGTGTTAAAAGAGGGAGGTGGGGGAGGTGGAGCTGGAGGTACAGGGCCAGTGATAAAAGAGGGAGGTGGGGGAGGCGGAGCTGGTGGGACAGGGCCAGTGACAGGAGGAGGCGGTGGAGCAGGAGGGGCAGGGCCAGTGACAGAAGCAGTGTGAGGTGGGGGAGGAGGGAAAGGCAAGCTGCTCTCAGAAGGCGGTGGGGGAAACTCTAGGATTGGCTGCGGAACCTGACCACCGCTCGGCTGCCATCTTGGTTTGATCTTCACGGCGGGTGGAGAAAGGGGTGCTCGTGAGATGTCAATGTGATTGGTCGACAGTGTGGACCCGGGGAACTGGCTTGCCATCTGCTTAACGAGAGAGGAGCCGTTGGGCGGAGCCATGAAGGACAGGGGGGGTGGCTTGGAAAGGCTGTGCTGCTTGGGTAAGGTGGGAGGAGGCTGGTTTGGGCTGTGGCCTAACTGAAGGCTGTGCTGCTGCTTCTTCATTGAAGCCAGAGGTGGGGGTGGGGGTGGAGGGGGGAGGAGGAGGAGTCAAAGCAGTAGGGAGAGGGGAAACAGGGGACAGAGGCTTCAGAGCACCTAGGTGGGGCAGAAAGCCCGGGGAGTAGGTTTTGCGTGGGGCTGTAGGGGGAGCAGGTGCAGGGGGGTAATGCTGCTGTGGAGGTGGGGGAGGAGGTGGTGGTGGTGGTGCAAGGCTTTGGATCTGTTGAGGAGGCGGTGGTGGAGGAGGTGGAGGCGGTGGTGGAGGAGGAGGGGGCGGTGGAGGTGGTGGCGGGGTCGACTCCACCAGTTCGTCAGGAGCAATGTCCTGCAGGGGAGCGCTGGGGAACTTCAGCGCCTGCTGGAATGTGTTGGCACCGTAGGATGGTGGGCACATTCCTGGCATGGGGGCTGGCGGGGGAGGAGGGGGAAGCCATTGCTAAGCGCTGGCGCAGGTGGTGGTGGCGGGGGAGGCGGGACGAACTGGGGTGGAGCAGCAGAGCCCAGGGGCCCAAGCCTTAGTGCAGCCATGGCTGAGCCAAAAGCAGGCATGGAAGGAGGGGGAGGCGGGGGCGGGGGAGGTGGGACATTGACCACCTGCTGGGGGAATGCTGGGACTTTAGCCGGCACAGTGGGCACGCTGTGGTGGCTGTTGGTCTGCACCCTGTGGTGATTGGCAGCCTGGTTGGCGGCGTTCTGGTTCTGCAACCGAGTGATGGTACTGTACTTGGCAAAGACAGTTGGGCCAGAGTGGTGGGGGGTGCTAATGGCTGGCAGGGGTGGTGGTGGTGGGGGAGGAGGTGGTGGTGGTGGTGGTGGTGGAGGAGAGCACTGCGTCTGCTGGGGAGGCTCGGTACAGGAGAAGCTACTGCGCTGCTGGGGTGACAGCTGAGATTGAGGCGTGGATGGCTGGGGGGGCAGCGGAGGTAAGACCTGGGTGTAACTGCTCCGGATGTGAAGGGGAAGCTCCTGCTGAGTCGAAGGGGTGACACCTCCCAGTGGCTGGGGGGAAACTGTGTAAGTGTTACCACTGTTGATTTGGGGGGGTGGCTGCTGCTGTTGTGGTCTTTGTTGTGGCTGCTGTTGTGGTCGTTGTTGTGGCTGCGGCGGCAGTTGTTGTTGTGGCTGCGGCGGCAGTTGTTGTTGTGGCTGCGGCGGCAGTTGTTGTTGTGGCTGCGGCGGCAGTTGTTGTTGTGGCTGCGGCGGCAGTTGTTGTTGTGGCTGCGGCGGCAGTTGTTGTTGTGGCTGCGGCGGCAGTTGTTGTTGTGGCTGCGGCGGCAGTTGTTGTTGTGGCTGCGGCGGCAGTTGTTGTGGCTGCGGGGAGAGATGTTGTGGCAGACGATGTTGCGGCGGCAGATGTTGTGGCGGAAGTTGTTGTGCCAGGGCAGGGGACTCCAGATGTGGAGTCTGGCGATGGGTGGGGTGTTGAAGGGTGGCACCACGAGTGGATTCCCTCATCTGAAGAAGACAGAGAAATAACAATAAAGAAAACACAGGATTTCTGGCATTATGAGGGCGACTGTGTCATTAACTGGTATATCTACTGCCTGTGAATATGGTTTACTCTAATATTTTGTAATGCCAAAGTAGAAGACAATTTTCATTTATTAATACAATTAAACAGGAATAAACTATTATTATGTATTGGATGAATTCACCCTCCTGAGTGAACATGTGTCCTGCAGTAAGTCTTAAAAAGCTTTGCACAATTGGGTTTGTTCTTATTTTTATCTTTAAGGCTCTGTCAAAGTGTTGGCGATTAACATTCAATGTTCAGGCCTACTTGTAGAAAGCTGCTATGTTCAGATCCGATGGCAACCCCTGCTGGTGGCCAGGAGAACCAGCAGCTGCTCAACATGAACACCTGCTGCCACTACCTCCTGGGTGGGGTGGAGACAGGAGAAAGTGCTCCCCCAACCATCAACCAGTCTTCTCTAGTTGTTGTATTATTTGATGTACGAATGAGTCAACTTAAGGCTTGAGCGTTTGTTTCAAGTCTCAATAGGGATTGACCTCCTGTTACATCTTTAGTGTAACCTTGAATGAAGTCCCTGGCCAGTGACATGTGGAATCATTGGTTTTGACCTGCAGTGTCTTCACATCAAACGATTTGCCCCAAACATAACGCTTCTTGTTTTGGGCAAAAAAAGTGTATTCCTTTGTTCCTTTATTGTTTGAGTCATTATTATAGTCTGAATTTGATTTGGTCCATTCTCAGGGTTTTCCCAACACTATACTTGAGCTCTGTGGCTCTTTTAACATCATAAACAGCCTCATGGTGACATCTGTTGAGCAGTTTCCGTCCTGTTCTTTTTGTAGAATTGCTTTTTTATGTCAACATTATAGATACATTTTTGTGTAAATCATGAAAAAAAACTGTCAACCACTTTGTAATGCAACTTAATATGAAAAAAAACTATAATGTGAATTTTTATGCAATTTGTTGTACCTGTGAACCAACTAAAGTCTGTCATTAAATGGAATGATAAACAGATTATAATGGAATGATAAACAGATTATAATGGAATGATAAACAGATTATAATGGAATGATAAACAGATTATAATGGAATGATAAACAGATTATAATGATCGGTTCAGACACTCACCCTGTTGTTCTCCTCCATCTGGGTTCCCCTCTTCCAGGCCTCTGAGAAAATGGAACTGACCACGCTCTGGGAGCGCCCATGGCTGGAGGCAAGGTCCACGCCGCTGTCTGACTGACCAGAATGGTTCGACTGAGACTCTGAAGGTAACAGACAGCCGTGTGACAAACCAGGTTAAGACTCAGGGAAAACATTAGCCTGCTCCTGGCACTTATATAGGTTCTTCCTGTACCGCGCCACCAGATCACTACTTCTAAACACGGTGTATTTCATCCAAACTTTACCGAAATGTCCTTAAGCTGAACAGCAGGCAACCATTAACTCATTAACAGTGTATTTCCTAAATGTACTGAATTCAAACCCCCTAACTGTTAATGTTTTGGTTAATAAGCTGATCCTGGATCTGTACTCGTCTGTCACGCCTCTAGATATTAGGCAGCGGCGGACCAGTTCAGAACAGAGCTGATAAAGGTCTGACTCACCAGGCAGACTGGCTGAGCCGGAGCTGGATCCAGATCTGATGCTGGAGGTGGAGAGGGATGACCAATCGTAGGCGGCCTCCGTACGCTTCATGGCCTCCTGGTAGTTTACGTACAGCTGCTTCCCATACTAATCGTATCACCACGACAAAGTAGGGAAGAGAAAGGTCACAGTTTGTTAAAAAGAGTCAACCAATGTTTTTTTACTTTACATTTTGTATGTTGACTGTAAGGCGTAACTACGGATGTCTTATCTGCTGACAACGTTTATAATTCTAAGCAAAACTTTTTTTGTAATTTAGCTTTGCTTTCTGTGGCTCAAAAACATCCCACAAACGTTCCACACAGCCTCTTTGACAACTATGCTTAAGAGTGGCGAAGAGATTGAGGTGTACCTTGGCGATGCGAATGCCGTTCACCCATTGGTGGAGGGTCCTGACGTCATCACAGCACAGGTACTTGATGTACTGGGATTTCTTCTGGATCTGGGGGTGCTGAATAAAGGCGAGAGCTTTAGCCATATAGGTGTTACCATGGCAACACACACAGTGCCACAGCGTTCCGAGGAGGCTAACTCGAGGTGTCTTCAAAGAAGGCTTAAGATAGCTCGGCTTGCGTCAGAGATGTCGTAAATAGGACTATGAGCATCAACAGAGACGCCGTTTACTGATGCAGTTCTAATGAAACAACTGACGTGTAGTAAAATACAAAATAAATACTGTAACTCAAAAGGTAGTGACAGACACTAATATTTATGTCCACTAGATGGCAGAAAAGTGTTGCATCACAGCACAGTGCCAGCATGTTTTTGAATTGTGTAGGCACACCTATGTCAATAATTAATTTAACCACTCTAGTAAAAACACAGATTCCAACACAACCCGGAATACCTGCGTTGATGCCAAATTGAGTGTTTTTGACAAGTTTTCACTATAGAATGTTATTTTGGGTGTTTTTTTCAGGTACTTTTAAGCTGACATAGAGTAAGGAGACAGAAAGTGGCAGATAATTATGGCAGGGTCATGCATTAAGTGGACAAGGTATTGACGTTAGGGCCTGACAGGATGTTAGTACCCAGAACGTCTCTGGAGTCGACTCCCACTAAAAAAACATCAGATCCATTTTAATGGCCTTGTCCTTTCCCACCACAACATCTATAAGCTAAAACGGTGAACATCGCTTAAGGAAAAAGGCCATATCCAGTACAAATCAATTCACACCATTCCGGGGGATACCATTAGGTAGGTTAGGATGGGGTTGCAAAATAACAAATCCATATTAATGGACTTGTCCAGAAACATCTCTATACATTTTAACACCCCCTCCTTGGGAAGAATGGCGGAACACATGTCCCAAACCCACTCACATCAAGGAGCAGACATGGAATGTACCATTGGACGAAAACAGCAGGTAAAACCGGCTTACCTTGAGGGCCAGGCAGTAATCTGAAGGAGCCTTGTATTTGCTGCGATAGTCCTGGCCGTAGTACACGTTGACGTGGTCCAGCTGGAGAAAGCATACTAGGTCCCTGGAGGCCTGTACAAAACAGACAGAGAGGCTTGAGTGGAGAAATTCTGAGAAATGAAAGATTCCATGATGTATTAGTTCCCAAGCGTGTCAACTAGAAGAATGGAAATATTCTGTGTGAAAAATTATTGATCGTGATATATATGATTACAAAAGAGGTCTATACAGAGGAAGAACAAGGAGTGTAGGATTATATTTGATTCAAGGCCAATGCATAGAGGCATAACAGGATTGACAAGGTTTTAGTGGAGGTTGAAACACACACTGTTTAGCAAACACAGTGACAGGACTTTTAGTGGCTTGTTTGTGTGTTGGAAAGCAACTCTAAGAGCATTCAAATGAGAAGCGATTCAAGGCATCGTGCCAGGGTCAGGCAAAACCTTTGTTTTAAATAGAGGACGTGGCTCCTCTTTCTTAACTGGAGCGCTTCGCCATAAAATAGTCCCAGTTGCAGTGCTTTACGATTCATCTGACTGTGAAATCGACTGAAAACTCCTATTAGCATACCGGTAAACTGATTTCTACCTTGTTGTGCATACAAATATAGATTTTTGTTTCTCTTTCTCTAGACTGATCAATCAATCAAGTTTGATTTATATAGCACGTTTCATACAAAATGCAACCACCACTCGCTTACATGAACACAAGTAAAGACAAGAAAGAGTATAAAATAAGACCAATGTGAGAGAGTGTCACTAAACTAGACTAAGAATGACCACTAGGAGGCACTGTTGTCATATTTAATATGCTGACACAGTTGGTCCAGACGGAGAAACAGCAAAGGATAACAGGAAACAGTGTGGGAGAAGAAAGATCAAAACCTCCGGCCCTCCAACGGACCCGTGGCATTTTAAACACAAAATAGAAAAGCTTTTTGAAAAAGCACTTTCTTATTGCAACAGTTGTCTTCCGTTTTGTCCCTTCTGAACACGAGCCTGGGTTAAAACCCTATATGTACATACATATAAGGCGACAGTTGGGAATCAGCCTCCAACGGTTATAAACGGTTGTTCCCTGTAAAGTACTGTGTCATCATATCCACAAACAGGAAATTCCAGAGATGGTGGGGGACTGTTTCTCATAAGTGTCAACATGTGTAGACCATACACACCAAGCAGGGGGGAAAGACACACATACACACACAGATGCCTGTACTAACATCATCAGCGGGTCGCTAACCTTGGCTTTGCCTTTGGGCACGTAGTATATTCCTGATGCTCGGAGCAGAAAGTATCGCTTCTTCCAGGATTTCTTGCCATCCTCCTTCAGCCAGAGAATTCCCTCTATCTCCGGGACGGACACTGAGCTGCCACAGAAACACTCCTACAACAGTACATCATTGTTGGTGTTAGGACTTTGTGTGAGTGTGAGTGTGTGAGTGTGTGAGTGTGTGTGTGTGTGTGTGTGTGTGTGAGTGTGAGTGTGTGTGTGGGTGTGAGTGTGTGTGTAAGAAAGAGTACGAGTGAGTTTCACCTCTAGTAGAGCCTCTTTATTTCTATCAGCCATTTCAGATGTCTCCTTCCTCCCCAACAAGTAGTTCTGTGAAATAGTGTGTAATAAAGAAAGAGAAATACAACCATTAGTAAATATTGAACAAAATACATCTTCAAACAAAAGTTCCCCCCTAAAACTAGACAACATACAGCCACTATGGAGACAGAGCAAAATACAGCGAGACACACTGGGAGAGAAAAGGAAAACAAGGGGAGAAACACACACACACACACACACACACACACACACACACACACACACACACACACACACACACACACACACACACACACACACACACACACACACACACACACACACACACACACACACACACACACACACACACACACACACACACACACACACACACACACACACACACACACACACACACACACAGGATCACCTAGACTTCTCATGGTCGATGCATTATTTGATGTGACCTAGTTCTGACACGTCGGCATACACACACGTACACATTCTCTCTCCAGGCCTTTTAGGCGTGCATAACGAAATGAGTGTTTGTTGGTGTGTATTCACCACACCAAGGGCCTGCAGTTGTTCCAAGCCTGTACCTGCGGGTTCTTGAAGAGGGCGTACTTCTCGATGCGCTCGATGAACATCATTTTGTTGTGGCTGTCCCTGGTCCAGTTGAGCAGGTTCTCCACCAGGTTCTCGTGGTCCTCAAAGATCCGCTCTGAGGATGGAGGGTGCGAGTCAGAAGTGTTTGAACCCAAGCCAAAGTCAGGGTTCTTTATAGGATGAAGGCTGCCATTTGGGACACAGAGGCTATAAAGGAAACTGGGTAGGGTGTCGTCCCCCTATTGGCCAGACGGTCTGACCCTCAGAGAGACCTTGTAAAACAGTCACAAAAGTAAAATATGGACGCAATGCAAGCTACTAGCGCCACAGACGCAACGTTGTTTTAGGAGATAAAGCGCTAAGGAGTTGATGGGCGATTGGGCGCCTCCTATTTACATTGAGGACATTATTTAGTTCAAGAGCCCTTCCCCAGAATTCCTCACTAGCAGTGCTTCCCACCAGTATTTTAAAGTATATATCATTATCCAGTTTCCAAGGGTCTCTTGTTATATCCTCCAATATCTTTACTCACCGGCAGTATCACCCAGTATCTAAAACTAACCCCAACCAGTAATTCACCCTTTATCATTAAGTATCACCCAGTATCTAAAACTAACCCCAACCAGCAACTCAACCTTTATCATAAAGTATCACCCAGTATCTAAAACTAACCCCGTCCAGTAATTCACCCTTTATCATTAAGTATCACCCAGTATCTAAAACTAACCCCAACCAGCAACTCAACCTTTATCATAAAGTATCACCCAGTATCTAAAACTAACCCCGTCCAGTAATTCACCCTGTATCATAAAGTATTACCCAGTATCTAAAACTAACCCCAACCAGCAACTCAACCTTTATCATAAAGTATCACCCAGTATCTAAAACTAACCCCAACCAGCAACTCAACCTTTATCATAAAGTATCACCCAGTATATAAAACTAACCCTGACCTGTAATTCCCCCTGTATTTTAAAGTGGCTCCCCTAGTATTTTACCCATCCCCAGTCAGTACCCATTTGAAGTTCGTTGATAGTCTCCACCAGGGACCAGTCAGAGCTGTAGCCACAGTGGGACTTATCCAGCAGGCTGTCCAGGACCTGCCTGACTGTCTGCCTCTCGTCCACCATCATAGTCTTGGAGCTCTGGTCCGACAGGTGGACCCGGATGACCAGCTGATGAGGGGGTGGGATGGAGATGGTTAGCCGGAGAGACAAATTGGAACAGTTGAATATAGAAAATATTTCCATCTGGCGTCTTGGGAAGCATTGCACGCTGCTAGGAGGTAAAGGCTACCAAGGACTTGGCTGCAAAACCAGACGTCTGCTTACTGAAAAGGAAAGTCTAACAAATGTATTTATTTGGATATCGTGCTAGCCAAAGAGGAAGCTATTAATTAGGTGCTGCATAGAAACAAAAATTAAATGATGCATTGATAGAACAAAACAGTCCCACACATTCTACATGCAACCGAAACAGTATTTTTAGATCATGTTTGTGTGTGTAGATTTGTGCGCATAAATGTACATACCTATGTCAGAATTTGTGAAATATTGGCAATTTTTTGAAAAATGTGACTGATTGTGCAGAAAACGTTTATTTTATTTAGGGTTTGTAGTCAGGTAAAGCCATTTGTTATCACATGATTGTGTGTGCTCTTTTTTAATCTTAATGATAAATTAAATCACCTAAATGGCACTGATCAAAATCTCCTTGAATGATTAGCCTGGTAATATACACACATGTTGCCCTATATAGGTTTAAATGGCTATTACAGGGAAGTTTCCACACATATGACTTGATTATAATTAGTGACTGTGTAAAAATAGTCGATTAGTTTCTTAGCTCTTGAGACTCTAGCGCATTTCATCCTGGTCTGCACAGATTGTTCTTCCGCAGATTTTTCCGCAGATTTTTCTTCCGCGTGGGAAGCAAAATAACTGTCAAAGGACCAGCAACAATATGTAGTTGAACTTTCTAATTTGGGAATGATATGAAATATAAGAAAATGTACTGTACTGTTCAAACTTTGATAGAAGTGGAAAATTAGAGGTTGTATTGATACAAAGCCAGTCAGTCAGACCAACAACAAGGTCAGCCACATCTGCCAGGAAAAGTGGTCGGTATTCAAAGAGAAACTCAGAAGCAACTGAAATACTGTTTGTGGCTGTGTTACGATGCACAATAGGGAAGTACTTGGATAAAAATGAGTTGTGAAGTTGAATGCGACGAACACCACAAACCAGCCTGTTTACAACATGCCAAACAGCACCTAAACAAATCTCACAAATGCTGCAACAAAGTCTGGATTTGGATTAATGAGACCAAAATAGCACTGTATTGTTACCACCAGAAACGGCATGTTTGCAGAGGAGTCAACGAGCCCTATAAAGTCCATCCCCTCTGTGAAGCATGGAGGTGGATCTGATGCTGTAGGGGAGTGGGAGCTTCAGCAGGATGAATAGAACATATTGGAGCAAAATTTGCATCCGCCAACCCAAAAGCTGCGCATGGGAGGCACTTGGACTCTCCAATACGACAGTGATCCAAAAAACATTGGCTACAGCTGAAACCATCACAGTCTCCTGACCTCAAAATCATTAAGCCACTTTAAGGAGTTCTGAAACGTGAAGTTCATGCAATACTTTTTTGCAAAGGAGGAATGGGCAGCTTTACTAGGTGAGACAAATAGGGGCCTAATCCACAACTATCACAAAGCAAGCCATCATTGATGCTACAGCCTACAGGGGGCACCACAGAGTATGGAGAACTAAGTTTTATGCCAACTTTAAACAGGGACTAATCATTTTATTATTTTCTGTGTTTGCTTTAATGACTGTGATATTCTGTGATGCCTAGTAGTTTCATTTCATTCCTATGAAAAATAAAAGGTGTGTTTTCCCAGATCGCTCATATTTTCTTTAAAGAATGGTACACATCTTACGAATCCTGCCCGGGTATTAAAACATATGAGCAGAACTGTATTATGTTTAAGTCTCCTCAATGTTCCCCTTACTAAATGTCGTTTTTTTCATTTTGGTTGGAGTAGAAATCGCCAGGACAGTAGCTCTCTAGGAACAGCATTTGAGACCCCTGCGTGTTTGTCTGTTTGATCCATGTTTGGGTACCAGAACACCCCACAAAGAGAGTTAAACTTGTCAAATCAGTCCCCAACAAGTTTTGATTGTGAAATTGTGATTCCAACGTTTGGGTTAGGATTAAATCTGTTACTTTCCATCATTATTGATCTGGTTCAGGCATTTATCTAGATGATATAGTCTGATCTAGTCTAGTAGGATTAGGTTGACTTTAGGCATTCATCATATTCCGGCATTATTAATAACAATTTGTTACATTTATATAGCGCTTTTCGGGACCTCAAAGCGCTTTTACATGGAAGGGGGAATCTCCTCAACCACCACCAATGTGCAGCATCCACCTGGATGACCCGACGGCAGCCATATTGCGCCAGTGCGCGCACCACACACCAGCTTACTGGTGGAGAGGAGACGGTGATGATAGAGCCAATTAGTACATATATATATGGGGATGATTAGGTGGCCATGATGGACAGAGGACAAGGGGCAAATTTGGCCAAGATGCCATGGTTACACCCCTACTGTTTAACGAAGGACATCCTGGGGTTTTTAATGACCACAGAGAGTCAAGACCTCAGTTTAACGTCTCATCCGAAGGACGATGCTTTTTGACAGTATAGTGTCCCCGTCACTATATTGGGGCGTTAGGACCCACACAGACCACAGCCCCTTCTGGCCTCACTAACACCTCTTCCATTATTGATCTGGTTTTGTCATTAGAGGACTAGGTTGAATTTAGCCATGCATTTTATTCCGGCATTATTGACCTGGTTCAGGCATTAGAGGACTAGGTTGACTTTAGGCATGCATTTTATTCCGGCATTATTGATCTAGTTTAGGCATTAGAGGACTAGGTTGACTTTAGGCATGCATTTTAGATTAATGGGGTTAAAGTTTGCGTTAAGAATAGACATAGGGATTTCTGGTTATCCGGATAGAATAAACGAGTGTGTGCGTGTGTCTAATTATGTGTGTTTTTGTGTGTGTGAGGTAGGAAACATCCCCCTACCAATACTGTCTACCCACAGAGGCTACAACATCCAATCAGTCACTAGAGATTATTAATTAGATCTTAACCAATAGACGGCATTAAAACCTTGCCCATAGTTGATTGGAAGCATGTTGTTTTTAAACACTTAGGTCACTGCTTAAAAATGGCTAAAACAGTAGCTAAAACAGTAGCCATTTGACAATGCAGATCTGCAGTATGTGCAGATGACCAAGTGAAGCCCTAAATAATAAAAACAACCTCCCAAAAATAAATGGAGGAAATTAAATAATTTAACAGGATAACTTTGTTGCCTCTGGTACCGGAGTCGAAAACAGTGAATATTCAGTGAAAAAGAGATGCTGGACAATTTTTGTGTGACCGGCAAGGGGTAAAGATCCGGGGGATGAACAGCGACAGAATCTGAAATTAGCGGTTTTTCAAAAATGGTAAAGAAAGCTCATTAAGAGTTGGTTTGCAGATACCTTTGCCAACGGCTGTGTTACCAAGCTGTTGCTCTTGGTTGTCTAGAATGTGCATAGTTTAATTTTAAATTCTCTAAATTAACTAAATAAACTAAATAATGTTATGTTAAAATAAGATGAGGCATGCAATTTTAAATTCATTGCATTTCAGAGAAGAAAGGGTATTATTTAGGAGAGATGTATGATTGTCTATTTGGTTCCAACTGTTTGTATGAAAAGAATAAAGCCACATCAATGTGGTCAATTGAACCCTTCATTCAGCACAGCAGTATTTCTTTCACACCAGTTTCAAACCATACCGGCAGATACTGGTGCCTGGTGTAGCTCACAGAACCAATTCACTCCATAGAACAGAGTAAAGACCCCAGTGGTCACCCCTGAAAACAGGGCTGGATTAAATCCAAAGAATAAGCAGTCCTTGGATGCCCGAGCCAAATGCCTGATTGTTTCTTTTCCTTCCTTATCCCGTTTTCTCTCGCTCTCTTTCAAACACAGGCGCACACACAAAGTGCCAATGACACGTACACTGCAATGACCTATTTTCTGTGCAGTTCGCTGCATCTTGCTGCATGTAGTTAGTTCACAAAAGGGAAATGGCCCTCGCTGTGAATTAGAATCAGATGTAAAGAAGCGGATTCTATGGATATCCATATTATAATGCCAGTATAATACTGTGTAAAGTGTAAACATCTGAATCATCTAGATTCGCTTATTACATTTATAAATACTGATAATCGTACTTAACAACTAGAATGTGTGTGATTTATATATATATATATACGTATCAAATAGTCATGTACTGCCCATACAACACAAATGTGTTTGTGTTGTGTGCGTGTGGGCAGTACATGGCCATTAGATTGCAGGCCTGTTAAGTTGAGTCAGGCAGCTAGATAGACAGGAACATCTCTGGGTAGACTGTTGAGCACAGCCTTGCTATGTCATGGAGACGGTGCTGTTTACAATAGCCTTCGTGTCAGGAACCTATGCTGTGTGCACAGTCGTGGTCCAGTATCACTTCTAGCTCCGTACAAACATGCAAGTTCAATACCGTTTCCATCTCCTCTTTCTGTCTGTGCTTCCAAATGTGAATAGTTAAATAAAACCATAAATAACCAAGGATGCGATTCCTATGCCTTGTTTGAATCTCTTCTCTGATTTGTGGATTCATATAAAGTGAGTGTGGGCGCTTGTCACAGCTGCACACGAGACAGGTCAGCGCTGTACCTTTTTGACTTGCGCCTCCTTGATCTTCTCCAAAGCCACACGGATCTTCTCGGCTTTCACTTTGGCCGCCTGCTCCTCCTACGGACACATAGTGACAAAATGAACAGATGTGGGCAACAACCAAACGCACAGACCAGAAACAACTGAAACCACATTAGCCGAAACCAACAGGAGCTTCAATACCAACCACCTATTGGTTCTCACCTCCTAAGTCAGGCAGGTGCTCACGAAACAATTGGCCAGAATGACACCAACACCACACACACTTTCCTATTTAGTTCCACAAAGTCGATGGCTGCAAACTATATTTCATACAAAGAGAGCGTTTCTTACACGGTTTAACCATGTCTCTGTAATACCTTACCTGGCCCCTCCAGCATGACGCCATCACATTGATCTCTGCCCGCCAAAACCCAGAACAGGTGTGTCTTCACATAGATCAGGCCGACACGTTCTAACCCTAATCAGCGGTAAAAAGCCCCAGAAGCAACCGGTTCTACCGAAATGTCATTTAAAAAAACACTAGTTCAAAGATGGCCGCTTATTCATCCTGTTCATCCACTCAGTCTTCTTCTCCCTCGTCTCAGCAGCAGCTGAGGTGGCACAGCCCCTTTGATCTTCCTTCACAGCGGATGGGAGACAATAGTGGGGGATTCCTCTAAAAGGCAAGCAGCAGTAGAGATAGAGAACCGGTTTCAAGTGTCTCTCTGCTCCTTCCACCACAAGGAAGAAATAAAGGGAAGAGCTCACAGAAATAAGAGTCGACAAAAAAGTTGGATGCTGGAAAGTCTCCAATACTGAATACAGTTAATCTCGCCATTAGTCCGAAAGAATGAAAAACTGGTCCAGAGGTAAAAATCGTTGTGCAGTTGTGGAAAGACGGATATATTTACTTAAGTCCATCCGGAGTGACTAAGACAAATGCAAAGGAACTTCAGCGTGCCTCAACTCACTCATCCAGTGACTTCGAGCCCGGGAGAGCGAGACCGGAGTTGACAGTTTCAGCGAAAGTGTTATCCAAGGCTCCTTCAGAGAGACACACATACACACTGATGTACGTATAAACACACAGCACGAGCACCGCAACACCACTTACCCCTCAAAAGGCAGAGAAACCCCTCCCCCTGATATTTTTCTTTATCTCCATCCTCCCACCTCCCCATCCTCACCCTCCTCTTACCCATCTCTGCTGAACAGCTGCAGAATTTTGGGAGCGTGCCCGATCGTCCAGCCATAATCCCCGGACAAACAGGAGAACCCCTTTCCCGGAAGGCGATGAAGAGGACCCCTTTCCATCCCGTCAGCCAATCGCAATGTAGCCGTCCCCTCCCCCGCCACGCACAGTAACCCGGCAGTGGTTTTAGACTAGTAAGCCAGTGAATATTTGACGAGGAGGGGCGGTGGGTCGGGGCTGTTAAGAGCAAAGCCTCTTATCTGGGAACCCGCCCTCGACCCAGACCTCTGTCCTGCGTGATCATCAGAGTAATGGAACGCACTGTTTGGCCAACATGGGGTGACAGGCTTTTAGTGTAAAACGTGTGCGCCTACAAACGCAAGTGCCTGTAAGTGACTGCCTGATGTGGGACCCATGCAGGATTACAATACGGACTCACTCCCAGTCACACCTCATTTTAGCTTTAGGGACATTAATTCAGGGGCGATGACGCCCCGACACCGGGCTCCCCACCGACACCGGGCTCCCCACCGACACCGGGCTCCCCACCGACACCGGGCTCCCCACCGACACCGGGCTCCCCACCGACACCGGGCTCCCCACCGACACCGGGCTCCCCACCGACACCGGGCTCCCCACCGACACCGGGCTCCCCACCGACACCGGGCTCCCCACCGACACCGGGCTCCCCACCTACACCGGGCTCCCCACCTACACCGGGTTCCCCATTCACACCGGGTTCCCCATCTACACCGGGTTCCCCATCTACACCAGGTTCCCCATTCACACTAGGTTTCCCATCTACACCAGGTTTCCCATCTACACCAGGTTCCCCATCTACACCAGGTTACCCATTCACCAGGTTCCCCATTCACTCTAGGTTCCCCATTCACTCTAGGTTCCCCATTCACTCTAGGTTCCCCATTCACTCTAGGTTCCCCATCTACACCAGGTTCCCCATCTACACTAGGTTCCCCATTCACACTAGGTTCCCCATCTACAACACTTTGTTTCCCACATGCTCTGCAGTAGCCGGTAGCTAGATATCGCCAGTTCCAGGCTGCACTTTCCCGGTGCGTTTTCACAGAGATCCACGGAGGCTGAAATTAAACAGGCTTTTCAGCTGCGCCTATAAATACAAATAAAATCGGTCCTCCCTTTTCCCTTTGATGTTTTCACTCTCTCGCTTCCTCTCTTACTCCCTCTGTGTCAGTGAGAGATGGTAGTGAGGTAAAACTGAGATGTCTTCACTGGCGTTCTTCACGGCTGTGTAAAAGTTATGCGACACTGACACACAAACTTGGCACAAATACAATCTTGTCTTGCCTCTACTGAACCAGTTTGAATACAAACGTGACAGATGATTTCGCTTGTTTGTTTGTTTTTTATCTTAAAGGCTGGAATAAATTCACTCGGGCAATAGATTGGACTATATTAATATTATATTTTATACTGTAAATACATTCAAGTATACACCCACAAGGATCTTCCAATAAAATTTAAGAGGCAGCTGTGTGTGGAAGGGATCCCCTGAGATTGAATACATAATTACATGCATGATGATAATGTAGACCTTTGGCATAAAGTAAAAAGCACTCTTGGATCATGGTTTAAAAATAATGGATAATTTAGGGGAGTGGTTTATAGTCTGATGGTTGACTTACGCTGTTTTACTAATTCTGAGGGATAGTGCTTGTGGAACTATGCTTCCATACCTTGTATGCCACGAGTAGCATTTGGCCCAGCAGCTTTTGTTTAGAAGGCATAATAAATCATGCAAGAAGAAAAGCCAGTACAACAGTTCACCAATGACAATGTCTGAAAAAGCATACAATAACCATCAAACAAATGTGCCCTAATGCATGACAGGAAATGTCACTGTCCCAGCCAAGAATGTACTTTAGGGTACTAGCTCAGGGCCAGCGTGGAAGAGGGTGGATCCACATTAACGGTGATGAATAGAGATACATACATAGTATTCAGAGAACACATTTTAGACAAACTGACGGCTGTTTGTTTTTGACAAAGTGAGGGTAGGAGTAACAGTGAAAGAGTGGGGGAGGTGCAAAGATGAGGCAAGGAGAGGACGAGGAGACCCCCTTTTCCAGGCCTAAAGAGGATTAGTCCATTCTTAAGTACTGGTCAGCATTTTCTCAGGCAAAAACATGTTAAAATAACAGCTTGTTATAAATCTCCATCTGTCATTGTACTACATCGGTATAATCTATCAACCTATTAGTGTCTCAAAATAAAGTTCGGCCTTTACAGGAGAGTTGGGTCCAAAGCCCTTTTATCAACAACGCGGGGAAAACATTTACATAAACATTTTTCATTGCTTCCTCTTGGCTTCTGAATTATGCTTTTCAGGGTAAAAGGTCAAATCCATTTCCATTCTTTCCATTCTGCAAAATGAGAATGAACCTTTATATTCTTACTAGCTTTACGAATGCAGCAAGTGGACAACAGGTTGAGGAACACAGGTTCATACTATAAAGTTAGCAAGTCACACATCATATTGTAAAGTATATAAGCAGCGGTCAGTTTTCAAATAGCTCAATTCCGTTAAAGCTCAGGAATAAGTACAAAGCACAGCACACTGCAGATCTAGGTCAAAACTGTGTTGAATATTGTGGAACATTTGCTAGGTTGGTGTACCTAAACATAGCTTGTAGTTGGCACTACAATTTTCCTTTTCCGAGATATGGACTGTGGTGCATCATTTACAGTGTAGTTTAAAAGTGTTAAGGAGGAACAAAACCCTCTGTGGTTATCTGAAGACCAACCACTTCTGAAGCACAACTAAATGTCCATCACTACCTTTATTTTCAATTTCAAGTCATATTTTAAACACGTCAAATGGCATTGACATGCATACATATGACCCATGTCTGACTGCTGGATGGGTAGTAACCCCAAGGGAGTTTTTCCTAACCACTTGCATTCACCCTGCTGTTGCTCGCTTTATAGGGATTCAGGTTAGCTATCTGTAAAAGTGCATAGTGACCACTGCTGATTTAAAAAGAGCTTAATAAAATATATACGATTGATTAATGCCGAGTTGGCATTAATCAACACAGCATTTAGTCAACCTTTATTTGTTACCTAATTGAAGCAGAAAGGAGAACAGGGAATAGAAGGACAATAGGCAAAAGTAGGAAACTAGAGTTAAATAGAGATGGTGAAGTTTTAATCAGGGAATGCATGCATGCTGGACAAAGGCAAAAATTTTTGTAACAAAATGTTTCAAATAAAACAAGCCAATCAGGTAAATTGAGCAAAGTGGGAAGTGTTAAGTGGGAGGGACTAAGGGGGTCGTCCATTCACAATCAAGCGTAAAGAAGGACCAAGCAAATAAGTAATCACCTTGGTCAGCAGGTGAGAAGGCTTTCCTGCAATGCTTTTCAGAATGAGGGACGTTTCTTTGTCCAGATAGGAGTGCTTGGTATTGCAGAGGAGAGGGGAGAAAAAGACATGTCAGTGCAATGATTCAGTGGCAAATAAAAGAAATGTGTTTGATCAGTTAATTTTTTTAAAGGTGTGGAAGCAAAAAAGGTCCCAAAGATGGAGCGTTGTCTGTGGTGGGGAACCTACTAGACAGCTGTGAAAGGCGGGGTAGAGAGATGATTTATCAAAAGGATATATTCTTCAAAGATGTTTGCTAGAACTCACCTGCTTATCATTCATAGATTTACTGAACATATTTTTACTATATACAGTAAGTGATGGGTTTTTTTTAACACATGTGCAGGCACACCCCCACACAAACACACACACTTACAGTGCCCAGTTCCACATCCACTTCAAACTCCCGTGAGGTGGTAAACTCAAGCTGCCGTCTGGCCGGCTTACCGTTGGCTCGTTGCAGCTGTGATGGGGCATGCTGGGAAAACGGGTAGGTGCATTGTGGGTGTAGAGAGAGCGCAAACACACACAGTTTACACATGCAAGGGGAGATGAGGCGCACAACATATTCAAGCACATTATCTTCCAACCCGTTTCATAACACCCATTTTCTCTCTTTAAAGTATAAAAGTACTGCGACCCTCCAATATCCAAACACCCCTGAAAAATAACACATTTAAACTTGATGCTTTTGTCTCTGTAAAAAATATTGCTAGTATAGCCCATGTTGTGGGTTTAATAAGCAAAAAGCACTTGCACTATTTCTATAAAAAATTATTCAGAAATGTTTTTAGAGTATGTTCTTGTCTGCCTGTCTGACTCAGTCACAAACAGCCAGTCATATGTATTTCAGTAACTACAGCTATCTACAGTGTCTAAGTTGCTGTACAACCACAAGCTAAGCAACATCGGTACATGTATAGTTAGCTACGGTATGTTGCTAACTAGCTACAGAATAGGGTAACAGGCTAGCTTGCTAGCAGTACAGACCTTCCAACTGTGGATGTCTCAGTTAACAGTAAAGGCTCGTAGCGTTGGGAGCGTTTTGTACTAGCTAGCTATTCACTAGCCACATCTATTTCAACCAAAGCAGATACAGGACTTAACGATAACATTAACCATATCATCAATCGATTGGTTGTTCTAAGTGTTTTGGCTTGGTTGCTGACATTTTAATATAAGAAGTCAACAAATAACTCACAGTATGGTCGAATTTAGGTATTAACTTTGGAAGAAGGCCTGTGTTACTTAGAGATGTTGGACTGTACATGGTCTTATGCTGGTTAGAGAACCTGACCTGTGATTGAAAGGATGCTAGATCAAATCCATGAGCTGGCAAAGTTTATACTAAATCATCCCTGGGAGCCCAATGTGAAAGTCTCTGGTCCCCAAATCTGAAGAAACATTGAATGGACCTTTGCAATGAACGACAACTATAATGAGAACCTTTAGTTCACCAATGGTGCCTCTTCTCTGCTTTAGTTGAAAGTGTTAAAATGTCCACGCTCTGTTTACTGCCGATCAACGATATCAGTTGGTATACATAGACAGTAGGCCGGCATGGCGAGCACAGCTTGGATCGCAAGAAATAGTTAAGCGTTATGTAGCCTGCTACCTGACGTTAGCTAGGCAGACATCACAGCTAGCATTGCAGGTTGTATTGACACCGGAACAGTCTGATGGCATCAGTGCCACACTTAACTACCTCTTCAAGCGTGTCATGCTGGCTCTGCTAATAGCGAGCTACTTTGGTCAATGCTAGCGCGGCTATTTTCCACATGTTATAAAGGCAGTAAGGCATACCATTAGTAAAGTACGCCGTAAACTACGCCGTGCATGCGGACGTCAGTGATTATAATGCATTCACAAACGTGCAAAATATCCTATGGTTCAACATATGGTTCAACATGCAATATACACACATTCTTGTTTGTGTGTGTATATGGATGGCAAAGACATATTACAGTAGGGAGATATAACCATTTGACATGCAGTGGAATTTGAAATCCTCATGCGTTTTAGCAGGCAGGGAAATACAGAGAAGGGGACATTCAAGAGGCCAGTCACACACATACAGTGCACACAAACACGCAGTCACACGCATACAATGTGATATTGTGTGTATGTGTAGAAGCCAATGTAAAGAAACAAACCACAGTAGCAGTTTACTTTCTTTATAACCAAACAGCTATTCACTGTCATTGCTCAATAAGGTCAACACTCCATTGACAGCCATTATATGTATGTTAGCCCAAACTAAAAAAAAAAAACAATAGCTATACAAATGGGGCTTGTTAGGAGGCTGGCATTCATATAGAGAACAGTGAAGGATGCTATTTTTATTTTGACAAACTATCAGTTTTATCCCTTCATTTCAACTAAGGAAGTCATGAATGATGAGTGAATAAGTAAGGACCAATTAGGTAAAGGGGCAGTGAAGATTGACAGTGTGTGGGTGTATCTTACTTCCGTACTGGCCTGGCCCTGCGGTGGTTCTGGCCCCGGGGACAAGCCATCCTGTTCGGCCCCTCCGGGTACCTGAGAGAGTATCTTGTCGATGTCCAGCGAATCCATGCTTGAGGCGGATGCCGAATTCACGCTGGACCTGGCTGAGTGCCCCTCGAGTTCGCTGACCGCGCCCACTGAGCCCGTCCTCCGGTGCTGCGAGGAATTGGACGTGGGCCGCCGGAGCGTGGCTGAGGAGTACGACGAGGAGGACGACGACGACGAAGAGGAGGAAGTCTGACGCGCCGCCTCGTCCATGCTGAGCGACGCCTGCTCTAGCTGCGCCGTGATGTCGTCCAGCGAGTAGTTGGTCGCCGACGGTCGGCCGTGGGAGTTCACGCTGCCCCCTCGGACGGTGGAGGCGGGCGACGCCCTGGTACTGCTACTGGTGCTGCCGCCACTGCTACCCCCTCCGCTGCCAGTCTGTCTGGCGCTGCGACCTGAAAGCCCTCGCTGTTGACCTTTAACCTGGCGGGCAGCAGAGGCGTTGGGTTTGCCGATGGTGCACAGCTCCTGTTCTATTGTGCAAAGGTCAGCCATCAGGGCGTCCAGGTCAACAGTCTCAGTTGTTTGGTTCAACGCCTCTGTGAGGACAGGGGAAGTGGGAATGTTAACGCTATTTCTAACCATGCATAATAATACACACACACACACACAAACATAGACACTGAAACACACTTGTAATTTTAAAATGTACTTTCGCACAGCAGAAAATTAAGCGGGGGGAGGGGGAGTTGAGGCTGGGTGGTACACGCACACCCACATTTTTATCAAAGTGAGGATTATTAAAGGATTAAAGCTATTAAAGACTATTAGCAAAAAAAATCCCTTATCTAAAGACTAACCCCAGAAACCTAACTAACCCTAAATCAAAACTTAACCCAAACTTATAACTCTTAATCGCTGAACCTAGTCCCTAATGCCAAACCCTAATTCTAGCCTAAAAAATAAAAGGTTTTAAGTGAGGACCAGTGAACAGTCCTCAATTCCCCGGTTTTTAGAACATTTACAATACCTGAAGGTTATTCAAATGTTTATGTGTGCAGACGCAAAAGCGTAAGTGTGCTCAGTAGAAAGAAAAAAGGCTTATGTTACAGATCTAAGTGGGTGGGTCTTACCGTTGATGTTGTACATGGAGAAGCGATAAGAGAAGTTGGCCATGTTGGTCTCCTGTCTGAGAGGAGCCTTCTGGACTGGTATCTGTGGCTTGCCATCATCTAGACTCTGACGGACACACACAGTCAAAGATCACATCGTATTAACAACTAGACACCAGACTTTTTACAATTGGACCCAAGAGTTGGCAACTGCGATGAGGTTGTTAGCAGGAAACGGCTGCAGGGGTAACGTTACTAGGTTACAGCTGCTCGGATACGGATGTGCGGCTACTGTCACGATGGTACGGTTGCTAGGATACAGTTGCTATGATTGATACTTGGAGCCAGTTGCCAAGCGGCAGTTATTGGCGTCCGTCCTCCACTCGGACAGCTCTCAGTACCTGTGTTAGTTTGTCCAGCTCCCCCAGCCAAGCTCCAAACATCTGGTCCAGGTCCTGGTCCTCCTTATCACTGTCCTCTTCCTCTGCGCCGTGCTCCAGCTCATCATCTGACACGTCTGCCATCTGTGAAGGAGGCACACACACTCTAAGCACTCATCTGTATGGATTTCAGTGGAGATGTCATCGCATTACAATCCACATTGAACCATTCCCCCTGTCCACCTTCTACCCTCGCACACAAACACAGACTTAAGTGTGAATTGAGTAGCGCTGTATCCAAACCTTAAAACAGCTAGACTGCATTGCCTGTTACCAAGGCAACTACAGAGGAGGGTAATGTCTGTGCTATGGCAGAAGACTATCCCACCTCACACACACGCGCGCACACACACACACACAACCAGGCACGTGGTACGCTGCATGCCACCAGGCTGGTCTCAAGAACCCCAACAGAGCCAAGGCCTCTTCCCAACCAGTCAAAGTCAAATTATTTTATTGTCATGTGTACAGAATGACTTGCATAAAACTGCACAATGAAATTCTTGTGACATGGCAAGCAACAACTACGTAGTTAGAAGAAAAAAAATAAAAACAGAATTAAAACAGAATACAGAATATACATAGCTACTAGATATACATAATGAAGTGAGATTATGGCCAGTATGCAAACCTTAAATACTTAAATAAAAGTGATCTGGTGCCAGTAGTGGATACATGGATAGGTCTAATGGTCTGAGGGTAGAACCTGTTCTTCAGTCTGGAAGTGAGTGTACCAATGCTGCGGTAACGTCGACCAGATGGGAACAGAGTGAACAGGCGATGGCCTGGGTGGCTGTTGTCCTTAATGATTTTTCTGGCTTTTCTGAGGCATTGTGATTGGTAGATGCTTTGCACCGTAGAGAGGTTGCAGCCAATGATGCGCTCTGCAGTCTTTACCACCCTCTGTAGGGCCTTGCGGTCAGCAGCAGTGCAGCTCCCGTACCAAGCAGTAATGCAGCCTGACAGGATACTCTCTATGGTGCACCTGTAGAAGTTGCTCAGTGTTTTTGTAGACATACCGAACTTCTTGAGTCTCCTCAGGAAGTATAGGCGTCTTTGGGCAGTTTTCACTGCCGAGTCAGCTTGCCTGGATCATGTGAGGTCATCCCTGATGAACACACGAGGAACTTAAAGACAGGTACTCTCTCTACTTCAGCTCCATCGATGTGTATGGGGGCGTGTTCCCCCCCTGCCGCTTCCTGAAGCGGCTGACCGTATAGTGTTCTGATGGATGGTAATATGGGGAGCACTGCAGGGCTACAGGACACATTTCAAAGACGAGCCACGGTAACAACACAACAGCTTCCATGAACCTGTATAAACCTATGGACCAATTTGGCCTTCTGCATTTTAAATAACCCCTGAATACGGTTCCAGTGACCAACTTTCAAACCTGGGCCTATAAGGCGATTGGGTGCTTTTAGGGAAGTTGCTGTTTCAATGAGCCGCAGTGATCCATCGACTGCAAGGATGGAGCGCACTCTTGTGGACAGAGAGGGTATTTCTTTCTTTTCCCCATTCCCCACCTTCTGCAATTTACACTGGCGGGACAACGATGACTCAGGACAGGTTGTCATATGCGGTTGTGTGAATCAAAGCCACACTAGTTTAATTAGGGCCAGTTATAATCCAAGCTCTGTAAAGCCAATGTGTGCTGGTTGTTTGTGTGTGTGTGTGTGAGTGTGTGTGTGTACGTCACCGAAGCCCCCACTAGAAAGTAACCTCTAACCGTCAACCACAACTGTGTGGCGAATCTAATGTTTGGACAATATTTTTCTGTTCACTTTAAGCCTGTGGCAGACAGAAGCTCATTGAAGTGAGTCAATGACACCTTACAATTTCTCTCTTTCTGCGTGGCCCCCTCCCCTCCCAACGTGGGTGTCTCACATCCTGTTTCTGTCGCATCACTTCCTGGTTGACTACTGGGGCACGGGCAAACACACACAGGCTCAATAGCACAGCATCAGTGTGTGACCAGGTCACCTACACACAAATCCTAACTCTTATACTCATTATATTTCCATTAATTTGTATTTGGTCCGCTAGCCCTTGTTTTACAGCCACAGAGGGATTTAACGACTATTTGAAATTCACCTAATGTTCTTATTTTAGCTCTAACATGTTTATATTCCCAAAGCAGTTGGCTTTGCCTTTTTAGTACTATAATAATACCAGTAGTTCCATTGTTCCAGGAGAACTTGTTCGAGCAAAGACTGCGCAGGTGTTTTGCAGCCTGTTCAGATGAAACAGTGAGGTTATTGGGTGATCTAGAGGACAGCGCCACCCTCCACCCCTCCCCCTTCCTGTACCAGGCAACAGTTTCCCCCACAGGTGAAGGCGAGGTTGACCTCTGCTTTTGACCCTGTACGCACATCTATGTGTGTGTGAATCCAATTGAATAATCAAGACGCTCAAATATTTTGTAAACTTTCAGATACAGATAGCTTGAGACGCCACGTCTTCGATAAATCCCCATCTGCGTTTCACAAATGTGAAGACAAGTGTCAGAATTGCATAATCAGGTGAGTGCGCACGCATATATTGCGTGGCATATTACGCACATTTCACAAGATTGACAGCCACATACCTGTGAAAAAGCAGTTGGTTTGGGATGAGCATATTACAGATAGCATGTATGCTTCGCTAGCCAACATTGCATGCTGTGTGTGTGTTGCTTAATAGGCGTACACATTGAAATTGGGAAAACCATGTATCGTATCTGTGGATGTGGGGGCGGGGTCAGGGGTCAGAACAGGTCTCCTCCCTTTCAAAACAACATTGAACAGCGATGTCAGTCAAGGCACCGCTTCAACATGGTTAGAAAATGGGGCACGGCTTCTTTAACCGGACATTGCAGCTGGCCAGGGAGGACAGGAAGATGGAAAAGAAGAGAATCAAATAGGCCTCCTTCTGTGGGTAAACTGCCGGTTATAGCTGCCGTCTGCGTCTCAAATTTTTCTGCTATGAAGTGGAATATGGACTGTAAACCTATAGGCACTAGTAGTGCACTAGAAGGAAAATGGCACCATTTACAATGTGAATACAGAGATGAGAGATCTGCCGCTGCCTGTATTCTGAGCTAAATATGGACAGCATTACCGTAGCTGGAATAACATCAAACACATCCAGGCGGACTCAAAGAGAGACAGGCGGACCCATAGAGAGACAAGCGGACCCGAAGACAGAAAGGCAGACCCGTAGAGAGACAGGCATACCTGAGGACAGAAAGGCAGACCTGTATAGAGACAAGCGGACCCGTAGAGAGACAAGCAGACTCGAAAAGATACAGACGGACCCGAAAAGAGAAAAGCGGACCCAAAGAAAGACAAGTGGACCCGCAGAGAGACAGGCGGACCTGCAGAGAGACAGGCGGACCCGCAGAGAGACAGGCGGACCCGCAGAGAGACAGGCGGACCCGCAGAGAGACAGGCGGACCCGCAGAGAGACAGGCGGACCCGCAGAGAGACAGGCGGACCCGCAGAGAGACAGGCACTTTATTTAGGAGGCGATTGCTCCTGTTCTAATACCATGATGTACGTTGTTCCAGATCGTGGTTCAGAAGTTAAGTGAATTAGCACCTGGGCCCCTGTTTAGAAGCTTATGGGCCATGACCCCTAAACATGTGTGTGTTCTACACAGAGTAAAACAAACAGCTCTGCCCTATAACACTACTGAAATCATCCTCCCTTTACTACCATATAGTCCCACCTCCCTTCCTGTCTATTTCTCTTTCTTGTCCTGTCTTTTTGTCATGCTCCGTTGGCCCTCAATCTTAATCTCTCTCCCCCGTCCCCGCCTCAAGTCTCAGTCTCTCTCTCTCCCCCGTCCCCGCCTCAAGTCTCAGTCTCTCTCTCTCCCCCGTCCCCGCCTCAAGTCTCAGTCTCTCTCTCTCCCCCGTCCCCGCCTCAAGTCTCAGTCTCTCTCTCTCCCCCGTCCCCGCCTCAAGTCTCAGTCTCTCTCTCTCCCCCGTCCCGCCTCAAGTCTCAGTCTCTCTCTCTCCCCGTCCCCGCCTCAAGTCTCAGTCTCTCTCTCCCCCCGTCCCCGCCTCAAGTCTCAGTCTCTCTCTCCCCCGTCCCCGCCTCAAGTCTCAGTCTCTCTCTCCCCCGTCCCGCCTCAAGTCTCAGTCTCTCTCTCTCCCCCTCAGTCCCCGCCTCAAGTCTCAGTCTCTCTCTCCCCCCCCCCGCCTCAAGTCTCAGTCTCTCTCTCTCCCCGTCCCCGCCTCAAGTCTCAGTCTCTCTCTCTCCCCGTCCCCCGCCTCAAGTCTCAGTCTCTCTCTCTCCCCCGTCCCGCCTCAAGTCTCAGTCTCTCTCTCTCCCCGTCCCCGCCTCAAGTCTCAGTCTCTCTCTCCCCCGTCCCGCCTCAAGTCTCAGTCTCTCTCTCTCCCCGTCCCCGCCTCAAGTCTCAGTCTCTCTCTCTCCCCCCGTCCCGCCTCAAGTCTCAGTCTCTCTCTCCCCCGTCCCGCCTCAAGTCTCAGTCTCTCTCTCCCCCCGTCCCCGCCTCAAGTCTCAGTCTCTCTCTCCCCCGTCCCCGCCTCAAGTCTCAGTCTCTCTCTCTCCCCGTCCCGCCTCAAGTCTCAGTCTCTCTCTCCCCCGTCCCCGCCTCAAGTCTCAGTCTCTCTCTCTCCCCGTCCCCGCCTCAAGTCTCAGTCTCTCTCTCTCCCCCGTCCCCGCCTCAAGTCTCAGTCTCTCCCCGTCTCTCCCCGTCCCCGCCTCAAGTCTCCCCCTCTCCCCGTCCCCGCCTCAAGTCTCCCCCTCTCCCCGTCCCCGCCCTCAAGTCCTCTCCCCGTCCCCGCCTCAAGTCTCCCCCTCTCCCCCGCCTCAAGTCCCCGCCTCAAGCCTCAAGTCTCCCCCTCTCCCCGCCTCAAGTCTCCCCCGCCTCAAGTCTCCCCCTCTCCCCGTCCCCGCCTCAAGTCTCCCCCTCTCCCCCGTCCCCGCCTCAAGTCTCCCCCTCTCCCCGTCCCGCCTCAAGTCTCCCCCTCTCCCCGTCCTCCCCCTCCCCCCGTCAAGTCTCCCCCTCTCCCCCGTCCCCGCCTCAAGTCTCCCCCTCTCCCCCGCCTCAAGTCTCCCCCTCTCCCCCGTCCCCCCCTCTCCCCGTCCGCCTCAAGTCTCCCCCTCTCCCCCGCCTCAAGTCTCCCCCTCTCCCCCGCCTCAAGTCTCCCCTCCCCCGTCCCCGCCTCAAGTCTCCCCCTCTCCCCCCCGCCTCAAGTCTCCCCCTCTCCCCGTCCCCGCCTCAAGTCTCCCCCTCTCCCCCGTCCCCGCCTCAAGTCTCCCCCTCTCCCCGTCCCCGTCTCCCCCTCTCCCCGTCCCCGTCTCCCCCTCTCCCCCGTCCCCTCAAGTCTCCCCCTCTCCCCCGTCCCCGCCTCAGTCTCCCCTCTCCCCCGTCCCCAAGTCTCCCCCTCTCCCCCGTCCCCGTCTCCCCCTCTCCCCCTCAGTCTCCCGTCCCCGCCTCCCCGTCTCCCCCTCTCTCCCCGCCTCAGTCTCCCCCTCTCTCCCCCCGCCTCAGTCTCTCCCCCTCAGTCCCCCCGCCTCAGTCTCTCTCCCCCTCAGTCCCGCCTCAGTCTCTCCCCCGCCTCAGTCCCGCCTCAGTCTCTCTCCCCCGCCTCCCGCCTCAGTCTCTCCCCCGCCTCCCCGCCTCAGTCTCTCTCCCACCCGCCTCAGTCCTCTCCCACCCGCCTCAGTCTCTCTCCCCCCGTCCCCGCCTCAGTCTCTCTCCCCCCCCCGCCTCAGTCTCTCTCCCCCCGCCTCAGTCCCCGCCTCAGTCTCTCTCCCCGCCTCAGTCCTCGCCCCGCCTCAGTCTCTCCCCCCGTCCCCGCCTCAGTCTCTCCCCCCCGCCCCTCCCACCTCAGTCTCTCTCCCCGCCTCCCCGCCTCAGTCTCTCTCCCGCCCCCTCTCTCTCAGTCCCGCCTCAGTCTCCCCCGTCCCCGCCTCAGTCTCTCCCTCACCCCCGCCTCTCACCCGCCTCAGTCTCTCTCTCTCCCCGCCCCGCCTCAGTCTCTCTCCCCCGTCCCCGCCTCAGTCTCTCACCCCCCGTCCCCCCGCCTCAGTCTCTCCCCCTCAGTCCCCGCCTCAGTCTCTCTCCCCCGTCCCCTCAGCCTCAGTCTCTCTCCCCCCCGCCTCAGTCTCTCTCTCTCCCCGCCCCCTCCCCGCCTCAGTCTCTCTCCCCGTCCCCCGCCTCAGTCTCTCCTCTCCCCCCCCGCCTCTCAGTCCCCTCCCCAGTCCGCCTCAAGTCTCCCCCCCGTCCCCGCCTCAGTCTCTCTCCCCCGTCCCCGCCTCAGTCTCTCTCCCCGTCCCCGCCTCCTCAGTCTCTCCCCCCGCCTCCCCCCTCAGTCTCCCCTCCCCGTCCCCGCCTCAGTCTCTCTCCCCCCCGCCTCAGTCTCCTCCCCCTCCCCCGCCTCAGTCTCTCTCTCCCACCCGCCTCAGTCTCTCTCCCCCCCGCCTCAGTCTCTCTCCCCCGCCTCAGTCAGTCTCTCCCACCCGCCTCAGTCTCTCTCCCACCCGCCTCAGTCTCTCTCCCACCCGCCTCAGTCTCTCCCACCCACCCCCCCCTCAAGCCAGTCTCTCTCCCACCCGCCTCAGTCTCTCCTCCCACCCGCCTCAGTCTCTCTCCCACCCGCCTCAGTCTCTCTCCCACCCGCCTCAGTCTCTCTCCCACCCGCCTCAGTCTCTCTCCCACCCGCCTCAGTCTCTCTCCCACCCGCCTCAGTCTCTCTCCCACCCGCCTCAGTCTCTCTCCCCCGCCTCAGTCTCTCTCAGTCTCCCCCCGCCTCAGTCTCTCAGTCTCTCTCCCACCCGCCTCAGTCTCTCTCCCACCCGCCTCAGTCTCTCTCCCACCCGCCTCAGTCTCTCTCCCACCCGCCTCAGTCTCTCTCCCACCCGCCTCAGTCTCTCTCCCACCCGCCTCAGTCTCTCTCCCACCCGCCTCAGTCTCTCTCCCACCCGCCTCAGTCTCTCTCCACCCGCCTCAGTCTCTCTCTCCACCCGCCTCAGTCTCTCTCCCACCCGCCTCAGTCTCTCTCTCACCCGCCTCAGTCTCTCTCCCACCCGCCTCAGTCTCTCTCTCACCCGCCTCAGTCTCTCTCTCACCCGCCTCAGTCTCTCTCTCACCCGCCTCAGTCTCTCTCTCACCCGCCTCAGTCTCTCTCTCACCCGCCTCAGTCTCTCTCTCACCCGCCTCAGTCTCTCTCACCCGCCTCAGTCTCTCTCTCACCCGCCTCAGTCTCTCTCTCACCCGCCTCAGTCTCTCTCTCACCCGCCTCAGTCTCTCTCTCACCCGCCTCAGTCTCTCTCTCACCCGCCTCAGTCTCTCTCTCACCCGCCTCAGTCTCTCTCTCACCCGCCTCAGTCTCTCTCTCACCCGCCTCAGTCTCTCTCTCACCCGCCTCAGTCTCTCTCTCACCCGCCTCAGTCTCTCTCTCACCCGCCTCAGTCTCTCTCTCAGTCTCTCTCTCACCCGCCTCAGTCTCTCTCTCACCCGCCTCAGTCTCTCTCTCACCCGCCTCAGTCTCTCTCTCACCCGCCTCAGTCTCTCTCTCACCCGCCTCAGTCTCTCTCTCACCCGCCTCAGTCTCTCTCTCACCCGCCTCAGTCTCTCTCTCACCCGCCTCAGTCTCTCTCTCACCCGCCTCAGTCTCTCTCTCACCCGCCTCAGTCTCTCTCTCACCCGCCTCAGTCTCTCTCTCACCCGCCTCAGTCTCTCTCTCACCCGCCTCAGTCTCTCTCTCACCCGCCTCAGTCTCTCTCTCACCCGCCGTGGGTGTGTGTGTCTTTAAAGTGCATATGTGCACATGTCTGTAGTGGGTCAGTCGAGTGCTTGTGAGAATGTGTCTATTGCTTGTCTTCCTGTCTCCCTGCCTGCCTTTCTAGGTGTGTGTGCATGTCTGTCGAATTTCTGTGTGTGTGGGAGTGTGTGTTCCTGGCGTAAATTGAAACGAAGAGCTAATAAAACAACAACAGGAGTGACACATTGTCTCAACAGTTTCCTTCTGCAATAGAAAAAAAGTGACGGCCAGACACACTGCACACCAGCTGAGCCTTCCTCTCTCTGAAACTCATTATTTCTGTCTCTCAAACGACAACATGCCCCCTTCTGACTGGAATTAAGGCGAGAGCTTCATACAGTTCAAACATACAGCAACACGACATGATAACATAGCACAGCACTTTTCAAAAGAGCAAATTACATATTCTCTGTTTTTAATGATTAAGAGAAACTGTTAAAGGGGAAGTTTAATATGTGTACAGTTGTTTTGCTTTTCATTTAAGAGTATGGAGGTCCCACTAGATAGTACAGGGGAGCTATGAAGATACACATCAGTTGACCAGATTTTTACCCACAGTCAAACCTGTACGTGTTTCCCAGGGGCAGTGGCTTAGACTGCTAGAAATCCCAACCCCAGCCTTCAAGAAAAGCGAACTATGAATAATCCCAGCCCGTAGACCACATAAAGAGCATAAAACACCACATCTCCCCTTTAACTGTTTTCAGTCAACCTCGACTGGAAGATGTCAATGCAGGGGGCATTCTTCTGGTTGTAATTGGGCTCGGTCATAAACTAGATTTGGGTGGACCAAAAATGAATGACGAGAACCAGTCAAACATACAGGGGTGCCTGCAGGTTTAACAATAGCACTGCAGGTACTGAAGGTAAAGTAATGGCCACATTATTCCCAGCATAGCTAACTGTTTCATGTGTTATAGGGAGAGAGTCAGAAACAGACGTACAGAGACAGGAGACTGAGAGCAAACCAGAAGTTACTGCTACCTCTGCCGAAACATCAACACCAAAGGGGACTTCAACAAGAGAACCTGACAGAAAAGCCCTTATCTGCTACAAGGTTAACCTAGAGAAGAGTCTTTAAACAAGCCTCTACAAACAAGGTTTTAGACCTCTGTTCACACACAAAACAAGAACCCAAGCATACCAAGAAATCAAAACAGACCAAAACAAACGATGTCTATTTGACACACTGGAAAGATGGCCTTGCTATATCAAGAGCCTGTATGCAAACCTGGTTCTTGAGAATAGACTGGCTATTTGCACACTGCTGCCGGGCTGCACTCTCTAACCTCCAACCACATGTATAACCACATTAGAGAAATATATTTAAAGGGCTAGTTCTGCCTCTAACATATTCTTCATCTTTCCTTACTAAACGAGACTGGAATAGTATTAGTTAGCCCAAAACCAGATACTTTTTGCTTGCATTATGCGAGTAGTCAAATGTTTACACATAGACCATTTGACTCAGATAATGCAGTCTTAACAATGTTTTTAAAACAACAGAGTTTAGTTGCAATCACAGGACCAAAATGTAGATGTGTTTCCATGGAAACAGAGCAACTGGTGGCGCACAAACAACAGCGTAAACTTAACTAATATGAATCAATTTATTCTCCCTTAAATGTCATCCTTAACCTATTTGCAGACTGCTACCACACTGAACAAAATCCAACATTTGAAATTCCTTTATCATTCCAGAACGTTTGTGAGTGGCGGTGTGAAATGTTTCTTTATTAGATAATTCTTCATGCTTTGGCATGTTCTAAAATGTTCTTGAATGCTTCTTGGTGTGTGTGTCTGTGTGTGTGTCTGTGTGTGTGTCTGTGTGTGTGTCTGTGTGTGTGTCTGTGTGTGTGTCTGTGTGTGTGTGTGTGTGTCTGTGTGTGTGTCTGTGTGTGTGTCTGTGTCTGTGTGTGTGTCTGTGTGTGTGTCTGTGTGTGTGTCTGTGTGTGTGTCTGTGTGTGTGTGTGTGTGTGTGTGTGTGTGTGTGTGTGTGTGTGTGTGTGTGTGTGTGTGTGTGTCTGTGTGTGTGTCTGTGTGTGTGTCTGTGTGTGTGTCTGTGTGTGTGTCTGTGTGTGTGTGTGTGTGTGTGTGTGTCTGTGTGTGTGTGTGTCTGTGTGTGTGTGTGTCTGTGTGTGTGTGTCTGTGTGTGTGTGTGTCTGTGTGTGTGTGTGTCTGTGTGTGTGTGTGTCTGTGTGTGTCTGTCTGTGTGTGTCTGTCTGTGTGTGTCTGTCTGTCTGTGTGTGTCTGTCTGTGTGTGTCTGTGTGTGTGTGTGTCTGTGTGTGTGTGTGTCTGTGTGTGTGTCTGTGTGTGTGTCTGTGTGTGTGTGTGTGTGTGTGTCTGTGTGTGTGTCTGTGTGTGTGTCTGTGTGTGTGTCTGTGTGTGTGTCTGTGTGTGTGTGTGTGTGTGTGTGTGTGTGTGTGTGTGTGTGTGTGTCTGTGTGTGTGTGTGTGTGTGTGTGTGTGTGTCTGTGTGTGTCTGTCTGTGTGTGTCTGTCTGTGTGTGTCTGTCTGTCTGTGTGTGTCTGTCTGTCTGTGTGTGTCTGTCTGTGTGTGTCTGTCTGTGTGTGTCTGTCTGTGTGTGTCTGTCTGTGTGTGTGTCTGTCTGTGTGTGTGTGTGTGTCTGTGTGTGTGTGTGTGTGTCTGTGTGTGTGTGTGTGTGTGTGTGTGTGTGTCTGTGTGTGTGTGTCTGTGTGTGTGTGTGTCTGTGTGTGTGTGTCTGTGTGTGTGTGTCTGTGTGTGTGTGTCTGTGTGTGTGTGTCTGTGTGTGTGTGTGTGTGTGTGTGTGTGTGTGTGTGTCTGTGTGTGTGTGTGTCTGTGTGTGTGTGTCTGTGTGTGTGTGTGTCTGTGTGTGTGTGTGTGTGTGTGTGTGTGTGTCTGTGTGTGTGTGTCTGTGTGTGTGTGTCTGTGTGTGTGTGTCTGTGTGTGTGTGTCTGTGTGTGTGTGTCTGTGTGTGTGTGTCTGTGTGTGTGTCTGTGTGTGTGTGTCTGTGTGTGTGTGTCTGTGTGTGTGTGTCTGTGTGTGTGTGTCTGTGTGTGTGTGTCTGTGTGTGTGTGTCTGTGTGTGTGTGTGTGTGTGTGTCTGTGTGTGTGTGTCTGTGTGTGTGTGTCTGTGTGTGTGTGTCTGTGTGTCTGTGTGTGTGTGTCTGTGTGTGTGTCTGTGTGTGTGTCTGTGTGTGTGTCTGTGTGAATGAATGAACACTGGCTATTTCCAGGCATGAGGAGTGTTCTCATTTCCGTTCGTCCAGCTCGCTCCCTCCCTCCCTCATGTTCTCCCTCCCTCTCTTTCCCCACTCCTTTTACCTCATCCCCTCCCTACAGAAAGTGAGACCTCATCCACCATCCCCAGACTGCAAATGACAGTCACCGTCAGCGCGTTTTAAGGAATAATTAGTGCTGTTGTTTGTAGGCCAGAAGGTTGTCACCACAATGGCATTAAAGTTCCAGTGAATACCACCTGACAACTGTCTAAAGACACTTTGGGTGTGGATCCTTCCTGGGCGTGTAAATAAAGGATGATTCCTTCCTGGGCCTGTAACGGATGATTCCTTCCTGGGCCTGTAACGGATGATTCCTTCCTGGGCCTGTAACGGATGATTCTTTCCTGGGCGTGTAACGGATGATTCCTTCCTGGGCGTGTAACGGATGTTTCCTTCCTGGGCGTGTAACGGATGATTCTTTCCTGGGCGTGTAACGGATGATTCTTTCCTGGGCGTGTAACGGATGATTCCTTCCTGGGCGTGTAACGGATGATTCCTTCCTGGGCGTGTAACAGATGATTCCTTCCTGGGCCTGTAACGGATGATTCTTTCCTGGGCGTGTAACGGATGATTCTTTCCTGGGCGTGTAACGGATGATTCCTTCCTGGGCCTCTATAAAATGGTCCTGGAGGAATGTTCATTTTGGCAGCAAATATAGTCTTTTAAGTTATTAATAGTCAACTAGTTTTTTCCCGACTGTAGTTGGACCAGGATGTCTGAATGTGCACATAAGGGAAGTTAAAACTAGATTTTTAGGGAAATACCACATACTTAAATAACAAGCAATTTTTCAGAGCATTTAGCCATCCAAGTCACTGCTTTCATTTTCTTTGTTGATAAACCCTTTGATCCCTAGTTGTCAAATGTAGGCTGGACAAACAGGGAACAGCAAAATTAGAGCCTTTCAATGTAATAAAGACCAGTTCAACACAAAAGCAGAAAACTGTGTTTTTACCGTTCAGGTGCCCGAATTAACGCTGCATTACACCAACACCCGATATGAACATCCCATGGTATCTGTCAAATACAAGCTTGTAGAAAAGTATATTCTTTAAGAAATCGCTCAGAGATCTCATCCACACACGTGGCCAACATTGTGGCAGTGAAGACTGCTATGACAAAACATTTCCTTGAATAGATGGATAATGACAATGGAGTGGGAGTGGCAGACAAAAGAAGGGTAGATACAGATGTTATGGGGGGAGGGTGTGGACAATTTAAATCCAAACGGGGGAGTGCCGTGCTGATAAAACAGCATCAGTAAAGCACGCCTGACAGCCTGTATGAAGGTTGAGGTAGATAGGTAGAGAGGAGGGAGGGAGGGAGTTAGAGAGGAGGGAGGGAGGTAGAGAGGAGGGAGGGAGGTAGGTAGAGAGGGAGGTAGGTAGAGAGGGAGTGAGGTCGGTAGAGAGGGAGTGAGGTCGGTAGAAGGGGGGGAGGGATGGGGGTAGAGAGGAGGGAGGGAGGTAGAGAGGGAGGGAGGTAGAGGGGGAGTGAGGTCGGTAGAAGGGGTAGAGAGGGAGGGAGGTAGGTAGAGGGGGAGGGAGGTAGGGATAGAGGATAGTACAACCGCCTGACTCCCTCAACCGCTTCGCGAACATCACTGACGTGCACAGCCAATCAAACAGCTCAAGGTGATGTAACAAGGCGTGTGGTGCAAAAAAAGCCTGACGAGATTTAAAGACGACAGAGAGACACAGAGAGACACAGAGAGACACAGAGAGACACAGAGAGACACAGAGAGACACAGAGAGAGAGAGAGACGGAGAGAAAACCAGCTAACAGATTCAGAAATTACAGAGAGACAGGGTGAGGCAAAATGACAGACAGAAGGAGAAAAAGCAAAGACACCAAACCAAAATGTCATGTGAAGAGGGAAATGAATCAGGAGAGAGGAAGGCATACATCATCAACAAGAAATAGGAGGGAGAAGTCAACGAGACTGACCAGCTGATTGGTTCCCACCCGGTGACAACAGCCAGAAGTCAGCTGGTGACTGTGGCAGCCCGACTGACTGGCTTCTCCATAGTAACAGCCTGTAGCCCCTTCCCCCAGAGCACACGGTGTAGCCACATCACCATGCAAATGACTCCCAGCATTATCACCATTGTCTATTTGACCATCATGTTTGATGAGTACCGGTTCTGTATTCCATGTGTCCCTGCAATTGCAGCGTTTCAGCGTTTTCATTTTTACAAATGAAACAAGCCAGTGTGTACCGCTGCATAAAGGCACACATACATACACACACTATTATTGTTTTTTGTTCTTATGTGCATGTTCCCTGTCCAACATAGGACCGCAGTAATACACCTAAATACAGTTGGCATCCAAGCAAAAGTACAGTTTAAGGAGGTGCAATTGACAACGATAAGTAAATGTGCAGATATTCAATTCCACAATGTAGCAAATTGCATGTGCAGAGGACAATACAACCATCAAACATCTGTGTAAGTGGATAGTACAAACAGTAAGCATTGTACAAATGGCAAATATAATTAATAGGGTAGCAGTGAGTAGAGCAAGAGGTAGCAATGGGGAGTACAAACAGAATGTATTGTCCAAATGGCAGATCAAATAAATTAGGTAGCAATGACAAGGTTACCAAAGGGTTTCAGAGTTCAGCATGATAACAACATTTGGGAAAAAACTGTTCCTAAGCCTTCTGGTGAGTAGAGATCACTTGCCTGAGGGCAGGGGGGCAAACAGTTTATGGCTCGGGTGAGAGGGGTCCCTAATAATGCCACGTGCTCTCCGCAAACAGCGGTTTGTGCCGGATGGCTGATGGCAGGGAGCAGGGCACCAATGAGGTCCTTTTTACGTTTCTATACTTATTCTTCCAACGTAATTGTAAAAATTCTAAAGCAATGTATTGTGGAAATGGACACATGTCAGGACAAATAATAGACATTGTAAACAATAAAAACAAGTCTTGCACTACACAAACCTGTACACCCTAGTTGAACAAAAGACAATGTGCAAATTCAACAGCTAGTTCACAGAACTGTTGGTATTTGTTTACAACCAGTAGCAGACGTGCTACTTAGGTCATTAGCATTCGATAAAATCCTAAAATTCTCCTGAATGTTTTACCATCGATAGTTATCTTGGTCCCACAAGAGTGCTTTTACATTTGGGAACATAACAGTCCTGATCCAATAACCATGATATGTAAGATTCAAGCTCACTCTCCCCCTCAACAGTCTTCAGTAACAACTCAAGCATGTTCGTACACAGTAACTCTAACTGCTGCCTGTCTGCTAAGGCGCGCATCTGCCTAAATTTACACATAACACTCACACATACAGTATAACACACACGTTATAAAATATGCACTGTGTAGCTGTAGCCTATAACATGCATAATGACAAAAAAGGTTTGCCAACCCATCAAGGATCTTGTGTTGTATGCTGATTCTGAATAGGTAGCTAGTACTAGCTACTGTAGATAAGCAGATATGTGATAATCACCATTAGTTTAACTGCTGACCTTTCTGGAGACAACTCATGTTGTTGTTTTGTGGTACAGTGGATATGAAAAGTCTACACACCCCTGAAATGCCAGGTTTTTGTGATGGGGGGAAAAAAATAGAAAAACAATATAAATATTGTCAGAACATTTTCCACCTTTAAAGTGACCAATAACGTGAACAATTCTATTGATCATTGAGGGTGGAAAATAATAAATAAAAACCTGACAATAACCTGGTTGTTGTTTAACTGCTGTACAGATAAAGATGCTCTTATCCAGACAAAACAACACAAACACACTAACACACAGACAGAGTCTGTCAAACACAGACAGGCAAACACTATAACGCAGGATGCGTCAGCATTGTTATCAACTATCAGGGCAATGGGCCAAATGTGGAATCGATAGTCCCCTCTCTCCCTCTCCTGCGGTCAGGTTTCACACAGAGGCTCTCAGGTGGCCTGCTGCAGTGTGGAGAGCTGCAGCTAACGCACATGTGTACTCAACACACACATATTAACATACCGTGTAACTAAAAGGGAGTGCAGTCATCTCCAAAGTAACATCCCACACAGAAATAGACCCAGAACTTTGAATGACATAGCAGCCATCATCATGTTTGGGTCAGCTGTAACTATATTGTTAAGAATTATACTATACCAGCTCTTGTACGGTCTAGACTAGAGCGTTAGTATAACCGCGTTGTGTGTCTGTGGTTAACAGATGCGCGCGCACACACACACACCTGTTAGGGAACAAAGAGCACAGTGATAATTGAGCTGTCCAATCAACATCCGACATGTGCACATGCTCAGTGTTGAAAACTAGGCTAGAAAACAGAGTAGGCCGGTCTGGTTTTAAAGTCCTAGTGCAGCCAACAATAACACACTACTGTCGAAGAGATGTTCAAATAAAACTAATGTGACGTTCGCGTTCCACTGTATGGCTGCGATGGTATTATAGCCATTTGCAAGGCTGATTTGATTATAATTAACAAACGCCTCCTTAGCTTTAAAACAGGGTGCATGCTAGACCAGCCCATCAGGTCAGACTACAAATTGTTTTCCTAACGTCCAGATTCTTGCATGCTTTTGGACTTTTTCGCTAAAGACTATTTTTATTAAGCATTTTCAAATTTTGCCATTGTTAGAACCATTCCTTTTTCCTTTAGGTGAATGGACAGACTAGAACCCTGAGTATCCTAGAACCCTTGGGAATACCCTCTAGATCGCAGAATCCATGGGAATTTCCTGATTGACATTTCATCTGCTCGTCCATCTGTCTTTCAGCTGTGCCACCTCATGGCGCTCCGACCACTCCACACCATCCATCTCCACGTCCCAGAATATTCAAGAATGCCAGCGTGCCCGTGAACTTTTTAAATGGGGCATGCTTATTTAGAGAAACTCACTTTTGAAGAACAGCCAAGAGTCCTTTACTGAAGACATAAACTTAATTTTTATTCAAGATACAGAGTTAGGAAAGCCAATTCGCTGAAGTGTTTTAGACATCGTTTGACCGTGGCCCTGTTACGGACACAAGCAATAAAAATCAGCAATCGAAATCAGCTGAGGTGTATTTAAAAATTCAAATTAGTCCGGACAACATCTTTGAGGGTCCCCATTGGTTACTGCTTTGAGGTTGAACCAGGTAGGTTTATTTATCATTTGTGTGATGTTGAGTACATCAAGCTTAGAAGAATTGGAAGTAGTCGTGGATCGCTTTATCAAGGTAACACATTTAAGCCCACACGCTTTCTCTGCAACTAAAAAACAAATGCCTTGTCAAGTGAATGAGTGACACACACATGCCCCATTTCACACACCCCATTTCAAGTGTGTGTTTGCGCGTGTGTTCTTCAGTCAAGCCGCACCCCCAAGTCAACGTCGCAAGGAACGAGTATCGGTCTGTGAACAGATCCACATGGGGCACGACCAGTCGCCACAACTATTGCGTATGTTCACTACATACAGTCCCCTCCAATAGTATTGGAACGGTAAGGCAAATTCCTTTGTTTTTGTTGTTCACTGAAGACATTTGGGTTTAAGATCAAAAGATGAGTATGAGACAAAAGTTCAGAATTTCAGCTTTTATTTCCTGGTATTTACATCTAGATGTGTTAAACAACTCACGACATACCACCCTTTGTTTCAACCCACCCATTTTTCAAGTGAGCAAAAGTATTGGAACATGTGACTGACAGGTGTTTCTTGTTGCCCAGGTGTTGCCTTTTAAGTTGATTGTCCAAACAATAAATAGCTCTGCATGACTAGTCTAAGTTTTCATCCTTGATTCAAACCTATCAAGACTGCATTTCCTGTTAAAGAGGATAAACCAACATGAAGACCAGAGAGCTGTCTGTGGGAGAAAAGCAAGCCATTGTCAAGCTGAGAAAAGAAGGAAAGTCGATCAGAGTCATTGGACAAACATTGGGCATAGCAAGCACAACAATTTGGAATGTCCTGAAAAAGAAAGAAACTACTGGTGTACTGAGTAACAGATGTCGAACAGGTCGGCCAAGGAAAACAACAGTAGTTGATGACAGAAGTATCGTGAGAGCTGTGAAGAAAACCCCCAAAACATCAGTAAGTGACATCACCAAGGTATCACAATCCACTGTTCGAAGAAGACTCAGAGAGCAGAAATATAGAGGCCACACCACAAGATGCAAACCACTCATCAGCAGTAAGAATCGGAAGGCCAGATTGGAATTTGCAAACAAGTACAGAGATGAGCCGCAAAAGTTCTGGAACACAATCTTATGGACTGATGAGACCAAGATTAATCTCTACCAAAGTGATGGAAAGGCCAAAGTGTGGAGAAAGAAAGGAACTGCTTATGATCCGAAGCATACAAGCTCATCTGTGAAGAATGGTGGAGGTAATGTCATGGCTTGGGCGTGCATGGCTGCTTCTGGAACAGGCTCATTAATATTTATTAATGATGTAACTGATGATGGTAGCAGCAGAATTAATTCAGAAGTGTACAGAAAAATTTGTCTGCCAATTTACGGAGAAATGCATTGAAACTAATCGGGAGAAAGTTTATCATGCAGCAGGACAATGACCCAAAGCACACTTCCAACAAAACAAAGGACTTCATCAGGGGGAAAAAGTGGAAGGTTTTAGACTGGCCAAGTCAATCACCTGACCATAACCCAATAGAGCATGCATTTCACCGCCTTAAGAGGAGACTGAAGGGAGAAACACCCCGAAACAAACAAGAACTAAAAGAAGCTGCGGTAAAAGCCTGGAATAGCATCACAAATGAAGAATGCAACAGTTTGGTGATGTCGATGGGTCGCAGGCTTGGGGCAGTTATTGCAAGCAAGGGTTATGCCACCAAATATTACATGTTATTTTCTTTAAGATTATTTGTTCCAATACTTTTGAAATGGGTGGGTTCAAAGTTAACAAAGGGTGGTATGTCGTGAGTTGTTTAACACATCTAGATGTAAATACCAGGAAATAAAAGCTGAAATTCTGAACTTTTGTCTCATACTCATCTTTTGATCTTAAAACCAAATGTCTTCAGTGAACAACAAAAACAAAGGAATTTGCATTACCGTTCCAATACTTTTGGAGGGGACAGTACATCAGCTGACAAGCCCATCTCCTCAAATGGCACACGGTTCTCTAGATTGGCCCTCATTAAGCCATTTGGGGCACAACCACACACACACACAGCAGTCAACCTTCTCTGATGGTTCCGTTTAGTCTGAGATAATTTGGGCCGAGGAAGAAATTCCAGTCGAACTGAATCCCATGACCTGTGACCAGATCCTTGTCTTTGGACCCCTTTGATTCTGGCTGATTTACAAGGCTAGGTGAGAGAAGCTTTGTACCACTATGCTCCCTTATGTGTCAGAGTAGAAACCATTATGATCCAAGATTGCTATTTGCTATGTTTCGCTTTGAGACCTTAGCTAAGAACATCAACGAGCTCCTAGCAATGTAGCACTGGCTGGTTAGCGGTTAAACCGCAACCTAAAGAAATATATCTTACCTTTGGTTTGTCTCTCCCTTCGTCCCGCTTAGGTAAACCTTTTCAATTACCAATAGACCAATGATGATCAAACTATAATCACCTGGAGAGAGAGGAAAAAACAGGAGTGAAAAATATTGTATTTAATATTTTTGGTTTAAAATGGACTCAATAAAAAAGCCAAAGCCATTACTCAGTTAGACATAAGAGCAATGGATCAATAGAGCTCGGTCTCATGTGAAAACATCAAACTGCTACACAAACACACTCACACAGATCACGTACACAGGGATTAGCTTTTGAGCAATTCAGAATGTGAAGCATTTTTAGACAGAAACATTTGCACACCGGGCCCAGCAACTGCACTAATCAGTGAATTTGACACAAGTGCACTGTGGCAGGACAGCTTATGTGACACACAAACACACACACTATGAATCACGTGTAACTCCCTGGCGCAGACTGATACACATTATGAGTCACAGGTCCAAATTCAAAGCTAATCAAACCCTTGACTCTCACCCTTACAGGATTCACTAATGACACTATTGGCTTTGTTGTGTGGTTGATTTGAAACACTCAACAAGACGTTAGTCATTCAGTCAGTCACTTCTGAGGGACTTTTTCCTTCTCTTAAACAATTTACAAGTGAGAGAGACATAATATGAGTAACTTCAAGTTAGTTAAGGATTTGTAATCCTGATGTTAGCACATACAATACTGCTAGGCCTTGTCCCAAATGGAGCAGTATATCTGACATTTGATCTGGTAAACAAACAACTCTTCATTTACATCAAATCTAGCCTGAGCCAGTGACATTATTTTACAAAATAGACGCTAACTAGCCCGAAGCATACTAAATGAAAGGCTTAATACCACTTTACCCAGTAGTAACTTGTGTTGGCCGCAGGGGGAGGTGTTCTGATGGATGAACGATTGGTAGACTAAACAAAAAGCCAATGTCTATCGTTCTCAAAACTGTGTTGGCTTTATGAGGGCAAAGTTCGATGCATCGGTCCACCTGACCTTCAGCACATTTGAGTAGGAAGTGTGTGGGGACACGACTACTGTCTGTTTGATTAAATTGCTGACTCACCATGCACAATATGATTCCAAACTCTCCCAACAATCGACCAATACTATCTGTGGACCACACTGATGGGTCTGGTGGTGAATATGACAGAGGTAAATCCCAGCGGCCTCAGAGTTCAACCACCCACTTTTCACAAGGGGACACGAACTTGCCAGTGCCATTCCATCTGGCCCCAGCTGTCCCTGTGTAGAACAACCGTGTAGACAGACTGTCCACACCATAGCATGTGGCTCAGTTTGTGAATACAGGGTGTGTGTAGTATTTCACGGTGTGTTTGTGTGTGTTGTTGTTGTGTTTGTATGTTCCACAACAGCCTCAGAGTTAACTTGCATTTGAGATACTGTCACTCAGACTCAGCTCAACTTGCGGTGAGTAATTAAGCACCCTCAGCGTGATATCTGCCAGGCAATAATGCACGTTGGTAAACACTGTGACATTGACTGAGTAACTGAGGTGACACGTAGGTATGCACAGCTGCAGACGCCGCAGTAACTCCCAGAGGCGGCTGCCGTTCACCAGCGAGTGCAAAGGAAGTAAACAAAGCAGTCAGTCAATGACCCCAGCCACCAGAGCCATAACATAATCTCTACACAACCATAATGCTAAACCAGCACATCATGTCTGACAGGAACATACATTTCACTGCCAGGACTTAAACAAGAGTGTTAAATTCTTATCAAACAGCCACCCACGTATCTTCTTTCTGTACAATTTATATAGTATTGATTAGGGAAGTGACAGTACATGTATTCATACACACATTTATCTGAATAAATCTGATTGAGCACAAAAAATGCTATTCTGTGTAAGCAAGAGTCTTTGCGCGCACAAGATACTGGTACCGAACTGGGTCCCTAAAACCGCAACACTTACAGTATTGTGGGCTAGACACGCCCCATTGGGGCACTAGTATTGACTATATGTAATTAACCTAGACCCAACAAAAACTCGTTCATACATAAACAAAAGACATGTCACCATGCACACGTTAAATACGCACCACATATGTTGTTACTGCAATTACCCAGGGCAAACAAATTCATTTATTATGGCAACTAATATATAGGCTAATAATAAAATGTTTTTAAAGTTAGTTAGTGAAATACATGTTCAATGCATGTTGTTTGGTTATCTGCCATTTGTTATTAATTTTGAGGTGAAAGTTTGTCTGGTAAGAATTTGAGTGGCTGGTAAATTGTGGGTATCCACCAGCTAAAGTGGCTGAACCACAAAGTCAGAAGGAGCTTCGGTCCTGGATTTGAGATCGAAAAGTTCCCACATTGAAAAACAAATTTCTAACTTAAATTTGGTATTCCCCTTGCCAATATTTCTCCCACAAAACAATGAAGGTCTCTGTTGATTTGCACTGAGACAAGTGTGGATGTCCCAGTGGGCTTCTACGCCCTGACCCAAAAAAAAGCACATCAACAACATTTCCCAGTATTTTGAACTATAAATTCAAATCACCATGAGATACCGGTGTGTCCTTTTCCCACCCAAACTTCCTGCTCTGGCCACAATCCCGCAGTGCGCTTATTTCCTGCCTGAGCATGAAGCAGGAAGTAGGAAAAAGGGCACTTTGTAGAAGTGATGATGCCAGATGATAATAAAGACTTTCATTGTGCCAGAAAGAAAAGAGAGAAATTAGATTTCCGGCACAGTGAGTAATGTATATAATAAAACGAACGCCACGGGGTGGGCGGCCAAAGCTGTGCATGTAGATCTGACCATCACACAGATCCCATTGACAGGATGAACATCTGTTAAACTCTCGCGTAATTCTCCTCTAACGTAGAAGGCAGGAAGGCTAATTCTGATCATGTAAAGTGGCACAGGAGGGTCCTGTTTAAATTCTGGAGGCCATCTGGAGGAATGAAGCACTAAGTGACCTTACAGTGCTAGTGATTATTCCAGGGCTTTTCATATAAAATTGAATTCAGTGCAATTGTCAAAATAGGGGGTAGCTGCACTGATTGTGGCTCCGTTCTGCATTTTCTCCCCTCACTGATTACGGCCTCCCACCCCACAGTTAAAATCCGGGGAACTGATGCAGGGAGCTAAAGACTAGGATGTCTTTGGTTTTTGATGTCAGCCGGTTCTTCTTCTGGTCTCAGTCTCCTGTTCCGACGACATGTACAAATGTAATTTATAAAGCACCCATTAGGGCTGTGCGGTATGGCCGAAAATATATATCACGGTATAACTTGATGCACGGACGGAAATTATATATTACATTGGTCTACTGCTGACCACTGTCGTAAGGACAGCCGTAGGAAAATTACTGATAAAGTGATGTCTGATTTTGTAATGTCAAGCATGTTTTGCTTTGAGGTGATGGATCAGAGTGCTTGTGTTACCATCATTTGCAACCACTGTGGTCCAACATAGTTTACAGAAGACTATTTTCTGCTCATTGTCTCTATTTTTAAACCCGAACCATATCCATATAATGGAAGTTGCACTGGTCTGTTTGACCAACACATTTTTGACGCTTTCAGACATTTCTTTCTTTTATGAACATGGCTGTATGAGAACTCACATTTTCCAAAGGATTCACTGGTGTACGTCTTTACGATGATACTGAAAATGACGAAGCCTAAAGCAATAATTCTTTCCGGAAGGCTCTACCGCGGTAGCCAAAGTTGATTCTGTATTTGTATTGAACAGAGGAACATAGAAGCCCAAAAAATAAAAAATAACCCCTTGCTTTATTAGAAACTGTCGATCTGATAGAATTGGACAGGTTTAAGCATTTTACGGCCAAAAACATTAACCTTGACCAGTCTTTACACAAACCATAACAATACATTATCAATGTAGTTAATAATCCTTAGCTAGCTCCAACTGACCAATATATGTACAGTGGGTTTAACAAGTATTGAACACGTCACCAATTTTCTCAGTAAACATATTGCGTGTTTCCTTGGCTGAAATGTCCACCCTCATTCCATCTTCATCCCCCTGGTTGATGGCAGCAAATATTTATCAAGAATGTCTCTGTACATTTTTCCATTCAACTTCTTGTCAATTATGTAGTTTGCCAGTACCGTATACTGAAAAACAACCCCACACCATGATGTTCCCACCCCAAAACGTCACGGTTGGCATGGTGTTTTTGGGGTGATGTGCAGTGCCATTTGTTCTTCAAACATAGAGTTCAAGTTTGCTCTCATCGGACTAGATTTTATTCTCAGTATTTCACAGAATTTTGTGTAGCAAACTTAAAACAAGCTTCAACATGTTGAGCAATAGAGTCTTGCAAATAGTTTTCTTCGAAACCTTCTACCTTCCAATTCCAGGTCCTTCTGAAGCTCCCCACAAGTGGTCCTTGGCTCTTGGACAACTCTTCTTTTCACTCCTCGTCAGAAATCTTGCAAGGAGGACCGGTTTATGGTCGTGGCCGGATTATGGTGAAACAATGTTCTTTCCACTTCCGAAATTATGGCCCCAACAGCGCTCAATGCAACATTCAGGAGTTTAGAAATCCTGTGTTCAAATCAATCAATTCTAATCCAATGAAGTTGCGAAGATCTTGAGAGAGCTCTTTGCTTTTACCCGTCATGAGATGTTCCTTGTGTGACACCTTGGTAACGACACAGCTGTTTATAGACCATCAGTTGGGACTGAACTAGCTGATGTTAATTTGCACTGACACGGGGCAGTATTGCTTTCTGATAGATTTCCGCTGGTGTCTTGGCTTTCCATGCCTTTTTGCACCTCCATTCTTCATGTGTTCAACACTTTCCGTGTGTCATTTCACAGTATTACACACAAGGCACGTTGTGAACGTATTTGTTTTTGTATGTATGGAATACATGGGTTGTTACCAACATGTGGTGACAATTTCATGCCAATTGCACCTTTAAAAATATATTTATGATGTGATTGGGTGGTAAAGTGGTCCAAGTCATTGTGTCTGCGCTGTTGCATGTGTATGAATAAAGCTATAATCTATTCAAGTGTACCATCTTTCCCAACTTCTTTAAAAAAAAAGTCAAATCCCCTTAAAATCCCTGGACGAGGTCAGCATTCCATTACTGGGGTGGTCTTTAAAGTCTTCACAAGGAATCTCCATGGTCCAGTCCCAGAGGGCTCCCACACACACATGGTGGGAATTACAGGATATGAAGCGTCAGAAATTTTCCCACAATCATCTAGGAATCGCATGTATCTTTGAGCCAGCCCTAGCTAATGTTAAGGATTAGGGGTAAAAGCCAACACAGACACATTATGCCATACCAATAACTTTTAGGGGACCTGTCCACTGAAACCTCTAGTGTAGATGTGCTTCCAGAGGTGTGACACTTAAGACAAGAACAGAAGAAAATCATGAGAATCAACGATGTCTGCATCGCTGATGAAAGCAGCTTTGTTAGAAGGTGTCAAAGTTCACTGTTAGCAGTTGTTATGTAGATGCAGACTGAAAGTCGTCTGGGGCCTGGCTTTGTCTCCAAGTGAGAACAGGTCAGATGGGGCGATTGCCCAGTGAGACACCGGAGCTGGCCCGCATAAGGGGAGACTTCTGGGTAAAAACCCTGGGGTAAATGTTGTATGGCTGAGGTTTCCCAAACATCTCCCCAGGCCATCACATTTTTTTTGCCATAAAGCGACACAAATTACTCAACAAGTCAACTAATCATTATACATTTTGACCAATAGGAGGTGGCAGTTTAGGCTTAAATTGAAAAATGTGAAACAATTGGGAATCCAAAATTAGTTTGGTTCATCTATGGCATTGGGCCATTTAAAAGATTTGTTTTATTTCAACACAAATTGCCATTGGAACTTTTGCAAATCCTTTCGAAGGACATTTCCAGGGATCAGGCCCCTCTCATTATAAATGTACATTGCAATGATTTCGTCCTTTTATTTTACACTATACATTTATTTCAGACATGTTGAAAGATTTGCATAGCAATACATTTGTTTTACAGATGATCATTGTCTAAGTTGACGTGGGAAACGTCCAACAGCTACTCCCTGCAGCTACTGAGGTCACAGGGATGTCGCGCTCAATGTGTATTAGAGTGTGTAATGTCAGAGATGTTGTCAGTTCTTATGTCTCTATGTATAAGTAGAATATGGGGGCTGGTACTATAATTTTCTAATATCACAGGCAACAGCACTTGTTTGACAGAGAGTGCCAGATTAATATTATCAGCGAGTTTGGATGGCTTGAGGTTCAGGGTACCCACAGCACAATGCACGCATCTGTCGCACATCACTGCATGCTCTGTGTCAATTAAAAATATAGTATTTTGTTGTTTAGTCATTACAATTGTTGTGGTGTAAACAGTCTCTTAGCAGATGCTCTCATCTTAAATGCCGTACAGGTACAGTAGTGTTATAAAGGCTTGTACCGCCTGCCAGTGGGAATCAAACCAACAACCCATCCCATACTAGTACCAGACTCTTATCATGTGATAAATTGCCTATGTAATGTGACATACCGGTAATAGACTAAAGTGATTCTGGATTCTGCTTCTTTAAAAGTACTTTAGAGAAACCACCCTGGACCCACTCACTCTCTAAATGTGGCAACAGGTTTGTGTTTGCTGATCTCGGACTTATGAGCAAACCGCTGATGTCAAAGAAACCATGATAGCCGCCAAACTCAACAGCTGAACTGATGTCAGGCATCACAACTCTACTTTCCATTCCAGCACGTGAGTGTTTAAACCAGGATCACCGCACAAAAAAAACACAGAGCAGGCCAAAGCTAAAAGATTAGAGTTAGGGAGTTGGATTTGAAGTGCAGGGTATTTGTGAATAAGAGGGTCTTTGAGAAACAGTAGTGTTTGTACTTAAATCCTTCTGGGGACTTGCAAAAGTGTCTAAAAAAAGGCACATTTTTAAATGAGACCTTTGGTACAAATTTGGTCTGTAAAACAAAAACACACTATGAAAGTGAAGTAAATATATTGCCATCCTTTATCATAACTAAAGCTACAAGTGTTGACATGAGTCACTTGTCACAATCACTCTTGTTTTGGAGGGACAAGGGCATCTGGTCATGTAAAAGAAACAACTTGGCTAGACATAGCAGTGGTAACATTTTCCACGGACATTCTTGGTTTCTCCTTTAATGAAAACCCCATGCCATGGTTTGGGTAATAGAACAGGACTCTTCAGTCATTCTTGACACCCTGGTTTTGACCAATTTACAAATGTAACTCGCTGAAGTTCTGAATACATTAGTAAACAAGGGTTATCTTCATTAGGTAAAAAAAAATTAAGAAACCAGCATTACATAGTAAGTAACTACTAATGTTTATGATATGATACTGGTAATTTTTCTGTAAAAAATGATTCTTACACACCACATGGGGTAGAGGCCAGGCGAATGGAAATTTAAAGCACGGTCAACTGTCAAACCCTGGCTAAAATGAGCTGAAATCCGCTCAACAACCTGAGTATGACTTCATTGTCTCCAAAAACACTAACAGTTAAGGCCCATGCACACCGCCGGCAACCTATAGCTACAAAGAGAACAGCTACCCTTCATTTCAAATGAGAGACAGCTACACTGCGACTGTGGGTGGATGTACGCTCAGAGACAAAATGTCCCAGCACGAGCAACATTTCAAAGTTGAGATATGTTTAACTTTATGCTTATTGCGAGTGAGCGATGACAGAGTTCGCCGATAACCAACGGCAGGGTAGCGTTTCTAATAGCTAGGTTAAAACCATAGACTGTATAAAGATATGGACGTAGTATACGTGACGTCACCCGTAGGTTTCTGAAGACCGTTTTTGAAGCCTAAAGTGGGCGTAGCCGACCGTCGCCATCTTGGCAGCGCGTCACTCCCGGATAAACGAAAATGGTCAAAGAGGCGGTACGTGGATGGAGCTGAGGAGCCTGGATGCTGTTTACTGAGTAATTATAGGCTAATTTCTTACACATATCTTTGAGGACATGTCAAAAAATACTTCCAAATATAGTCAGTGTTAATAAATGTTACGCTATTTATGAAAATGCAGGCATCCGGTAATGCGGGAATCCGCTGGACACACCCTTAATTATGCAGAACTTTAAATATTAATCAACTAAACGGATGAGTTATAAAAAAAATCACCCCCCTCACAGTTGTTTCATTGGTCAGAATACGTTTGGGGTTTCTGTTTGGAAACGCAGTGAAACGTTTGGACACAGACTGATTTACAATAAAGAAAAACTTTTGCCACAGTTGCTAGTGGAATTTCAGTGACAAAACTCTGTGCGTTGGTTTTTGGTTCAAAACCTATTACAAGAAAGAAAAACTTTTGTACAAAACTAGTTTCAAAAGAAAAAAACGAATTACAAGAAAGAAAACCTATGTACAAAACTAGTTTCAAAAGAAAAAAACGTATTACAAGAAAGAAAACCTATGTACAAAACTAGTTTTAAAAGAAAAAAACGAATTACAAGAAAGAAAACCTATGTACAAAACTAGTTTCAAAAGAAGAACAAAAGAACATGTACAAAAGAAGTTTCAAGAAAAAACCTTATGTCGCTGTTTTACCTTCATACAAGCTGTTGGCGTGTACACCAAAGAGAGGCTGGCCAGGTTGGTGTTCATCATCTTTAGGCACCAAACAAGAGAACAGGAAAAGGTACAATTTGGACTAATCAAACAAAAAACACACCTTTTTCCAAATGCCTCTTTATGCCTAATTAAAAATCACTCATTCCCGATCACTGCCATCAGTCCTGCAACTTTTATGTGCGCAACATGCAAGCTGAAGGATGAGAAAAGGTTAGCCGATAACCATATTAGTTGGTCAATAATGTGAGGTAAACCTCTGCTCTTGGCAAGCAGCGAAAACAGACATGACATGAGGATGCCGGCTCCCAAATCATAAAATATGCAAATTCTCTTCATAGATTTAACATTGGTTGAAACGTCCTTCAGCAACTGTTTACATCTTCAGAATGCATTTAAAATATACATTGCAGACAGGAAGTGTGCAAATGCACATTAAAGATGAAGCGTACATTGTCTTTTCTTTTCAACTAGCAAAATATAACAAAACAATTCATCCAATAACAATTAATAGAATTTATTGGTTGCAGAAAAATATGAAGTACATTCCTAAACTTAATAGCCATTTTCCCCCTATAGCTGAAATAACTGTAGACATTTTTTGTCTACTTTTCCTTCCTACGGCTTAAACTGTGTCATATTACTGTGCCCTCTACAAGACCCCACAAAGTTTTGATAGGAATGAGATTTGTTTTTTCTTTAGTGTTTTGGATTATTTTACCGTTGTTGTACTGTTATTAGAGTCTGGTTCAGCGGCAGAATTTTGAGAGCGGGTCTTACATTCATCGTTTAACCTAAAACAGAAAAGCAGCCCCAAAACATAAAGCAGCCACCTCCATGGTATATGATTGCTATGACAGAGCTTCTTTGGTTGAAAGGCAGTGTTTTGTTTTTGCAATTTTTCTGGGGTTCAGAAGTAAAAAAGTTAAATATTAGTGGGATTTAGGTATTTTTATCAATAAATGTGGTTCACCTCAAATATCAATATGTTTAAATATGAAAAAAATTAAAACTACTCTTTAAGAATTCGATAAGATGAATGGTAATGTGTTGTAGATTTTTTTTAATGTATTGTTCATATTCGTCTGTGCATGAAAAGCCAGGAAAGTGAATGGTACATATTTCATAAATAATGGTGGTGTCAGCATAAAAATGAATACCATTACTAAAACTTGAGTCGTGGCCAAAGGAGAATTTGACCAGGGTGCTGTTCATTACTGCCACAAACTCCTTGGGTGAAGTGCAGGAATGAGCCATGTGCAGAGTCTGGATCTTGTTCACGAGAGTTAAGTAAAACAAAACACGACAAAAGGCAAAAACACAGACTACTTGAAATGAAAGTGACAACTAACGTTAAAACAAACAGCTCTATGATAAGGAACAACACGTAATATCAACAGTGCTGTAAGAATACTGCTAAGCAATTTGACCTTCTGGCATCTACTACGAGACCTTTATAGCCCAACTAATCATCCTGCTAACGCTAACCACTAACAGCTGTGCTCAGAAAACAATCACAGACACACAGGAAGTGCACCCCACTAAACTCCCTGTGTGCAACCAAACTCACTACACTAGGGACAGTGGAAAAAGTCTCGAAATTCAGATCCCCGACCTAACTGTGTCTAATAACAACAAATGCTCCACCGGACAAAATGACTAGCATTATTGGCTCTATTACTGACCTGCTGCCAGTGTTTTCAGTGTCTATACACATTTTGTTCTTGTTCTCTAGCACCCAATGTCTCTGTCTGTTTCACATGGACTCTCTCACACATCTCACCGAAATGATGGCTTCTATAAATACAACACATGCTCACACGCAACACATCAGTGCTGAATGTCCATGTTCCATAAAAAAGAGCACAGAGAGCGCACATGATGGGAAGGACGACGATGACGTCTATCTCAGCTGGCTGGTTGAAGGCGACCCATCGCCATGGCAACAAAGACAGAGCCTCGGTCATGCTAGGTCAATCACAGAACGGAGAGAAGACAACAGCCCAAATGGCATATAACAGTCACAGTGCATTACTTCAGACTCAGAACTTGTAGGGATCCACCCAAAATAAAGATTCCATTAAGAAAGGAATAGGTTTCCCTTTTAGAGCATAGCCAAGGTTGGGAGTATAATTATTTTTTAGGGGGTAAATTGAAATTCATGGGAAATGTATACTTGACAGAGGTAAAATTTGGGAGAAAATTTGCTTGAATAGCAATATGCCAGTATAGAACCAGTACCTCAGCCATGTAGCAAGTGCTACCCCACCCTAGTCCACGGGCTTGAATACGCCCAAATAAACCAAATAAAACATTAATGTTTCCTCTAGACCAGGTTTTTTTTTTTTTAAAGACTGAGCTGTGCCTCAACAGAGGGGCACTAGAGAGCTTTAGGGATCTTAAAAAGTAATATACATACAAGTCAAACTGTTTCTTTATAATGCATAAATATGTATATCAATGGTAAATATATTGTATTTACATTAAGTTAGACGAGTTAATGAGTTGTTAATTTCTTCAGAGTGTTAATACATTCAGCATTCATTTGCAACTTGCTCTACGTTACATTAGCCCACACTACAGCAGTTGACTGATAGATAAGACAGAGCTGATGTTTGCAACAATTTACAATAGTTTGTTATCACACACACACCACACACACACACACACACACACCACACACCACACACCACACACACACCACCACACACACACACACACACACCACACACACACACCACCACACACACACACACACCACACACACCACACACACACACACACACACACACACACACACACACACACACACACACACACACACACACACACCACACACACAACACACACAACACACAAAGAGTCAACAGGAGGCAAGCAGGCGTAAATGATTGATTTATTTACTCATACAACCAAGCTACTGTGCATTGGATTATTAGTAAAGCAAACGAGATGGACCTAACATCTAGAAATATATTTTTTTTTTACTTGAAATGCAGGCATTCTCCACCTCAGATTAACTCAGATCACAGTGTTGTGTCACAATAATGAGCTGATAAGTACACCACTATATTCTGTCCCCCTATTCCGCACATGTTCAATGCTCTCTGAACACGATAGTTTTATGGTTTGGTTGTAATGCATGGAGAGACAGCGGCCACACATCATCCATATCAGACCGAGATAACATATAAGCTCCTTCGCTATACCTGTCTCAGTGTTAGCCTCATCAGCAAGTCCTGGCTGTTTGTCAATGCCATAACAGGGGGCTTTGTCAGGGGTAGGGGTGGAGTATATCACCCTCTTTCTTCTCCTCCCACACATGCTATCTGGCTACTGGAATTCCAGAGTAACATTCCCACTGGTTTTGGGATTCTTCGGTCCTGACCACATAGTTCGTCTTTACAGGTAGGGGTGATAGTCAGTAAGAACGGGGCAGGGCTACGCTCTTCCAATTGTGCATTTCTGGATGTAGAAACTGATTGTGGCTATAGCAGCTAGTTACTCTTTTCTCCCTACACAGTACAATTTCCTGTCACATGACTGTAATGTAAACAGTGATTGGACCAAAACAAAATGGGCAAGCGTAGACCATCTGCCTGCATCTAAAAGAGGGGGGCTTTTGAGGACACAGCATAGCCAGCCACCTGCTATTGTGCTCATGCTATTGACTGATTAATAACGACCTAATCTGCTTAGTCCCACAATGTAATGGGGAGAAAGAAGGAAGAGAGAGAATGTACAATGAGCGATGAAAGACAGACCAACAGAGACTGAAAAAAGAGAGCAAGATAGAAAGAGAAGAGATAAGAGAATATATATATAAAAGGCGGTGAAAAAAAGAGTCATATTTATTTATTTTTGAATGTTTCAAAGACCTTTCTGTTGAGAATTAGCTACACTTTCTGTTGAGGGAAGAAGCAGCAAGCTGTTTTGACGACACATTGGTGCTTTCTATATATTTATATTATATTTAAGTGCTTACACTGCAATAGTTTCATCAAACTTGTTTTGGCCAGTTTTGCAAATAAACATGTTCTTATTGAGTAAACAGGTAGAAATGTAAATTGTCACACGTCATCTTCCAAGGTAACGTGGCCAACCTGACAAACTGCTTACTGAGGTCTAAAGTTATTTATTACCATTTTGACCTGCATCAAAACAAAACAAATTACTGGCTTGAGGATTGTTGTATGCAAAAAATGTATGAATCCATGCATTTAAATAGCATGCATGTGTGAATGGCATCATCAATGTAAAACAAATACATGATCTTGTTTATTACACCGAGTCATGTATGTTTCTAACACCGGGAGCAGTTTTTCCATGGGAAAATGACCCTCACCATCTTGGTCTGTGGAATGGGGCCCGGGGCGGGCAGGTGGCTTTGCCGCCTTTGTTCCAAAAAGGCAGTTGCAGCTGTCGTCAAAGGTCAAGAAAATGTTCCATGAAAAGTCCAAGACCTATAGCCAGGAGCCATGTACTGAGGCACCATAACAAAGGAAACTCACGCCTAGATGTGGTATTGTGCATTCAGGCAGAGCCAGAAGGTGGAACCCACACCTTTCAACTGAGGACCCAGCCCAGGTTGGCATACAAGGGTGGCAACTCAGTTGGCGCCACCCTCCACAGCACACTTACCCAAACTCACACTACCAGGCGCCAATATCAGGTTTCCCCCACCTAATGAAGCTGTATCATAGTTGGTTACAAGTATGTTTAAAGTAGTCCCTCCATGCCTGCTTCTTCACACCCTCCAGTGCGTAACATATCCTGGCTAAAGCTACACCTGGCGTGTCTGGTGTTGCCACTTTCTTTGTGCTTGGCTCAGGCTGCTATTAATGCCCAAGGACATGTGTTGGACAGCAGGGCAGAGGGCCTGCGACACGTGGAACCACGTCCTCCACCCCCGATCCTCCACCTCACCAACCCCAGTAGAAACAGCCTTCATCTCTCCACCACTCTTTCCCCGGGGGAGCATTAGGCAAGCTGGGACTTTCTCAAGATCAGCAGCTAAACTACTTAACTTGGCACATGAAAGGAAAGAGGTAGGATAATGTAACTCAGGCTTCGAAGTTGCGGGCCCCTTAAACACAGAGGGTTTGACCTTTTTTTGACCGTTCGAAAGAGGTAAAAAAGTGGCACAAAGACAAGAGACAAGCAGAATGGGTCTTGTAAAAACTGGTATGTTATGAACTGTTTAAAACAAGGACTGTCAAATGATTTACATCGCAAAACTCCATTCTGCAGATAAGCACAATGCTCATATTTTACTTCGACCCTAAATAAAGATTTGTTGCTATTTAAAATACAATGCTGTCACATGTACCGAATGCCCTGATAGTGAAGGACTGAACCACAGATTGACATATATAAAAAGCATATCCTTCATAAACAATGTAAACAAATAATATGAACAAAAGTCAATACAGCAATAAGGCTAATTCTCAAAACATCCAAGTTTGCCCTCTTCTTTTGATAAATGTCAGTAATAAAAAGTACTTACTGATTAGACTAGGATCCCACCAGGACTGACACTAGCTCAGTGTTTCCCAATGCTGGTCCTGGGGACCCCAACGAGTGCCGGGTTTTGTTTTTGCCCTAAAGCCTTTTTTATGCTTCTGCGTCGAATCGACGGCATACACTCTCCGACCCCTCTGCGTCGACGCGAACCCCTCTCTGACCCCTACGCCGTAGCTCGACGTGCACCTCCAAAAAATTGTAACTACGCGTCGAGACGAGGCAGACCAGAAGGGCTGTGATTGTTCAGATTATACATCTGGATGTGAAATGCAACGCAACCGGACGCAGAACCATAAAACGGCCACGACGCCGTAGGAGTGACGGCATAGCTACGCCGTGGAGTTGACGCAGAAGCATAATTAGGCCTTAACACTGACACATGTGATTGACATAACCAACATATCATCATTGCTAGCACAAAAAACACAAAACACAGCACCCCTTCTGTGAAATTACAATGTGAGCAATGAGCATAGCAGGGCCGTGTTATAATTTCAGCTTGTTAGCTTGCGGCTAATGTTAACAAACTAGTATAATCAATATTAGCTATAAACTGTAGTTTGTCATCAAACACCATAACAGTAAATTCTGACTTGTGTACAACATGATTCGTTTAAAAATATATAATGTGCAAAACGAATCCTCGACAGACAAGGGAAACATTGATCTGATACTGTTAGGTATACATATATAATGATGTCACCTGGAAGCACTCTGTTTCAGAAACGCTAGGTGCACTTAAAAGGTCTATGTACTAGCAAGAAACAACCACAAAAAAGCTCCATGCAGGGAAGAACTGGAGACGTGATTAACGTCAGCAAAACAATGTATGCCGATAAAAACACGCATTCACACAAAATAAACCCAAGATAAAATAAACTTTGTCACCACTACTTAGAAACTCAAAATGAAACTTGGTGGTAAATGAGGCAGAAAATATGTTTTTCTGAGGGCCAAGACTAGTGAATGACAAAACTATGTACCGTATATATTTGCTGTAGCTAAGTGGCTGTGTGATTTTTAGTAGTGCTCTGTAGTTTCCTCTCAGACATGCAGTCTCTCTATCTTCATCTCCCCTCCGGACAGAGTGACACTGAACTCCCTTACATCTACCTTTAAAAGAGTAAACTAAAACGACACCAAGCCGTGTTCCAAATTGTGCTCTATTCCCCATGTAGTGCCCATGTTTTTGTTACCACACTATTGGCCTTAGTACCTGGTTGAGAACCAGCCAATCCTGATTTGTCCAGCACGTGGTGCATTAAAGGCTTGTTTTCTTTTTACAAGGAGCAAACCAAAACAAATTAAGGTCAATGGAAAAGAGCAACTTGGATTTGTCAAATATGAAATGCTGATTGTAATGTTTCAAATCATTGTGGAATCTGGTGAATCTGTTTGGTGAAAGAATTTTCACTGCCCAGTAAAAAAATAAACGTTACTGCTATGAACCTGTGCAATACAGAGAAAAAAACAGTTTCAATGTTTTGAGAGCCTTGTAAAAGTATGGTAGGCTACCATACATCTGCCTAAAAAATATCATACTATGTCTCATTTCATTTCCATTGTATCAGTCTCACCACTTGCGGCAACCCCTGTGCCCCATTTCAAATAAAATTTAACCACTATCCTCAAATCATGCCAATCCAAATGTTGCAATTGGGTGTTTACCATGCAGAGGAAACATGTGGCCATATGGTGTCCAGACAGTGGCTTTGGAAACTGCACCTCCCAGTACACTGACATATGAACTCCACGTACAATGATGGGTCATTTACTTTACAGTGGTCAGTATCTGAAACATGGCAGATAAACAAAGTGATAGGCCTTGTCACAATAGTGTGTTTATAATTATTAAAAGGACCTATTTTCGCCCATTGACATATCAACATGTTTGAGCTCCTAAAACCCATTTACACTACTAAGCAGCACAAATGCTCAAATGGATTATGCAATTTCAATGTCCAATTGTAAACCTCTTACCCTTGAAGGAGATAAAGAAAAGACTAAAAACAACAATCGATAACCCCCGCATGCAGCTTGTTATAGCAGATGTTGTCGACGTTGTTTGGTCCAGGCAGTCAAAAGCCACAATCCTCCATAATACATGAATGACAAACCCAGTGATCAAATTAAATATCCGACCAGCGGATATACGCCATGCAACAATAGAGACAGACTAAATGATTGTCTGCAAAGTAGCGAGAAAAGGGCGTACAATGAATAAAACAATAAATGTAGGACGGAGCTCTGGAAAACCAATACACATATAAAAGGGACTGAGAGAAGACATATCTGGTAAAACGGCCATAAACGTAGTGGAGCTTCGATAAGTTAGTACCAATAAAACAAGACGTAACAGAGGGTGGGGAAATGTCCAATAAGGCAACACCATTGGGCTTAACAAGATGTTCAAATAGATTTGCAGAACAACCCCCGCTAATATATATATATACACAATGAAAAACGTGTTTCTGGCTACACTCAAAGTATCTTAAGATGGAATGACAGTGTGCAATGCCCTATTCTCCATTACACACGTCGACTTTAGGGAGAGACGTTGATGAAGTCATTTGCATGAATACATATTTACCTGTCCTGGACCATCATATGACACCGTATTATAGGCATATTCACACAGTGCGTCAAACCGACACACCGCATCCATGCTCTGCTGCCCATATGAACTTTCACCCCAGAACTGTAGTCCAGTCATCTGTTTCAATTGGTCATGATCTGTCCTTGAGCCTGTCTGGCTGGCTGGCTGTCTGTTTGTCTCGCCAGACACTCACAGCTTCTCCCAAAATGATTATTAAATGTCCTCATAGGGCCACCGCAAAACACATAACCCATGTAAGACATCACAGCGTTTAGTTTGGTAAATTAAAAAGATATTCACATTGTTGGTCCAACCCTGGTCCAACAATTCACAGCAGCAAGCTATGAATTGTGTCACCCCCTTTTTTTGACTTAACATGACCGTACAATTCTACAGATAGTCAAGAAGGTAAAATAGGGTGGTTTCACCATCCACTTACAATTATATTGAAATTCAACACAGCGGTTCGTCTTCTGCTTCTTTCTCCAAAGGATGATGATGATGAAAACCAAATAGAGTAATCACAGGGTTGGCGAGAAAATAATAGTACTTATTGGTCCAAAAGGCACGCGTCTGCGCTTCACTTTAAATAACTGTAAGGTCCGCTGTCCTCGTACCTTTTTATCTAACCGCTTGGCGTACAAACCCCGTTTGCACATAGACTTCTTCCCATTCTCGTTCCCATTCTTTCCCAGGATTGTTGGGCGACACCCGGCGACACACGTTCTCCGACGCGTCTCCCGTTTCCGGTCCAGTCCAGAATTCAGGCTCGACCAATCAACGGAGCTTGATTTTTTTTTATAAATCTTTATTAAATCTTTACGATACAAACAGTAAAAAAACAAACAAAGTCAAGAGCAGAGCCAGGGGGATTTTCAAATATATACATTAGAAATAGAGCATAACGGAATGGTTTTAGCAGCTTTCTTATTTTTTTAATATGGTTTTGATGTACTGTTCCGTCACCCTGCCAAAAGCAATAAAATGAGTTACTAAATTTGGCACTGTGAATATTATATTTCCCTCAAATGATCAACAAATTAATTTGGTATATTTCTTTCTGTTTTTTTACTTTTGTTGTCATGGAAACCAAACAGTACATCTACAGCAACGAAAGATCAGAGACAAGTTTATCAGCAATGTATCGAGAGAGAGATCTTTCCAGAAAGTGGTGGTGTAGGGACATTGCCAGAACAGGTGCACCATTGTTTCTGGACATATTCCACAGAAAGAGCAGTTAACACATTATGTCAAGCTATCCTAGGAGTGAGCCAGCACTTCTCCCAACAGATGTATGGAGGCCAATGCAATCTTCCAGTTCATGGGACTATTATGCAAATCGGTCCTTATAGGCTTATGGATCGATTCATTTTCGTCATTCATCATCTATTTTCCTGGCAGGTTAAAACATTTTTGCAAATGCTTTCTAATCTCTCGTGTATTTCACACATAGCAAGCAATAAACCATGTGTTTGTTATTCATTTATATCCCACCAGCCATGTGTTTAGTTGTATGCCATTATTCTAGCCTTACCTAACTTCATTCAGTGGTTTAAAAAGGACTTTAAATGTAATATTAAATATCATATAAACGTAGGTTACGTGAATAATCATGTGCCAAAAGTTGATTAGTGTGTCAATTGTGTCATACAAATACGAATAGATAGGGATAAATCTAACCAACTTCTGCCACCTAGTGGAGACTGTATATCCTAATGCTTTTTTATCCCTGGTTCTCTCAGAAAGCAGATACTACTCTACGGATAATAATAATAGGTAATTCCCACTACTGGTTCAAGCTTATCCATATCGGAATATCACAATTTGTAACCTTTTCTATTTACCCCCCTTTTGAACTAGAACCGGCGGAGTATTTTCTATGTGGCCTCGACTGCGGGTACTGGCCTCACATTTATATACGCTACTGGGCGGGGTTTGAAATAGCCCAACTCAATGAAGGGTCCCATGCAATGATGTCACCATCACGTACATGGGTTGGGTTTTACACTGTGTAGAATACTACAAAATGTCTCTCTTAAGAGAAAACATCAGAATAATACTAGTGTTGATTAGGGTAGTAGGGCATAGCAGGGGCGTCAGTTTGTGTTGAAAAGTGGTGGGGACAAAAGATCAGATGAAAAAACGTCTAGCAGGACGGGAAAAATATTGAATAACGGCGCATATAAAATGGGCACAGCGTAGGCCAGTCAACAGACCCGTTTATGCAGCTGACATTGCAAGATCTAGGGAAAAGCTGTATTTTTTTTTCTTAAATTCTGCAGGAATCTAATTTTAGATCACATAGTGTCTACTTTTTGAACATCAAGGTGGGTGTGTGTTGTGTCTTTGAATAGTGATCCAGCTTCTAATCACCTTAAACGTCATTAGCACATAAACCATTTAAATGCCTGATAAATAATCTTTAGAGGGTTTCAAAACAAAAAACAGCATTTAGATTTTTTATAAGTTCAGTGAGACGGAGGTCTTAATCATGGGTTACTGGCATTTCAGGTTTTTATTCCAGTCCTGCAGATGCAATGACTTATACCACTGTAATCCATTCTGTTTGTCTAGCCCCTCAGTTTTAGAGAAAGCGATGTTAAGATATTTGTCTTATCATCACAAAGTAAAAGAACATTATATATTTGACATCAAGCAGTTGCAGACTACTGTTTAACTGTGACTTCAAAAATGTGATGTCAAATATTGTCTTAACACTCCTTTCCATCTCCAATCACAATGTTATATCCACTTTTATCAGCAAAAGTACAATGCACTGCAGAATTATTGTAACATGTGATAATAAAGAGGAATAAAGTTTAGTGTAGTCTATTAGCTTGCTCTTATAAGAGCTTGCATTTATAAAAGGAAATCCCATTGTTTTTGTAATTGTTTAAAGATTTCTTTAGTGACTAATTACTAAAAGAAAAAAATTCACATTGTCTCTAGAAAGAAGCAAATGTATGGTGGAATGAACTTCCAAATCAGTTCCGTGTCTGTTTTATGTCAGATACAGGGGTAGAGAGATGTTATACAGTGATTTAAATCTGAGATGATTTAATTAAACCTAATCCTCATTTACACAGTTACTTTTATACTGGATTACAGAAACATTTTAAATAATCTGTAGGTGACATTTGTGTGTGTGTGTGTGTGTGTGTGTGTGTGTGTGTGTGTGTGTGTGTGTGTGTGTGTGTGTGTGTGTGTGTGTGTGTGTGTGTGTGTAGGAATATCTGTGTTTGCATATAGCTGTAGTGTGATTTAAACCAGACAAATGAATATCTGGTGACCCCAATCAATTCTACAGAAAATATGATGTAGGTATGAGGTGAATTGTCTGTGGATAACCACGTTCTCTCACACTAGACCAGCATGAATAACAGGAAACTTTGATAAAGATTAAAGGCTATTACAGTTAGCACAATACACCCCAAGTGTTTTCGATAATATCAGAACAGAGCTGTTAGATAACCAGACTGTCTGACAGAGCAGATAGACCACAAGCAAAAAAAAAATACTTTGATCTAACTGAATGTTTTTACATTTCTAACAAAGATATGCAACAACCAATTCCTCTTTTGTGAAAACATGATTGTCCCTGTACTTAATTACCGTCTGGCGGCAATGACTACAACTAAATGTTGCATGTTTTGTCCAATTTTGGCCCACTTTTTCATGCAAAACAGACTTCACTTCACAAACATTAGTTGAATCTAGTTTCTGTAGTACTTCGTTATGGTCTCTTTATTAGTGATCAATTAAAGACAATGGGCCATATTCTTCAATGTCTTCCTAAGTTATTTCTTAAATTCGTTCCTAAGAAAGGTCCTAAGAAAAGTCTTACTCAAATTCACAAACGTGTTCTTAAATGGCGTAATTGTTCGTACGTACGTTCCTATAATGATGAATACCACGTCTTCGTAAATTCAAAGCGCGTGTCCGTTGTTCCTAATTAGCATAGGTAAACGCCCCGGTATTTCCCATAAAAGGGCATTAAACTGCTGGGCGGAGTGGAAACTAATCGTAAAAACGTGGAGAATGCAAAAATGCCTAAACCAACATGTATACAGTATAGAGGATCAGACGCCAAAAGAAAAAAATACTTCTGTAGTTCAGAAGTGGAAATACTTCTGCAATAAGTGAACAGGCAAAAATATGTACTATTTTGCAGCGTCAGTAGTGGTTGCTAAATCAAATACAAAAGGATGCATGGGATTTAATCATTCAGAATCAGAAAAGTGTTTATTCGCCATTGAATGTGTGAACAGACAAGGAATTTACTGTGGCAGGAAGGTGCTTACATGCAACATAAGAATAGAACAATATAAATTAAACTAAAGGGATGAGGGGGTAGAGGGATACTATGTACAAAAAAATAACAATAAGATACCAAAAAACAACAGTGCAATAGAGCAAAAATTCGTTCTGTGAACGTTGTGTCAGGGGAAGGGCGAACTACATAAAAATGACTTAAAAAAGAAATGGTTTGAGGCAAAAAAAAGTATTGCCAAACACAAACGAGAGATGCTGACCACAGGAGGGGGAAAGGCTTGCACTGTCCTGAGCTTTACCGGGGCGTCGGGGACATAATCGGAATTAGAGCTGCAGATCTTTGCCCGTACAGATCTTTGTCTATCATTACACTCGGGTCGGGTTCGGGCTCGGTCTCTCGCGCTCCGGATTGCGCAGTGAATGAGTGGTCGGATGATGCGTTTCATTTAGCGAATGGATGCTGAGGACGGGAAACGCAGGCAGGACTGTGGCCCATACATTTGGTTGCACCGGCCAAAATATTAAAATCTCACTTTTAATGGGGAAAAACGAGCCGGTTATACCGAATGCAAAAAATTGACAGTCTCTTAAAATATGACAGCAAAATGACCGGGTTCGGCCTTCGGGCTTTTAAGAACTGTCCGGATCAGGTCGGGCTCGGGCCGAATTCTGTCGGGCGGGGTCGGGTCTGACTTTTTATCCCAGATTACAGCTCTAATCGGAATAACCGCAATCTCGGGGGTGCCATCCACAGAAAAGCGTAAAATATATGCAAATATTTGAAATAATTGAATATTATTTATAAAGTTATTCTTCATAATATTTAAAGCAATGTACAATTGATGAAAACGAAGAGACTAATGATTTGTCACGAAAATGTCAGCGCGCAAATCTGCGTAAGAGTGCTTTTCACTGTGCGTAGATTCTGTTCTTTCCTAAGAACAAATTCCCGATAAGTAAACATTGGTGAATGCCAGAATCTTCGTGGAAACTGCGTAAGTGGGTCTTAAGAACGAATTTCTTCTTAAGAACGGTTGAAGAATATGGCCCAATTCCTTAGTTGCGAATGAAGCTGGATTCTGGATGAGAAACTGCTTGTCTGCCACAACGTCGTTTTGTTGTCCAAAACTTTCCAGTTAACACCCAACGAGTCTTGGCTTGTGCATCCGGGCGTTTTGCCAAACTTTATTTTACAAATGCTCTGAGATAGTAGGTGTAAAATGAAAGCAATGCAACGCAAGCTTCCTTAAAAAAAGTTATAATCATAATGAAATGTTATCAAAGGTCAAAGCCCAGGAGAGGGCGGAAACTTCCTGTGAAGTCGAGGGTGAACTTTCCTCAAGTTGTTGCTTTGTCTGCATTCAGTCGCTCTGTTCAATGTGTAGCAGCGAGAGTTTGTAACAGTCAAAGAGGGAACAGAAGACATAATACATGCTGTCAGTGTGTGACGGGAGGGTGCTCTGTGATGTCTAGTTAGGGCAGTCTTCTTCTGTTTTACTGTGTATCGGCGTAAATACACTGATTTGTGTGCACTTGCAAAGGGGTACTAGGGAAAGTTCAGTTTCACAACGGAACGAAACTTTCAAGATGAACATTGGCTGGATACCCATGATCCTTCTCTCCCTCTGCTTCTCCAGTGCTGCCAAAGTGATTATCTCACACATCTTTGATGGTAAGCTCTAGAGTCTGTTTAACCTAATGTACAACGTTACGTTACATTTTTTTATATTGTCATCAAACTTTGTTGGGAGGTAATTTTCTGTGAAATTACATTGACATTTTTACCTCAACTTAAGTACTTCCTCGAACAGACCCGTTTATGCAACTGACATTGCAAGATCTAGGGAAAAGCTGTATTTTTTCCTTAAATTCTGCAGGAATCCAATTTTAGATCACATAGAGTCTACTTTTTTAACATCAAGGTGGGTGTGTGTTGTGTCTTTGAATAGTGATCCAGCTTCTAATCACCTTAAATGTCATTAGCACATAAACCATTTAAATGCCTGATAAATAATCTTTAGAGGGTTTCAAAACAAAAAACAGCATTTAGATTTTTTATAAGTTCAGTTAGACGGAGGTCTTAATCATGGGTTACTGGCATTGCAGGTTTTTATTCCAGTCCTGCAGATGCACTGACTTATACCACTGTAATCCACTCTGTTTGTCTAGCCCCTCAGTTTTAGAGAAAGCGATGTTAAGATATTTGTCTTATCATCACAAAGTAAAAGAACATTATATATTTGACAACAAGCAGTTGCAGACTACTGTTTAACTGTGACTTCAAAAATGTGATGTCAAATATTGTCTTAACACTCCTTTCCATCTCCAATCACAATGTTATATCCACTTTTATCAGCAAAAGTACAATGCACTGCAGAATTATTGTAACATGTGATAATAAAGAGGAATAAAGTTTAGTGTAGTCTATTAGCTTGCTCTTATAAGAGTTTGCATTTATAAGAGGAAATCCCATTGATTCTGTTCTTTCCTAAGAACAAATTCCCGATAAGTAAACATTGGTGAATGCCAGAATCTTCGTGGAAACTGCGTAAGTGGGTCTTAAGAACGAATTTCTTCTTAAGAACGGTTGAAGAATATGGCCCAATTCCTTAGTTGCGAATGAAGCTGGATTCTGGATTAGAAACTGCTTGTCTGCCACAACGTCGTTTTGTTGTCCAAAACTTTCCAGTTACCACCCAACTATCCATAGAACATTCTTCAAGTTTTGACGAGTCTTGACTTGTGCATCCGGGGCGTTTTGCCAAACTTTATTTGACAAATGCCCTGAGATAGGTGTTGCCAACGTGTGCTGCCAACGTGATTATCTCACACATCTTTGATGGTAAACTCTTGAGTCTGTTTAACGTAATGTACAACGTTACGGAATTTGAGTAGATAATAGATGTGTTGTTTAGAACAGATACATGTACACGAGTACATTTTTATCAAGAAGAATCTGGAATTGGTCTGGCTCAACTAATTAAATTTGTGTTTGCAACATTTCGCATGTTTCTGCTTCTCATATTTTCTGAAAATTGTTATCAGTATTAACGGATGTGACATAATACGCGGCACTGCAACAATGTGAATAGCTAGGTTTTAAAATCAAAGTGTTACCATTTCAGATTTATCATTAACCAACATAGAAAAATTCAAAGATACAATTGTTTTCAAGGCTGCATGCCCTTCTCAAGTGTGAGCGGTAGATTAATTTGATAAGATTGGTTTGAGACATTACTCATACTGCATAGTGAGCATCTATAGAAATGTAGATATACTCTTATGTACAGCTTATTTACGAATGAAAGAAGCATTACTGAATACACTGAATTTGTTGTTTTCTCATTTTAAAAGAACATACAAAAATGAGAAAATAGAACTAGGGAAGTTAAAAATGTTTATGCAGAGGGTTTCAGGGTTGAAAGAAAGTGATTCACGTTTTCTCTTCCACATGACCTTAGAGAATTATCTGTCTACCCCTTTTCTGAAAACCCAGTTTGTTTCCGAGATGAACGTGCCAAAGAGTTATTTTGGAACATTTTCATTATACGTGGGTTGAAATACTGTGAAATGACACATTATCGAAACTGAAGGGGGAAAAGGCAAAAATCACCAGGACTAGGTAAACAAGAGTGTATTATAGGATTCTTCCTGTGTGGTGTTTTTCTCTTTTTGTGAGAGTTGTGAGGACATTCAGCCAGTCCTCACTAATAAATAATATTTGTTTAGGCTTTACTTATTAGAGTTGGTTATAGTTTTAGGAAAAAAAGTTGTTTATGTTCCAAGAAAAAGGAAGGAGTATGTGCGTGTGCTAGATCAGAAGATTTTAAGTTCTGAGAAAACCTCCCAGATGAAAAAAGAAGACGCACACTTGCTCACCATGAAAAATGTTGGCCTCTCAGATGCACCAGTATTGCAGTGCCAACATAGCCTCAAATTACTCTACATTTTATCAAGCGAAAGCGCTGCAGGACCACAACAGCTTTACTGTCCCAGTAAGGTTTTCATTAGCTTTTCACAGTTCTTCGCTTGTTAATGCTAAATTAATGCAAACAGTTTGGCATGACAGTTTCATAAGTACTACGTAATAAAATTGGACCAAAAGGAGGTTATTATTACATTCTCACTAATCTGTGTAAACTGAAGGATTACCTAACTGAAAGGATTTATTAGAACAGTTTCTCTTTTACCTAACATACACAACTAACAAGATCTCAAATCTCCTCACCAGACCTCGTGGTTTTCCAAGTGTATGGACACCCCGGCAACCGCACAATATCGGTTCCCTGCCCAAACTTGCCGGGGATGGACTCAAAGGAGATGACATACACTCTTCGCTTGGGAGATCTCGAGGTTGGCAATCACACCTACGACACCGGCAAAAACTACACTGAGACCGTCAGGGAGGGTCTGAGACTACGCGTGAACCAAACCGACCTCACCGTCCAATTCGTTGTTTCTGGAACAACAGTCAAGCATGCCAGCGTCTACACCTGCAAGGTGCGGAGATTATTCCCTCCTCCCATTGAGGATCTAAAAGAGTATCGGACTGTAGTCCTGGTCCAAGGTATGTGCATTTCAAAGAAACAGGTCTAGGCAAACAACTACAAACAAGCGCTTGTACACAACAACACTTTATTTGCTGGAATCAATCTTTTGTTTTGTTCTTCACACTCAAATAAGAAAAGGGTCTCCGGGGATCCTTCACCTTTTCATTGTCAAAGGTTTACGAACACCCCACATCTCCAGTTTTTATGGAAATGTTTAGAGTTCGAGTCTAGTGAATAACCTGTAATGATAGAAAGTAAAGCGATAAAATGCCAGAATTAAAATCATTTTTAGGTTAACAAAAACTGTACGTTTCAGGGTTATAAAAGCCAATTTTAGTAAATTAATAGTAATGGGTTGACAGATTGATGAGATAACAATTCCTACAAGTGTTCCAACATTCATTGATTACTTACAAACCCTCTGTCTGTATACAAGTGTAGTTGGAACAGACTGTATAATTACAGACCCGTAAGCATTATTTGGTCAGTTTTGTCTGGCAAAACTGGTAGATTCAAAGCCACAAGACAATGGCTTCTAGCACAGCTGGCCAAAGTAAGCAAGTCTCAGTTTGAGTGGCAGTAAGAAAGCTAATGCAAAGATGGCAAAATAAGAAGAGGCTCCTCTGGGCCATGAAGCACCACCAATGGAATATTGAAGTCCGGGAGGTATGGATGAATGAATATCTTTGGTCCATCACACAGATCTTTTGTATGCGGAAGGCGGATGGTTAATCTCTGTGTGACATTTATTTATATTTTTTATTGAACCTTTATTTAAAGGTAGGCCCGAATTCTCGTTTGCAACGGCGACCTGGCAACATCAACTGTCAAACATGGAGGAAGCGTGATGGTATTTTGCTATCCAGAGTGTGCGACTTACACAAAGTGAGTTGCACCCTGAACCAAAACAGCTGCCGACGCAACATGCAATCCCCTCCAGCATACGCCTAGTTGGTTAGGGATTCATCCTACTGCAATGTAATGACTCAAATTCTACACCAATGAGCCAAAACATTATGACGAACCAAGTAGAAAAGGGCTTGTACAGAAGAAAATGAAGAAAATGCCGTATAACACAAAACTTTATGATCTATTTGATCAGATGTATCTAAAGACAATTGTGTTTTTATGATACAGTTTACGGTGGGCACTTTGAGCAGGCTGTGGCTTCACAGACCCATATGCAGCAGAGTGTAATGCACTGTGTGTGGTGACACATTCCTCCTGCTTCACAGACCCATATGCAGCAGAGTGTAATGCACTGTGTGTGGTGACACATTCCTCCTGCTTCACAGACCCATATGCAGCAGAGTGTAATGCACTGTGTGTGGTGACACATTCCTCCTGCTTCACAGACCCATATGCAGCAGAGTGTAATGCACTGTGTGTGGTGACACATTCCTCCTGCTTCACAGACCCATATGCAGCAGAGTGTAATGCACTGTGTGTGGTGACACATTCCTCCTGCTTCACAGACCCATATGCAGCAGAGTGTAATGCACTGTGTGTGGTGACACATTCCTCCTGCTTCACAGACCCATATGCAGCAGAGTGTAATGCACTGTGTGTGGTGACACATTCCTCCTGCTTCACAGACCCATATGCAGCAGAGTGTAATGCACTGTGTGTGGTGACACATTCCTCCTGCTTCACAGACCCATATGCAGCAGAGTGTAATGCACTGTGTGTGGTGACACATTCCTCCTACTTCACAGACCCATATGCAGCAGAGTGTAATGCACTGTGTGTGGTGACACATTCCTCCTGCTTTGGGGGTCCGACACCCTGTCACCGATTAGTGATTTGGCCCTCAGAACACTGCCTTGTCGTTTCAGAGATGCTCTGACCCAGTCATCTGGCCATAATAGTTTGGCCCTTGTGAAAGTCGCTCAGGCACCAACTCCTGCACATTTCTTCTGCATCCAACACATTGACTGCGACAACCGATTGTTTGCTTACCATCTAATTTATCCAAGCCATGGCATTTGATCTTGTTAGGAGAATATCAACGTTATTTGCTTCATCTGTGATCCCCAGTCAAGGTTTTGGCTCAACATTTTACCACCAGTGTGTCAGAACTACCTAAGAAGATAAGAACAAGACGGCTTCAAATCATGGAATGGACCCATTGAGCTGGTTTGGAATGTACTGAGGTGAAGGGTAAAAGCATAGCAACCTACAAATGTAATGGAACTCATTATAGACTGAGGTGAAGGGTAAAAGCATAGCAACCTATAAATGTAACGTAACTCATTATGGACTGAGGTGAAGGGTGAAAGCATAGCAACCTACAAGTGTAACGTAACTCATTATGGACTGAGGTGAAGGGTAAAAGCATAGCAACCTACAAATGTAATGGAACTCATTATGGACTGAGGTGAAGGCTGAAAGCATAGCAAATGTAATGGAACTCATTATGGACTGAGGTGAAGGGTAAAAGCATAGCAACCTACAAATGTAATGGAACTCATTATGGACTGAGGTGAAGGCTGAAAGCATAGCAACCTACAAATGTAATGGAACTCATTATGGACTGAGGTGAAGGGTGAAAGCATAGCAACCTACAAATGTAATGCAACTCATTATGGACTGAGGTGAAGGCTGAAAGCATAGCAACCTACAAATGTAATGGAACTCATTATGGACTGAGGTGAAGGGTGAAAGCATAGCAGCCTACAAATGTAATGCAACTCATTTCTGGGAACCTCTGCAACAGTTTTGAAGGAGATCTTTCCGAACAATATTTGTTCCAGTCTATTTTATGAAGCCTTTTTTACATCAGCAGCTTTTACAAACACCCAGCCTGAAACCCAAAAGAGCATGCATCAATAGGGTTGATCCTAGAGGCTAAGAAAAACTCAGTGTGCAATGTGTGAAAAAGGTGGAGTCAAAAATGTTGATTCATTTTGATGATGATTCATCTTCTACAACGCAACAATTTATTAAAAGTTGTCAATATAATATTAAAATAAATACATTTTATGTCTCATGACAAGAATCTACTAAACCTCTTTTGTTTCACCCAAAACATATTTATATTTTTTCACAAGAACTGCCCCTTGATCTCAAAAGCTCACGTCCCTCCTATTTAATCTCTGTCTTTTCCACTTTCTGGTTAAATGGTCAGATTATCAGTCTCCGCCAGAGAATATTCCAGACTCTGGAGAGGTTTGGGTGTGGAAGCTGGCGTTTTGGATCATCGTCATCTATGGCCTGGCAGTCACACTCATTGCCTTTGTCAGCTATGTGAGTGATATCTTTTCTTACCTTGACTCTTAGTTGACTTAATTTCCATTTCATTTTGAATTCTCTGTGACGGAAAATATAATATCTCAAGCATAGGCATATATTTATTGGATGCAAAATTGGGCCTACTACTTTTACTAAACATTAAATTAATATACACACACTGCAGAATTTTCTTGTTTTTACATTTACACAAAACCAGGTGCACAATGGAACATGATTTACAAATGCAGTGTTCGGGTTTAGTGAGCCAGGCAGTTCAGAGGCAGTAGTGATAGAGCGAGTAAATGATGGATTATTTAAATAAATTGCCTATGCCTTCATATGGACATTTTGCTGTCTGCAAAGACAGAGAAAAGTATCAATATTCTCTACTGAATCAAGTAAAAATCATCAAAAACAAATGTTTTTTATACATTTTTTTAATTTCAACAGAAAAATACCTTTGTTCATCAAATACTATTAACCTAATTACTTCACACCACTAGATACTGAGTACTATAAAACTATACGGAAATATAAACACAACATGTTAAGGGTTGGTCCATTGTGTTAAGATTAAATAAACATATTAAAAGATCTATACGCAAAAAGCTTACTTCTCTAATGGATAATCTATAGATTAGGACAATTTCTGACTGATTTTGTTATATGTATCAACTGTAACTTTGTGAATATTTCTAATTGTTGCATGTTGCACTTATTTTTTGGTTCTGTATACAATTACAACTGCATACATCCTAACCATTCTCTATTTGGGTGATCTTCAGATCAGACTAAGAAAAAAGGAGTCTTCCCACAGTGACTACATGAACACCAGGCCCAGAGCCCCACCCAGGGTGCTCAAGAAGAAACACGGAGTCCAGCATCCAGTCCGAATGGGACGCTACTGAACACAGTCTTCAGATCCCAATTTCTATATTAGACTATATTAGAACCTAGCGGCCTTTGGGAGCTGACTGGTGGAACAGAACAAGTTAATTTTGTAAATACGAAAGACGTTATTTCAAATCACATGGTGTACTGCAAACTGTGTGTGAATTGAGTGATTGGAGGAGGGATTGGAAATGGGAACACTCCCAGCAAATGGTTCCTCCCATTCCCATGTCCAAGCTCCTACAAAACACAATGTTCTCACCATGTCTACAAGTGACCCCACCCTGACACACACACACGCACACACACAGGTTCAGTGTGTAGTTATAGGGACACCCTCAGTGAAACACTGTGGGTGTGTGATGTAACAAAAGGAAGACCCTCACTCTGTGACGAATGGGTGTCCAGGAAGTGGTGGTTTTCTGAATATAGGAGACTAGATCATACTTTCTCTCTCTCACACACGCGCACACACACACAATAAAGGATACATACACTATTTTTTTTTTTACATTGTTGTGTCAGAACCTCAGTTTTATGAGTTCAAATGAGGATACCATTCTTGAAAATACAAAACTGATATAGAATCATTTGAGAAGACTTCACACCACTGAGGTAATACATGTTGAAAACACCTCTTGCATTCATTGTAGCTGTGTAGACGAAACTGTTAAATATCTGTGGCGTTCACTGGAAAATGTTAATGGACAGCAGTCAGAAGTTTTAAGTTGGATTTAAGTCTGTCCATAAAAGTTGTAGCTTTCTTCTAAAGCAACAGGTTTTCCTCAAGTCAGACCACCATCACAATGATCCATAAATTGTCTTTTATATTACTGGTCAAATCTTTTGAAGCAGGTGTCTCATATCAAGCATTCTGATGATACAGCCTTTTAGTGCAGCTTATTGTTTTGCCAAAGTAGTTCTCAGAAGTTGTTGAACCAACCTTGAGAATTGATGTGACTCAGCCGTGAGGAAATGGTAGAATAAAAAAACAGAACTGCTGCAAAAACACCTAGCATGGTTTCCTGCCTTCCCTGCCCTTGGATACTTGTGTTCTGTGTCATGTGCACTTTAGTATGCAAAATGACAGGAACCGCACCTTGATCTTGCACACCTTGCAGATTCTAGTAAGTTGGGGGAGACTCATTGCTGCCAACTATGAGCGATACAGGTTTCATTTCACAATGAAATAGTGATTGCATCCCACATCACACTCTTAGTGTTATGCAAACTACATGAAAGACAATGCCTCACAAATCACATCGTGCAAAATATTTGTCAGCGTCTCTAGATAAAAGACAATCGAATACTTAAATGTCACTTAAATGTTAGCTGTGATGAATAACAATACTATGACGAGCATTGTAAAAGCTTAAGATATTATTTACAATAAAGGAAATACATATGCTATTTACAATTTCATATTGGAGGTTGTTTCCCCAATACATTTTATTGTTAGCAAAAGTTAGTCACGATTAAAAGCAAGTTTCAATATCCAGGCCCTGCCGTAAAACAAGCCCAATGCACTTCAACATTTGATAGGATGTATTGTTCCTTTGTTGTCTGCTAAGTATTCATCATACGGTTCTCAGGAAGTGTCGGTCTTGGCAACTTCTCTTGACCTGGATTTTTAACCATTTGTAGGAGTTAGACCAAATATTAACAGCTTTTTTCTGAAGATAATGCAAAACCTTCTGCCAAAAAAGGGCCAAAGTTAGCTAAAAAAGCTTTAAATTGGTTTTAAATCCGGGTCATACAAACCCAGGGCTTTAGTTCCTTTGGATAAGTCCAGGTTATGAATCGCATAGCGCATGTTTCAAATTACTGAGAAACATCAGATCAAAAGTATTTGCGGAGAATGACAGGACTGGTAAATTTGACAAAATCGGATCCAGACAGTAACCAGGGAACCAGGTTTTTAACGGAATTAACCATGTCACATTTCTGCCGGTCCTTCTGTCTTCGGTTTAACATGAGCAATACTCTCCTGCTTGGGAAAGACCTGCGATAAGACAAACTCTTTTCTCTCATCTTCTGACAGACTGTCCAGCTCGTGTTCGGAAAACTAAGGAATAGAAAAATTGTGTAAGAGTACAGGATACCCATTTAAGAGATCTCAAGATCAAAATTGTTTCCACAATTTTTTTTAATACAGTGTAGTACAGTTTCTTCCAATGTTTATATTTATACATTGTATTTATACATGGCTCACATTTCCACTAACCAAAAGCAGGATTATATATCCTGGTCTAGAAGGAGTTTTAATCACAACTAAATAAAAGATAAGGAAAACAATAATATCAGAGTGTTTGGAAAAATGCCTCAGCTGCAACTATGGAGTGTACTACTCACCACGACGGGGGCGTATCCAAGAACCTTAAGGTGACGGATTTTGACAGCCAGTTTGCCACGGGGACGAGAGGTACCATAACAAATTGAGGAGGGGGGTGCGCAGAACACCGCGATTCTACAACATCAAGGGGAAAATAGCCAACCTTTAAATACATTCTCAGGCCTAATTCAGACTAACTTTACTGTATATTCCTATAGATCTACAAGAATGTAATCATTTAATTAAAAGTACCCCCTCAGATCTTCAATGACGTTCTGAGAAGACATGTTAAGAGGCAATCCTTCAAAGACAAGTATTATTACCTTTGCTCCGGTAGAGAATTCTCTTCATCAGATGTAGCATGCCCTTCTGTGGCTTCTTGCAACACACCATCTATATAGCAAATTTAAAAAAAATACTCATAAATAACTAGGACATGCTTAAAAAAAAAAACACTGAAGAAAATACTTGTAGAACATTTTGTGATGCCAATCTCCGTCTGTGGTAAATAGTGTTCACTAAACACTAAAAATAAGTAAATACTTAACTATTGTTTACTATTTGTTTATAACTCTTGATGAGAAACTTCAGATATAGTACACTGAACACATCCACACATACAGATGGTGACAAACTAAAATAAACCCTGAATAAATAAGTAGAGAATGCAGATGCCTCCATACTGATGTACTGCATGATAAAATAAGGCAAATAACATCCCATCATGCTCTGCACACTGGATCAAAGTGCTGAACAGGCCTATTTGACCTAAAGTCTGGATTAAGATTGCAAATTATTTTGAAAATGGTTTAATTAATGGGTCTCTTCAGGATGCCAATGCCCACATCCACAGTGTACGAGTATGACAATTGTGAATCACAGGCTGTCCTTCACAGTCACCTGGGGCCTCATTTTTAAAACTTTGCGTACAGAAATGAAGGACATGTGTACGGACAAAAATATTCTAATTTATAAAACCGTACGTACGCACTACGCACGTCCTATGCCGTTTTCGGTTCATAAATCACAATGAACCAAATGTGGTGCAGCTTCTTAAGTTACCTATGAAATAGTGGTCTTCAACTACCACGCCCTCCTCAAGCAGCCAGTCCTGGGTCATGCTCTGCAGGATCAGAGATAATCTTGGGTTAACGACGTGTTTGTTGGGGGCAGATAATCTTAAAGATTGGAGTGAGACCGCCAGGGAATTAGGGAGTGAAGGCTGGTCCAACTTCAGACACAGGTCCACCATCTGCAGCTTTTTCTCCATTCCCATTTGAAGCCGCCCACCTAATTAGAGAACAAGAGGCCAAGTTTGATGAGCATATCAGTATTCTAACAATAATGTATTACAGCTATTACATGTATTTATACAAACAGTTTAGGTTATAGATCCTTTAGTAGATATTTTACTATACTATACATTTACAATATATGTACAGCTCAAATTATTTGAATATCGTTGAAAAGTTTTTTTTTTCTGTAAATGAATTTAAATAGTAACACCATGTATTCCAGATACATTATACATGAAGTGACATATGTCAAGCAATTTTTATTTTGATGATTACAATTTACAGCTCATTAAAATTACAATCTCAAAATATCTGAATAAGGGATTTCTACCACAGTAATGTCAACATTCTGAAAGGTTTGTTCATTTATGCACTCAATACTTAAATCAGGGCTACTTTTTCACAAATGACTGCATTAACGCATCGTTGCACAGAGCCAATCAGCCTGGCACTGCTAAGGTGTTATGGAAGACCAGGTTGCTTGGATAGCCGCATTCAGAACGTCTGTATAGTTGGGTCTGTTGCATCTCATTTTCCTCTTGACAATACCCCATAGCTCCAGGTCAGGTGAGTTGGCTGGCCAATTACACACATTTAATTAATTTACAGAAATATGTTTCAACGATATTCACATTATTTGAGCTGCACCTGTATATTTGTGTTTTTGCCAAACGTATGTCAAGTGCAACGTTTTGTTTGTTTGTAATGTCTTTTAGCAGAGTATGAGACTCCAGGGAGACTAGCTGCCAATGGAGGCCCAAATAAAACAAAAACATGTTCACAATGTTTAAGATTTGCTTCAGGTTATTTGAACAATGCATGTTGACCGGATTTTTCAAATATTCACAGGTTAACCAACAATCCTTTAACAATGTATCTTTTAATCGAAGATAATATTGCCCTAACAATGTGTCTTCAATCACAACATCAGTAATATGTGAAAGTTGTGTAGTAGTTGAATATTGTAATGGTTTGAATCCTGATTAGCTATGAAATCACGTTTTAACATTGTATTTGTATCAATACCCAATTCAAGTGCATGAGGTATATGTTAATGTTATCATTTGGCAGACCTTGATTTGCAATCTGATCCAAGGTCTCCTGCTGCAGAAGCTGTTGCAGCAAGGCAGGGGGGAAGTAGTTGAGCTGACACAAGTAGTACACAACCTTAAGCAGGTTAAAGACGTCCATCTTGGGTAAGTAGGACTCTGCCACATGGGTCATGCATTCCAAGAACCTATGGCCAAAAGGAAACCAGGCATTCAAGCAAACTCTTTAACTCAGATTCAGCAGATAACGGTCATCTTTTTAACATGATTTACCAATGGGGTACAAATTAAATAAAAAACCTAAATGAGTGGGGAAACAAATGCATATCCCTACATACTAATGTGCAGCATTCTACATTCTAATACATTATGTGAACCCAAATGCTAAGGTAAGAACACTGTTGTAGTTGAGCAGTGCAAAGCAGCTATACATTTACAGCATTGACGAGAGGCACCCATAACACTTTTTCCATTGTTTGATACCGATTCGGAATACTACCAGTCCGATTTCTGAATAACTGAATTTGTGTCGCAAGCCACTTTGAGAAATAATTTATCCTAATTTCAACTTTTTTTTCTCCTCAATATACACATATTCATGAATTTCTGCTTTCTCACAAACGCTATTATGTGGATTTTTCTGCAGTAAAGATTACAAAAGAACCAACCATCACTAATTACATTGTCTACATTCTAGTTTACTGTACACAGTTAAACTAGTCAGAATTATGAATGATAAGGTACAACCTCAATTCCAAAAAAGTTGGGACAGTTGGAAAAACCCTGTACTATATTAAAACCACGGTATTTGGGACAGTCAGTTAACAGTGTGTAACATCAACTGTTCTATTAATAACACGTATTAAGCGTTTGGGTACTGAAGACACTAGTTGCTAATGGTTAGCAAACAGAATTTTCCCCCATTCATCCATTATTAGCTGTGCACTGTAGAGTGCCTTTGTTACTTTATTTTGCGCGTCTTAATGCGTCACACATTGTCAATCTGAGACCGGTCAGGACTGAAGGAAGGCCATGCTAGCACCCGCACTCTCTGCCTACGCAACCATGCACAAGTAATCAGGACAAAATGTGGTTTGGCGTTAACCTGCTGGAAAATACAGGGACGTCCCTGGGAAAGATCTCCAAAATGAGTACACCTCTTTCTGCATTAATGGTGCCTGAGCAGGTTTCCTGAGCTATAGGCACTGACACACCCCGATACCATGACAGATGCTGGCTTTTGAGAACAGCTTGGATGGTTCTTTTCCTCTTTAGCCCATAGAACACGACAGCTGTTCTGTTTTGCACAAAAACATTTTAAATGTTGACTCGTTGGACCACAGAACAAGATTCCACTGTGCTACAGTCCATCTCAGATGAGACCGAGCCAAGAGAAGTTGGCTGTGCTTCTGGACAGTGTTGATGTAGTTGTAGGAGTTGTGTTAACGATGGAAGGTTTCATTAATTTGAAAAAGGTTATCTAAGAGACAGTTATTTGCTCACTAAAGCTTTTCAGTGTTACAAAACGAATCAGCCAAACTGCCAGACGATTGGCTGTGGGAAGAAATATAGTTAATGCACTGACCTAGTCACACTTATTACTAAAAACAAAGCAGAGAATGAAAATTATGGATTGGTTTCTAGAACATGGGTAATCTATATCTTAATTCCAGAGATGTTTGAGGCCCATGAAACATAAAGGTGTTATTATTGTCTAGGACTAACTAGGTCATCTAATGTTTAAAAACATAGTGATGAGTTAAGTGAGAGTTGATGAGATGAGTGATGACCTCATGTACATCCAATGAGTACGCAGTAAAAAAAATCTGTTAAAATGATCAAAAAGCATTTTCACTTTACATGTGCTATGATTGTTAGAATTATTTTTCAACTTTATCAATATTAAATTGAAACAACATATGATATTAGCTGCACGTTCAGATACACTCCATGAACACTGTTTTACCTGGTTGTCGTCCATTAACAACATAATCAATCTTAAGTGCTTATCTTTAAGCACTTTGAGATTACAGCACAAAGCTGTTAGGCTTGCTATTTAGCGATGCATCTGAATGACGTTTCAGATTAAACATTGCATGGCAAAAAAAATAATGTTCTAGCCTGGCACTAGTTAGCTTAATCTTCTCTAATGTCACCAGTGAAACACTTGCTTTGTTAAGTCTGCAACTACCAGTTTCACTATCGGTTGTTTCAACTGAACAGTCATTCCAGAAATGATTGTTGTTGTAGAGATTCTCTAGGTATAGCCCGCATGTTTCCGGTCTGCCTGTCATCTACCACTTGCGTGTTTAGGGCACATTGCAAACACAATCTGTTTCGTGGCATCCGCTCATTACATAGACAAATCCCATATTTCTAGCAAATGCCGACATGTACATGAATAGCACTAATCTTGGAAACAGCTACAAAACAGCTGGAATATATCATTAAAATGCATAGTCAATATGCATGCAAAACATCAGTGGAGGGTACCAACAAAATATGAACATTATTCTTCCATTCCTTGAGGTCAAAATTATTCCCTCAATAAGCAACTGTATAAGAGAGGAGATCTGTGACCTTTTCTACATACAAGGTCCAAATGTGTTTCGAGAGACGATTTTGCATCTAGTTCTAAGATACATCCAATTTCTCTCACTTACGGCACTCGGCGAGCCTGAAGGTCGTGGTTGAGGGAAGAGTAGCTCTTCAGGACGCTGAAGACATCTTTGAACCCCAGTGCATCTGGGTCTCCGATCACTCTCTCTGCAAAGGCATCTAATATGGCCGTCGGGCAGAACGCCAGATCCTCAAACGCAGACAAAATGAGAATCACCTAGAAATGCCAGAAGTAGTTAGAAGCGATAAATTAGATAACAAGAATAAGGGAAACTATTACTTAGCCACTGGAGAAATCATTAGATCTCAGGGAATAGTGCCCCCTGCAGGACATTCTGCACCAGTTCCAGCAGCATCTGGTCTGAGATCCAACAGGCATCAGTAGGATGCAGACGGCTATACTATTGACAGGTATTCCAAGTCTTTTCAGAGTAACAAAATGTTTTACCGGCATGTTCAAAGATGTGTGTGGAATCTAAAGATACTCTTAGCTAGTATTTATGCAAATGGCACAAAAGTAGTATCTCTGTAAGTGTAGCCATATACATTACATTGAGGAAATGCCTCAATACACCAATATACCATATATCAAACTCAATGGTAGACACGAGACCTCTACGCTTTAAAGGTGTTTAAGTATATCATACATACATCCAAATCCTGAATTTGGCAATTTCCATAGTGTTTTGCAGCCTAGTCCTTTTTTAGTACATCCCTTTTGTTTCGCAATCCATTAGTTTTTATAAAATAACTATCCCTAGGTGTTGTTGAGAGGTTGTCTGAGTACATCATGAACAAGGCCAAATCGAAAAAGTGATTATATATAGTAATTTGCAAGAGTGGACCATTAAACAGCAATGCCTTGAGAAACCCCAAATTCTAGGGACGGCTGTTTGGGTCTTCGCATATGGAATTTAACACATTCTCCTCAATAACAAAAAAACATATTAAAATGACTTGATATTATTCATTTTTGTTCAATAACTAGCAAAGTATCATTATTTCAATAATCAGAATTGGTAAGACACAGGAATACGGTCTAGGCAAAACCTGTCAAAATGCTTATAATATTCACCAGTTAATACTATTGATGTTGTCTATGTGACATGTTGTGAAATTGTAAAAAAAAGATCAGAGATCAGGAAGTCAACCTCTATCCACTCTAATGCTTGTTGTAGTTGAACCCAACTCATCATTAAGGGGAAATAAACCAAACCTAGTATTCCAAGTTATAGAAATCATTGATGAGCTGTTTTCACAGTAAACATGATCACCGGAACAATTTTGATATGTAAATATAGTATTACACAATACATGGTTCTAAGTATAAGTGACCTGTCTGTTGTTCCACATAGCAATGCTGGAGCCCACATGGTCTGAGATGGCAGTGAACAGGCAAAGGTCTCTGTAGAACAGCTCCCTGCAGGCCTTCAGCACATAATACAGACGGTTGAACGGGATTCCGCCAACCTGCTCTAAGATGTGGACAGGAAAATAGGAAGTGTTGTTCTGTAATTAGTAACATTCACTAACATGTACACTCACATTAACACTTATCATTGCGGGTCTAACCCATAATTAAAAAATGTATCCATTGTTTGAGTTATCTGGTGTTTCGAGTTGAGACTGATGATACAACACGACGCAGTGAACAGTTATAAAACATATTTTATACAGTGCTTCTCATCACAGCAGAATGTTTTTCCAGCTGGTCAAGCCTGCCAGTTAGTGTCTCTCACCTGCTATGTTCTTGCTGCAGATATCTAACAGTGGCTTGGAGCAAAATCCCATTGAGGCCAGTGTAGTGACCATATACTGGGAGTTGGGAAGAGTGAACTGGCATGCTAACGACAGGGCCTTTCTCTGAAACGAGGAGAACGGTCAGGAACCCATTGTCACATGTTCTAAGAGATGGCACTGATTTACATTCAATGTCACCCTAAAAAAAAGGTTGCAAATACAATACATGTTCTGACCAATTTTATTCAAGGGCTCAGACATACACAGTTTGCTAGTGTTCAAGTCAACAGCACAAACGCCCTCACCTCAATCTTCTTTTTAAGCTCCACTGAGGCATCCCGGCCCACGTGGCGCATCATAGTCTGCAGCGCCATAACGTTCTGGACGCGCGGCAGCTTGGCCTCGATTATCAACCTGGAAACAGCAAAAACTTTACTCAATGCTGTATAGGAAACATAACACTAGAAGGGTCATTTGAAATAGTCTTCTGCCTGCGTTCATTCTCACATGACCAAAACAAAACGCCACTAGCACCCACCTGACCCCATCCTTCAGCGCATCGCCATTGGGGCTGCGCTCCACATGTTCGAGACAGGTCATCAACCTCGACAGAGATCTCTCATTCATCTCATTGAGATTCTCCTGCAGGGACAAAGAGAGCAATGTAGACCACCAACAAAAAATATTAGTGGCACATGGTTAAAACGAGTCTGTGTGCAAGTCCTCCAGCAATATAAATGTAAAGGAGGAATCCAGACAATAGCATAAGCAGCAATGAGGTCACGTGACCCCTATTTTGATTACCGATCTGGATAGTGCCGGCACAAGTGATAGGTTACCTGGCAAACCCGGAAGAGGGTCTGGACGACACGGCTGCGTTGTGACACGCCCAGCCTGACAATGGCCAGCAGGCTATGGGTCAAGTCCTCAGTGCGCATGCTTCGAGCGTTCTTCATGGTCTTCTGCAGGAGGTCCTCAAAACCTACGTGCTCAAACATCAGGCCTAGCTCGTACTGTCGCTGGTTCTCTGGCATCTTCTTGGTGGTGACCCAGCAGCGCGTCAGACAATTGCTGACCTGCCGATCCGTGGATGTGGAGCGGCAAGCCAGGTCGAGCACTTCTGACGGGGACCTGCACTCGCTCAGGTGATCATAGAAAGAAAACCTCTGGGCCGACTGGTCTGAGATCTCACTCTGGAAAGACCTGGTTTCAGATCGTTTTATGGCATTTACTTGCGTTCCTTCAACCCTGTCTCGAAGGTACGTTTTTTCTTGAGAGTAAAACCGCACAGCGCATATAGGTATTCCAGCTAGCGGCCTGTGACTTTGTTCTGTTCTACAGAAACTAGACAATCCATAGTAGCAGCTCTCTTTCACCAAAGGGTTGCTGGTCATCTGGGGGCCAGTGGGTTGCCATGCTGATGGACGGCTTAATATTCTCAGGGCCCATCTGAGTGCTTCCTCTGCTCTACGCCCGTTCATTGTGATAACTGTAAAACCACAACCACGGTACTGGTTTGAATAGTTACATACGTGTTTTCATCTGAAAGCATAGAGGTAAAAAGTTAGAAATAATATAGGTAATGCTGACATCAGTCATTGAAGTGTCCTTTTGATATACCCACTAGAACAAAACGTGTAAAGGCCAAATTACAAAGCAGTGGCAATGCACATCTGAATTTACAATGCGTGTAACATTCAGGGAACTATTTATTTGGCAACAACACAAACATTCCTTAGCAAAACCTTTGCAAATATAAACTTGCGTTTAGCCACGTTAATCCACTAACGTAATTAGAGAAGAAAAAATACAGAAATTATGACAATCATTATTGACCATAGTCCGTCGCAAGGTCAGCAAGCGCATGAATACTGAGGCTCTGGGGTAACGTACCTAGCTAACGCAATGCGAAGGAATCAGAGTCAAGCTAACTCGCTGAATGGCCAAAGTTCGGGAATTTACAACATTTATCATTTGTATACATTAAACATTCATATCGACATCTTGTTAAATCAAAATATTGTAAATCTAGACGCGAGAAATGTGTCACTTTACCCTTTTGCCCCACATCCAATCCATGCTTGTTCCTGTGTGCAGCCATATCTGGTCCCTGATTGTATTTTACGAAAGGTTCCGACATGTTTTTTAATATTTGTATTCTTTTGACTGTTCTTTGAAACAATACATTTTTGTATAAAATTAACATTAAATCGTATAGTTAACATTCATTGAATTTTAATTGAATAGTTGCATACATAAAAATATTTAGATAAACGTATCGACTTCCGTTTCGATTTGTTTCCCATGGTCTCCTAGCAACAAGGGTACCGGACAAAATATGGCACAATTTGTACTTGCTGGTAAGATTGGTTTAAATGTAGTTTATACCTAATGCCTAATTGGAAAATAGTTCTGATCTGCTGGCAATAACGTGTATTGTACGGTATACACACAACAGCTTTTTTACTCCTCGCAGGAAAGGCAAATTGCCCATACTTTGCAAAAGCTGAACTTCTTTCAGACTTACTGCAAAGATCTCTGCCGAAGTTCAGCATCTACAAGATCTGCGTGCACCCCAGTGAGTGGCAGGTAAAATATTTTATTAAATGCAATAAATTCTCAAAAAATCACTGTAAGTTCAAACTTTGCCCTAATTTCATAAATGTTTTTTGTCTAATTCTCAGCAATGGCTGGAGACTACCTGTAAAGAACATGGCTGGCAGCATGAGAATTCCCCTATGATATGGAGGGAGCTTATCGACCGTGGGGGCAAAGGAATGCTCTTAGGGGGATATAATGATTTTCTAGAGCACATACAGGTCAGGTACTTTTTTAAACCATCTGTCCGATTTTATTGTAGGATTAGGTTGTTGAATCTACGGCCTGTTGGTTTATCAAGAATAGAAAACGAATCATTTTCAAAGCTCTGTTTGTCTTCTAGGCTTTCTATGGCATCACCTCGGATATGCCAACTGACCTAATAATGAAGATTGCAGCGGAGAACCTGAAGACAAGGGAGCTCTGCATGGAAGAGGAGGTTCAACAGCAGAGCCTCATCCAACCAAAGCACATATGGATCAGTAGGTACATACTCCAGGTTAGCTACCTGGGTCTCAATGTGAGGTTTGTTTAGTACATTTAGGAACTAAAGTAACCTTTTGCCCAGAAAGGGAATTGACCCCATACATGAGGTAGGGTTGTAATATTATTTGTTAAAAAGGGTCTTAGGTAAGGTCACATTACATGTTTTGTGTACGTCTTAAAGTGTGTAAAAATCAATTGTGTGTGTAAACAGATAATAAACAGCAAATAAACCTGATTCTGATAAAAATTGTGTAATCCACATTAAAATCAAGATCTCACTACATTAAGATTTTAAGACAGATGAAAAATTACAACATGTTTATTTGTTGGGGAAAGGTCTTTACATTTGTTTTACTCCTCCCATTTTTTGATGTCCATTTCTCGATTATGGCCTTATCGCCTTGGCAACTTAACAGCTGGGGTAGGATGGTAGAAGATGGACAAGTTCACTGCTCCAACACTTATCTGCTTCCTATTTATCTGGCCAGTCTACATGATGTGACATGGCGACCTCAACCAACTATTGACCCATCCACCCTCGGCATCGCTGTGCAAATTTGCAGCGTCCAACCCCAGGGCATCATTGAAAGGCCACAACCAGAATATGAAACTTGGCCCAGTGACACCAGTTATGTAATTAGGCACAGAATCAAAACCCTGTGCCACACGAGTGACAGAAAATGGAAAACATTTGTACTTTTACAGAAGCACCCCAAATTACTGTGGTTTCGGATCAATCTTTATTGTCCTGCCAGGCATTATAGCCAGTCGGCTATATACCTTAAACTGAATTAACCCACTGTTCCATCACTCTTGAACTCTAGTGCCTTGAACCCGACCTGCTACAGCCTAATCCCTCAGCTGTTTGCCCCTGGAGTGTTCCATGATAACCCTATTATCAGCCTTCACCTGCTGAATGTGGGGGGCGTTGAAGAGGACCTGCAAGGGATCTGGATGGAAACCGAGGATCTGGCCCTGCCACAGCTCCATGAAGTCACAGTCCACACAGAGCTGGATCGGGCCTTCCAACAGGCACACGCTATCATCCTCCTGGATGACATTTGGCCTGAGGGGGATGAGGTAGAGAACAAGATTTATAGTTTGAAATATTTATATTATTTAACATTTATGAATGTCTTTGCGCAGTTCAGATTATGTATCATTCTCTCTGCCAATACTGAAAATATATCACTGACTGTCTATGACAATTCTGTATGTTGCTTTGGTTTAAACTGACAGCTAAATTATCCTTATTTTTGAAGATTAAAAAGGTATCAGAGCGTTACCAACAGTATGGGCGTCTAATTGATGAGAGGGCACACAAGGACGTGATGGTGATTGTGGCTGGAAACTCCTTGGTCAACCTAAAATGCTCCCTTTTACTGGAAAACGCCTCCTCGGTCAGTAGTGGTCGCTTTGTCGCCATGGCAACTCAGCTGGAATATGAGGCCAGAGCCCAAATCGCACGGAAGCTATTTGTGAAGACCGCAGGTAACATTTTACATGGCATGTGTGTGTCATTTAGAAGACACTGTCATCCAAATCAATTTACAGTTAGTGCCTGCATAGATAAGGTCTCCCTCTTTATCCAGTCATTGTAAGTACAACATTTCTCAACAACCATAAGCAATATCAGAATCAGAAAAGTGTTTATTCGCCATTGAATGTGTGAACAGACAAGGAATTTACTGTGGCAGGAAGGTGCTTACATGCAACATAAGAATAGAACAATATAAATTAAACTAAAGGGATGAGGGGGTAGAGGGATAGTATGTACAAAAAAATAACAATAAGATACCAAAAAAATCTGACTGTGAAAACAAAAAGACTTGCAAAATATATTACCTTGAAAAATTCTTATTTAAAAAAAAAAGTAAAACATTTATGTAATTGTTTCTCATTTTTTAGAGGTGACAGATGTTATTGTTTGGGGCAACATCAGTGGCAGTTCCCATATTGACCTGCAGAGGGCAAAGGTTTTCCAATACAAAGGGGCCATCTGGGGGCCATCAGATTTTTCTCAGCCTGTCCTAGAAATGATTTATGACAGGTAACTGAATATTTGTAGTCCAATGCCACCAAGTTATGTTTGTCTAATGGCCATCTTCACTTCTATTCTAGCCTGCTGCCAGATATTTCTGTGCTGAATAGTCATAGAGATCACTTTTCATTTTGTAAACTTTTTTAGAAAAATTCAACAGCAGCAAATATGAGACCAGGATCCTGCTCTTCTGAAGTATTTCATAATGAAATTCAACAACTAACATATAATAGGAGTAATTAGGAGTAATACGTTATCCTGTCATTGGGGCTATAGTTGTAATGCAAAATTAGTACACCAATACTTTGAATACCCTTTATTTTCGAAGGAAATGGCTAGAGTCTGACTTTATGAGTTTGGTCAGTACCCACCGTGATACTGTTGCCTCCATGTCCCAGAGGGCCACAGCCATAACAGCAACCAATGGGATCATAGCAGTTCTGAAGTCCTGGAACTGTTCTGCTGAGCAGGTCCTCTCATTAGGGATACTCAGCACAGGTAAGAGTAAAAAGTTAACATAGTGGTACTCTGACAGCTACCAAAAGCAGGCAGTAATACTCCCACTTCCCGTTGTCTTGCTATAGATAAACTAACCTGTCGCCTGTTCTTGCATTCATAATATTTCATGTTTTTGATTTTAGATTTTAAATTGACCTCTAAAGACATTTAGCAGACTTCAACTCCACCTACATTTAAAAGTATCTAGAATATAATACAGACCCATAAAACAGTCCCTAAAACAGCACTCCTCTAAGAATGTTTTTCAATACATACCTCTCTGCAGGTCAGTACAACCTTCCTGCTGGTGTGGTCTTTTCAATGCCAGTCACCTTCCAAAATGGGAGATGGTCGGTGTTGTCAGATGTAATCATTGGTGACGACCTGAGGGACAAACTGCAGATTGCTGTAGACGAACTCAGAAAGGTACTATTGAGAATTATGCCACAAGCACAGAATTCACACAATGTCTTATATGCAATTGTGTCAGCAATTACTATGAATTATTTTCAGGAAATAGGTGAAAATATAGAAAATCTAACTTTTACTTTTAAATTACATATTAATTTATGCTTCTTTGCCCTGACTTGGATTCATAAGTACAGTGAAGGAAGAAATTATTTGATCTCCTGCTGATTTTGTACGTTTATCCATTGACATATACATGATCAGTCTATAATTTTAATGGTAGGTTTATTTGAACAGTGAAAAATATCCAGAATAACGCATTTCAAAGAAGTTATAAATTGATTTGCATTCTACTCTAGTGAAATATGTATTTGATCCCCTGTCAATAAGCAAGATTTCTGGCTCCCAGTTGACTGTTATACAGGTAACAAGCTGAGATTATGAGCCCTCTTAAAGGCAGTGCTCCCAATCCAAGCTTTTTACATGTATAAAAGACACCTGTCAACAGAAGCAATTATAATTAAAATTATAGACCGATGATGTCTTTCTTCCTTCACTGTGTATATAATATGTATATTAAGGGACTTTTTTTTCTTACAATGTGTATTTTTGTTTTAAACAACTTTATTGTCTTTTTAAAGGAGAAAGACCTTGCTTCAAGAACAAGAAATGGTCCATCATGAATTCAAAATGCACTCTCTAATACTGTTATCTGTTTTTAAGACCAAATGCTATGTTTTACTTTTCGACGCAGAGGTCCATGTTTTGCAGATTTATTAAAAGTTAAACGTTTCATGTTTTTGTGTGATTGTAATTGTGATTTCCTTGTTCATTATTCCTCATAATACGTGCCTATCAAGCCAATCCAACTTGTTAAAGGGGCAAAATGTCCAATTCAAACCCATTTCTGCATCTTTTCATGGTTAAGGACATTTCTAAGCGACCACAGACCTTTTAACTGTAGTGTAACATGTTTTTCAGTACATGTTAGAACATATATAAGTAATTTGTATTCAGACAGTATGGGTAAGAGAAGGTAAGAAGACAGCATGGAATGGGGAGGTGGGGTGTAACTCTGGTTTCCAGTTGTGACCATAATAACCATGCACATTACTGCTAGACCAAAGGCTCATGCACCGGTTATTTTTACACCACTCATTGAGTTCACCAATTAATGTCTGTTTTCCCCCTTGTCATTTATGATGTGTGAACCCCTAATCGGCCACATTGAACCCAAGGGCAAAGGCTGAAACTCCATGGTCCTTGTCTTGTTTTCAAAGCGTCTCTTCTTGCCTTTAGGCATACCAGTCCAAGCGTCGATGACCCATTGTAACACAGCACTGGGCTGGCAAGCACACTCTGTTCACATTAACACTATCAGAGTAACCCACCGTAACACAGCACTGGGCAAGCAAGCACATTCTGTTCAGAATAACACCCTCAGAGTAATCGCCTTTGAAAAACCATAAGTCATTAAAATGAAGCAATTGATCTCACTTTTTTAGTTAATGTTCAGTTTACTAGCAAGCCAACAATATCACGAGTCAGCGAATCGAGAGTATCACAGCTTGTTGATGTTCGACAATGCCGCCTACTGATATAAATATTTTTTATGCTCAAGCATGTGTTGCAGGTTAAATAAGGCATGCATTTTTTACAGTGGCAGAGTCGGTCTGTCTGCTTGTCAGTCAGATTGCCTGACAGAGCTCCAGGTGCACATGGTCCACTCTGCTTTAATAAAAAAGTGACAGGTAATTCCCAACTTCCACACATGAGGTATTGTAGATTGGTGGTAGCCGGAATCTTAGACATTAGTTACATGCCCTGAAATCTATGAAATCTTTAGCATAAAGAATGAGCTGAGACATAATAATAATGTAAGTGGGCTGCTACACAACATAATATTCTATATCATTTATCGAAAGCGACAGGATATAATATTTAATATATAAATGTTTACATAAGGTTTAAAGTGCAATTTTCCAACGCTGGCATCCAGTTTGTATATCTATTTTTTATAATATGACAATGACGTAGTATTAAGGTAGCCAATGAAACGCTTGGAAATATTTCAAATTCCGTTCGAGGGGCGGAGTCGTTCCTTCCCTTCTGCTGCTCTCTCAACCGCCTGACACTCAAAGAAAAGGCGCTGGTTTGTGGAAGTGTTCAGTTATATTCTGTCGAACGTTTGCAAAATAGCTATTCTTTTTAATTTACACGGCAACGCGATTTAATAATGAGGGAGATCGTACATTTGCAAGCCGGTCAATGTGGAAATCAGATCGGTGCCAAGGTAAGGATTATTTAAGAAACATCGCCACGGTTTGTCGCAAACTAGCAAGTGTGACGGTTGCTAACCAGCAACTAGCCGTAGTGATTGTCAACACAGCATAATATAACCGTGTAGATAGACAGTTAGCTATTGTGTTCATGAGCCAGATAACATCAAATAACTTGTACATGCGTCACCTCAATTAACAAAGAAATTACAGTATTTAAACGTCGTTGTATTAGCGAGTTAATTGACTAACTAGCTAACCGTGTATATTAATACCCGCCCACGTGCCACTAACAAGTTAATACCTATATTATGTTTTAGTTCTGGGAAGTTATCAGCGATGAGCATGGAATCGACCCCACAGGCACCTACCATGGCGACAGCGATTTGCAGCTGGAGAGGATTAACGTGTATTACAATGAGGCAACAGGTGAGGTCCTCAGTGAACCCGACCTGGTTTCTTATCCATAACCTTATATGGCATATGTTTAATTATTGTTGCCAGGAAGTCTCAGTTAGTCCCAGGGGAATGGACATAAGTATCATCTTACCTGTAATTATATATTACCTAATCATTTTTTTTAATTATTACTCAAGAGAAATCCAAGTAGGCTGCACTGATGTACTTTCCCATTGTTTCTGCAGTATGACCTTAAGTACATCAGTGCAGCCTACTTGGATTTCTCTTGAGTAAAAATAAAAAAAATGATTAAGGTATTATATAATTACAGGCTTAAGGTCATCATGGCGCAAATATCAGCGAGCTTGTTTTACTGGACATTCTCACTGCTAAATAAAAAACAAAATCAGCTAGTTCCATGCGTTTTCTCAAAATGAAGTGGTGTGTTCACAGTTAACCATAGTGTGAATTTATTTCAGGTGGCAAGTATGTCCCTCGTGCCATTCTGGTTGATCTGGAGCCTGGCACCATGGATTCTGTTCGCTCTGGACCATTTGGACAAATATTCAGACCAGACAACTTTGTCTTTGGTGAGAATGGGTTTTTAGTAACGCAAACTCAATCTACCCTTCTGTTGTCAACTTGCCGCATTTGTATGCTTAATCTACTTCTCATTGTGTTTTGTAATCTTTTGTTTACAGGACAGAGTGGTGCCGGTAACAACTGGGCTAAGGGCCATTACACAGAGGGAGCAGAGCTTGTGGACTCTGTACTAGATGTGGTGAGAAAAGAAGCAGAAAGCTGTGACTGCCTGCAGGGCTTCCAGCTTACTCACTCCCTTGGAGGCGGCACCGGCTCAGGCATGGGAACCCTGTTGATTAGCAAGATCCGCGAGGAGTACCCTGACCGCATTATGAACACGTTCAGCGTGGTGCCCTCGCCGAAAGTGTCTGACACCGTAGTGGAGCCCTACAACGCCACCCTGTCAGTGCATCAGCTGGTGGAGAACACAGACGAGACGTTCTGCATCGACAACGAGGCGTTGTACGACATATGCTTCCGCACGCTCAAGCTGACCACACCCACTTACGGGGATCTCAACCACCTGGTGTCAGCCACAATGAGCGGTGTCACAACTTGCCTGCGTTTCCCGGGCCAGCTCAATGCCGACCTACGCAAGCTAGCTGTCAACATGGTCCCCTTCCCACGCCTGCATTTTTTCATTCCTGGCTTCGCCCCCCTGACCAGCCGAGGCAGCCAACAGTACAGAGCTCTGACGGTCCCCGAACTCACCCAGCAGATGTTTGATGCCAAAAACATGATGGCAGCCTGCGACCCGCGCCATGGGCGCTACCTCACAGTGGCCGCCATCTTCCGCGGGCGCATGTCCATGAAGGAGGTGGACGAGCAGATGCTGAATGTGCAGAACAAGAACAGCAGCTACTTCGTGGAATGGATCCCCAACAACGTCAAGACTGCAGTATGTGACATTCCTCCCCGTGGCCTCAAGATGGCCGCCACCTTCATTGGCAACAGCACGGCCATCCAGGAGCTTTTCAAGCGCATCTCTGAGCAGTTCACTGCCATGTTCCGTCGTAAGGCCTTCCTCCACTGGTACACCGGAGAGGGCATGGATGAGATGGAGTTCACAGAGGCCGAGAGCAACATGAATGACCTTGTGTCAGAGTACCAGCAGTATCAGGATGCCAGTGCAGAGGAAGAGGGGGAGTTTGAAGAGGAGGGAGAGGAGGAGCTGGCTTAAAATGGAATGATAACAGGGATGTTTAAAATCAGTTCACTGCAATTTGTCCGTTCAGTTTGTGCCTTTATTTATTCACAGCACAAGGACAGCTTTATTGTTTAACCTGTTTTATTTGCAATAAAATGGATCAGCATATTTAAAACGTGATTCTTTTGTGACTCTCAAAGACCAAACAAACCTCTGGAAAAAAACAAGAGAAATTAGAAAATATTTTTTTTTCTTACAATTGTAAAGCTGTAAATGCCCTTTACATTTTCAGAAGCGGGAAAGCATAAGCAAACATTTCTAGAATACATTAAACATTTTTTAGTGTTAACCACTCTGTTGTCTTTTGTTTGATACATTGGCATCAAAGCGAAATCACACTTGTATCAAATTTGTCCGGTCAGCAATTTAGTGTTCTGGAAATTCTACTATTAAGGGTCATTGGTTTGACAAAAGCTTCAACGTAGAAATTGCATGCTTGCTAGAAGTCCTTAGTATGCTTGTTGGTTTATTACATGAAAATTGCTTTTATTTCTAGGTCAACTTTTTACAGGGAAGGGCTTGGTAGGCAGTATTTGTTCATGGCACAATACAGTGCACAGGGCCATTTGGACTGAAAATCTTCTAGACATCAACATCAGTGGACACCATTTTACATAAATGCGCATCTACATATTAGTTCCTGTGTGCAATGCCATCTTTCATTGTGCAAACTGAAATGCACCCCAACCCGAGATTCTGATCCTGGCCAAGTTGATCAAACTGGATAACCAATAAAAAAATAAGTTCTAGGAAAATGGTTTGGAAGTAAGATACTAGGTTTACACTGAATTGATTAAGGAAAGGTGAATACAAATGGAAAAGAGCCCCTATTAAATTATTTGGTACATTTAAACTGCTCTAATCGGTGACTTATGGGTAAAAAAACATCCAAAACCGGCACCCGGTTTGCAACATCAGTGAAAATGCGGTACATAACATTAGGCTTTAAATAGTCAGTCATATTTAAACTGTTAATGGCAGTGGTGTGAGGGATTATGAAACTCACATTGAAGAACATTCTTTATATCAGGGATCTCCAACCCTGTTCTTGGTTACCAACTGATCTGTTTCTTACTCCAACCCTAATTTAGCACACCTGAAACAAATAATTAGACAGTTACGTACTGATTAAGGCTGCATATACATGGAGTTGGAAGGAAAACAACCAAGACACTAGCTCTCCAAGAACAGGGTTGGAGATATATTTTCATTGATATTCTTTAGGGGCAGATGTTGCCTCTGACAAAGCACAAATATTTGATATTATTATTGAGAAACATAATAGTTAAATCAATTTGAGATGCATTACTTGCATTCATAAAAACTTGACAGATTATTACCTTACCAAATGTATACCATGGATACAGAGCTATAGCAAATGTAAGAAAACGTTGGTATGATTCACAATGCCCAATGATTGCAATAATGTCATCTGTGAGGGCAACAGCCCTGCATGGAGATGTTAACAATTATAAGCAATGAACATGTGATGTTATACAAACAATATCCATTTTGTACGGAGATTATTTTATTTTCAAATACTTGATTGTGAAACTAGATTGTTTAAGTACTGTATGTATGAATAGTAACTGTAATGAGTAATATGACTTCCAAATCCAAAGCAGACCTTAGAATTGACTTGCGTTACTGACCAATCAATCTTTATTCCATTTCAAATTCTCAAAAAAAAATCTATTTAACTGATGGTTAAAATAAATAATTTATATCATATATATTAATAGCTATAGTCAAAAATATTATATTTTGCTCAGAAAATCCATTCATAGTAAACCTTTAAATAATTTTAATTCAGAAGGTTAGGTGTGGATCTTCAACCTATAGTCTGGTGTCAGTTGAGATTGTGCGGTTGTTAGCCACTTCATTCGGCATCACAACAAACCTACTGCACAAATGGATATGTGAGTAGGCTGCAAACAACCTTCTGACAGAAACACGTCACTAACATCTCCCAATAACTAGCTCAGATGACTTGTTCCCTTGATTAAAAGCATTAAAACCCTGTCAAACACAGGTGCCATCATATCCAACCCTCAAGAAAAACAGACTTGCACACTAGTCTGCACGCTATTCCATCAAAAGTTAACACCTTTTGACCAGAACCTTCTGGAAACTGTTTAAAACAGGGGCAATTAAAGAGAACAGACAGCCGTTGGGGACTCAACCACAGTAATAGCATGAGGGCAGAATTAATAACAGTAATCTCAACCCTCTGGTACACAATCACAAATGAACATACATCAGTATAATGTATATATCTACAAAACGTTTGGGTATGTGCGAATCATGACAAAAAGCTAAGAGGACTCTGGCTGGTATCCTGGAGGTGGGGGTGTGTTTGTGTTTGTGAGATGGGCCACTTCCGCACCTCCCTGTCCATCCGGACTGATAAGACCCAGCAGATCTTCATCCATCTGCTCCAGTTCGCTTTGGTCCAGAAGCTCAAAGTCCTCTTCCTCGGTCGGCACGAGTGTGATGTTCAGCGCCTCCTCAACTTTCCTCATTCCGTTGTTGTCAGCGGCAACCGTTGTGTGCTGGTCCTCCGTCTCATCTGCGCTTTCCGGGACGCTCTGGGGGGTGTCGGTGTGCAGGAACTCGCCGGTGGTGGGGCCCTCTCTGGCTTCTGTGGAGAGCAGCATGGCCGAGAGTGTGTTCTGCACTACGGTGGAGATGGCCGTGCTCACAATCTTCTCACTCAGGGCTTCCAGTGACTGCGTAGAGGCAAGGGGCTCCTGGGGTTGGCTAGCCTCCCCTTCCTCTCCATCTGCCTCCTCTGCTCTCACAGCCGGAACCAGCGGTCCTCGGTCCCCGCCGGGCGCTCTGTGTCCATTGAAGTGCGAGTTGACGAAGTGAAGTGGAGAGGCCAAGTGCTGGAGCAGGAGGCTTGCCGCGCTCAAAGACTCACCCTCCAATGACTGTCCTCCCCCTGCAGTGACGCCGTCACCTTGACCCTGACCGGGTCCGTGTAACGGGAAGTGGAGGAGACTGCGCTCGACAGAAGGGAACGCGTCAACCGATGGGAACTCAGGCAGGTCTCTTAGGAAAGCCTCCTCTGGGTCACTGTGAACACTGTGTTGGTCCAGGTCTAAACAGCAGAAGGAGGTGCATGGTCAGCAATGCACAAAGTAAATACTGGGTTGTCTAAAGTCTGCATTTAAGGGGACAAATTATGAAGTTTTGTTTAACCAATCAGAGGAACTCTAAAATAATTGAATTGGACTGAAAATGCTCAGATGTGTGCCCTTTGTGACCGAGCAGCCTGACAGGGGATTGCCAGGATAGCCGTCTGTCCAAATGTATATGGAACAACATTTGAAATGCTAAAATTGTGAATGTGGTCAGCGGAATAATATCAAAATAAGGACAAAACTCAGCCAGTGCCATATGCCCTTTCCAACCTCATATATTTTAATGCAGCTACATTTGTTAAACAACAAATAGTAGCAACAGGCCAAAACCTGGATGACCTTCCTTAATTTGTCAAAAATAAAAGAATAATAATTATAACACACTTTTACACAAATGCTCAACACACAAAGTGAACAGTTCCCAAACTTCAGAGAACCAGGTGCTGCTGAGATTAGGTAATTACCTTCAGAGACATCAGTGAGTTGTGGAGTGGTAGCCCTGGAAACAGAGAACCCACCGCTCTCCAAAATGGATGCTTCCTCGTCAGACAACTCAGAGTCGGTGATGGCCATCGCCAGAGCTGTGGTCTTAGCGTCCACCTGACCGATGACACAGCACAATGTCATTGGTTTTAATAGAATGGTCTTCGGGGGAAAAACAATGACAATTGCACAGACATACTATTGTGTTATCGTCACAGCATAAAAAAAAAAAAAAATATATATATATATATATATATATATATACACACATATATATATATATATATATATATAATACGAAAACATGAACTGAATTCAAACCCCATTGTGTAAAATATTGACATTAATTGTCTGGCTTTCATTAAAGAAAATATCTGTGCTGAGTTTTTACCTTTTCTTTCTCCAGGAGTTTGATACTCTTCTAAGCAAATGTTAAGGCAAAGGTAAAAAAGCATACAACCAGGGTCCAAAATAAGCACTCGCCAGTCACCAAATGAGGGCACATTTTGTCTTTGGCGAGTAAATTATGGACACTACACACCACAGCAGTGGGTAGAAAAGTTATTTCATACACGCGCTGCTGTACTGCTGTGAAATCAATCTGCTGGATCGGACATGCATCATGTGTCGGGCATAGTAGTGTAGCCAAGTGGGCGGAACCAATGTGCGGGTTGAGTACCTGAGGGGAACAGGTTATGGGTGGCACCGTGCCAGTATTTAGCCGTGTCGGTGGTGGTCGCTAGCACCAACTGTGCTACAGAAAGAGGTGGCGTGTTACTCGAAATAACCGTCTGTATTCCTGGCTGTAGCAGTGTATGTTGGGTGTCGTCTGTTGTGGTGACTTTGTACATTGAGAGGGGTGAGTTTGTACTGTTTTGTGGTGTGTTCGTGTATATTGTAATGTGTTGTAAAAAGTCTGCAATGTGTTCACTGTGTGTTTCTGTTGTAGGTGTATCGCTAAACGTTTGTCACTGTTTTTGTAAGGTTCATGTTTGTTTGTTTTTAGTGAGAAAGGTTGTTATTTATGTATTTTGAGTGCGTGATTTATTGCTTTGGTGATCTGTTTGTATTATTATTTATTTGATTTGAGGCACTTGCAGCCAACCTGTCCCTATACGTACCGGTAGGGTTCTTGTATTACTGAATAAATTATTGTTTTCTAAGAACTCTGGTTGCTGTTGTGGCTGCTTGCCTGTTATGGGCCCAGGACCTGTTCACACTGAGTGACCAAGGGTTACAGTAGTACGTCGTCAAATAGCATTTGTTTGTGATACAGGAGCTAAATCCTGAAGTAGGTCTACTTGTTGATAGTTTAAACAAGCCCAGTCATCATGTGGTGGTTTATGGCGAGAGGGGAGCCCCAACAAAGAGAAACAAAACAGTTCAGGGACCACATCTATGGCTCTGCTTTCTTGCATCTACCAAATTATTTTCCTGTAAGCCCAAAACCATCATTTTGCACCCTACACAGAGTCCCAGGATAAACACATAGGCCTACCAGTCATTTTCTTTAAAAACGCGTAAGTGTAAGAGATGCAACATTGGGAAAAATGACACATTTTAAAAACAAACCCTTGTTTCTCATCTGAGAAACCACTGAATTAGCAACATAATATAGTCATTGACCTAGAAATCTGGGTGCTGGATCAGTTACCCCGGCCGTCTCTCCAGTGAAACGCAATGTCAGTGATGTTGCAGGCCAAGCAGCTGATGATGTTTCGGCTTCCAATCTGCCTAACCCTCAACCCTCCCGTTGTCCCTTTCAGACTGGTCATGTATTTGACCTGGATTATTTTATTAGACTCTCTGCATTTATATAAATGGATTTAATAATTATTTCACCCAGCACAGTCAGAGGACTGGCCACCCCTCAAAGCCTGGTTCCTCTCTAAGTTTCTTAAAAAACTTGACCCATCAGGGAGTTTTTCCTAGCCGCTGTGTATCAACGTGTTGATGCGTGCTCTGACGGGTTTCATGCTGGGTGTTCGTAAAAGCACTTTGTGACAACTTCATTGTAAGAAGGGCTTCATGACATATATCTGATTGATTGATGTGCTTACCGTAGGGGCAAAGCAGGACAGCTCCTCCTCGCTATCACTTTCTGTCTCGGCTCTGGGCTCGTCCCCTTCCTCCACCTCCTTCTTCACCTCTAAAACACACACACACACACACACACACACACACACACACACACAGCGATTCCAGCGTTGTCAGAGGCAAACCTCACAGCAACTGTCTGAGAGTCTCCTTGTGACGTCTGAACGCATGAACACACAAACACGGACTTACTCTTTTTGTCGTGTTTGCGACGCTGAGTGTCTCCCTTCATGCTGTAGTCCAATTTCATCAGGATGGGTTCTAAGCACGTGTACATGCGCTGGATCAACTCGTGATACACCACCAAAGGCCACACCAACACGCTCAGTGCTGGAAATGAGAAACAGCCGCACAGCTCTTGAATGGCTTCTCAATGGTATTCCATATGGCACTCTATTCCCCATGCATACTTTTGACTAGGGCAATTACAGCTCTGGTCAGTACTGTGAGTGCACTATATAGACATTAGAGTGCAATTTGGGGTAAATGCTACCCTAAACCGGAACCAGCAGCCATAGAAACAAATGACACACACATGCCACAGAGGAGTTAGGGATCCCTCTGGGTCCTGTTCATTAGCAAACAGCGTAGCAAAAACATTTTTAAATGTTATGGCATGACGTAATTGTTTTGTCTTACAAAACCTTATGTTAGACACGTAGATGACTACAGCATGTTACAAACATGTAATTCCTAAGTTGTTAAACGGTAAACCCATTAATGGTTGCTGCTTCAGTTATTTTCAAAAGCTTTCTTGGGAACTGTTTTGACCCTGATAGTACCTTCTAGACGGCCACTCCTGTAGGCATCGCGGCTGGTTGTTTGCCTTTACAAAAAAACAAATAGTAAATGCCTGTAAAAGCAAGGCGGCTTACCGATGATGTAGGAGATCATGATCCCGGGGATGTAGTGTCCCACCACAGCTAATACGAGACACCCGGAACACATCATGGCACAGAACTGAAGGTAGAAACAAAATGTCGTTAAACTTGCAGAAACCAGCAAGGGTTAGGAAAAACATAGAAAAACTTAGCAACTTAGCCAAAATACCTCTTCAGATAAACAACAACCGCATGCGACTCCTGTGATTTCATGTTTTGGTGAATGTTATGGTAATGTAAAATACAGTATCCGGTTTCGCTGTTCATTTTTGCTTTTACAGTGCAAATAAAACAACCATTGAACATCGAGTTACATGATCAGTACCTATGGCCCAATTGAGAAGCCAACCTGTACACCGATCTTAGAGACTGTACAGTAATGCACTGAGCTACTATGAAACCCAATATACCTTTCCATGGTTCTGCCGTTTGTACTGTAGCATCTCTTGGACATAAAGACAGCAGTACAGGTAGCTCTCAGCCAGGTGGTGACTGAGCTCAGGAATGCTGAGGAGCCGGGGCTGGACATTCATGGTCACCCTGCGGTTAAAGATGGAAATTATGGGATGGACACAGGAAAGCAAGTACTTTAAGCGACACAAGGTTATCAGTTTAGTTTGAAGATTGGATTTTTTCCAATTTTGGCTTATGGTCTTGCTTTATCTCATCTAAAGCACATTTCAATAATGCGTTCCGCTTCATATTACACAGTGATATTCGACAACTAACAACAACTACCTGCTCGGAGAATCCCCACCACAATTGAGCTTTTAGTCTACAAGGGGTCGCTAGAGTGCAATGACGCAAGACAACACTTGTCCGATACCACACCCCCAACTCAGGATGCCCCTAATCCAATATACAACACCACATAAGACGCTCCTGAGGATTGTAAGTATGTTCGGCCATGATTTTACAAAGCAAGGTCATAAGTACAAACTGGACACCATAAGAAAAATAAAAGAGTAGTGAAATTCAAGATTCAAAATTCAAAAAGCATTTAACTACATTAAGAAAATGTTGATAATAAGGGCATGTGGAGATAGACTTTTCTGCAAAAGATTAAAGACAAGCTAGCCACAACATTAGAAAAAATAGCACTTTTGCCATTATTATGAACAGACTATAAAACGGTCAAGAAATGTTTAAAGGTATTATAAGACCTGGATTTAGATGTTTAAAAGATTGAAGATGTACCTTTCCATTGCGTTGGCTTCAGGGTACTGGACTGAAGCTGAGAGTGACAGAGGAAACATGTTTTATAAAAAAACAAACCTACCAGAAATGTACATTTCATTGAGTACGCTTGGTTATCAAAGACATCAGAAAAAAATACAATTATTTTTTTATTCAAATACAACCCACAACCACGTTATGGAAATTGTCAAATATCCCAGCATTTCAGGGTTGATGATGACCACCCAACCAGAGCTGAGTCTATGCATCAACTATGCATGGACGTACCTGTTACCAGACCTAACTTATGTTTCCATCTCTCCAGCAACATGAGTCCTAGAATGGACAGACTCAGGAGAAAGAGAGGACGCAGGAACGTGGAAGACAGAAGCCTGTAAGAAACACATTGCATTAGACAAAATTAGTTGATTGCACAAGTTAAATAGACTAACCTTTTTTTTACATAGACCAGTAAATAATTACAGTAAATAAAAACAGTAAATAATTACAGTAAATAATTACAGTAAATAATTACAGTATCCTGAGCTAGGTTTTATACAGTTATAGATCTTATTTTACTACCAGATAAGTGTTATAGGGCAAAATAGCCAGCTTGCAAGATAAACTGTGGTTTAAGAGATTAACACGGCCAACATTTAATATAAATAGACGGTTCATTATAACTACCGGTGCTATAACAGTTTATAAAACCACAGTTACACTGCGTTTCCCCATTTGAGTATAACCAGCTGATTTCACGGGTGCCTTTAACCATATATATCATATACATATGAACCATTACCAGAATAAGGTGTTTAGTGTAAGAGCAACGCAGATGCTGTATAGCGGCCTCTCCCAAACCAGCAGCCGCTGCACCCAGAACAGCACGCACTCGTATTGCGACATCCAGCCCTGGAGACGCTCCCGCAGAAGCACCAGATCCGGGTTACCATCACCGCACACACGCTCCGATCCTCCGGCGGGGAATAAGTCCTCCAAAGCCGAAGAGGTGGAAACAGAGGGGCGTCTTCCCCCCGCAACGTTCGCCATCTTTACCCCACTTTGTTAAGTTGTTTAGGCGATCACGGGGTGCGGGTACGGGTAGGCGGACAGATCGGTGAAGGCCCGTAATGGATGAAAAAACAACAGAACAGATGTTACTGGCTAGTCTCGTCACGTGCTTTCGTGTTTACTGTCCTCCTGGGTTTGCGATAACTGCTCTAAACTGCCACCTGCTGGACAGATGAGGTATTGCCAGTGCTGGTTCTAGAATAGAACATTAAATAACTGCTCTAAACTGCCACCTGCTGGACAGATGAGGTAATCCCAGTGCTGGTTCTAGAATAGAACATTAAATAACTGCTCTAAACTGCCACCTGCTGGACAGATGAGGTAATACCAGTGCTGGTTCGAGAATAGAACATTAAATAACTGCTCCAAACTGCCACCTGCTGGACAGATGAGGTAATCCCAGTGCTGGTTCTAGAATAGAACATTAAATAACTGCTCTAAACTGCCACCTGCTGGACAGATGAGGTAATACCAGTGCTGGTTCTAGAATAGAACATTAAATAACTGCTCTAAACTGCCACCTGCTGGACAGATGAGGTAACACCAGTGCTGGTTCTAGAATAGAACATTAAATAACTGCTGTAAACTGCTAACCTGCTGGACAGATGAGGTAACACCAGTGCTGGTTTTAGAATAGAACATTAAATAGACCTGTTTCTCAGTGTAAAACAGTTACATCAATTGTGCATAAAGCAGACAAAAAATACCAACCAGGTAGAACAGAGCATGTTTAATACAGAAATGAATTCAGCATTACACAAAGTTACAAAAACCTTGATGATCAATTTGATCAAACATCGCTAAAGACCATTGTGTTTTATGAAACTGATACAGCTTAATATTGCAGATAATGGTTCTCTACAACAGTACATTAACATTTTGAAAATGATTTCCCGTTTTTATCCTCTTCAGATTCTCTTCTAGTGATCTTAGTTTGACTTGCTTGAAATATCTGGAATAGAAAAAGATGGAGACTTAATATATACATGGGTTTGAAAAATGTAATCTTGTTCCCAGACAATTTTGCCGAACAGACTGGGGTTTGAATAAATGTAACCACTAATATATGATTAAAAACTTTGTGCATCAAATTAATATAGTAGGCACCATCTAGACTCAAAGACACAAAGCAATGGGAAACAACCTATCGTTCAAAAGTTAGGGGTCACTTAGAAATGTGTTTGTTTTTGAAAAAGTGCAACGTTTCTGCCCATAAAAATAACATAAAAATGTATCAAAAATACATTGTAGACATTGTTATAGTGTAAATGACCATTGTAGCTGGCTGGATACAACTGATGGTTAATTGTTATGTACATATGCATACATAGTCCCATTATCAGCAACCATCCTGTGTTCCAATGGCACATTATGTTTGCAAAAAAATTGATCATAAGAATTGATCATAAGAAACCCATTTTGCAGTGATGTTAGCAATGCTGAAAAATGTTGTGGAAGTAATAAGACTTCTAGAGACTAGTTGAAAGTCTAGAGCATCAGCAATGTGGGTTTGATAACAGGCTCAAAATGGTCTTGAAACAAATAACTTTATTCTGAAATATTCTGAAACGTGTCAGTCTATTACTGTTCTGAAAAAAGTGAAAGCTACTCCATGCGAGAAATTGCCAAACTGAAGTTCTTGTACATAAATGTGTACTACTCTCTTCATAGATAATGCAAACTGGTTCTTACCAGAATTGAAAGAACAGTGGGAGGCCCTAGTGCACAACTGAGCAAGAGGACAAATGCATTAGTTTGTCTAGTTTGGAAAACAGACGCCTCTCAGGTCCTCAACTGGCAGCTTCATTAAATATTACTCAAAACACCATTCTCAACATCGACGGTCAAAAGGTGACTTCGGAAGCTGGCCTTCTAGACAGACTTCTCAGACTGGCCAAGAAAAATAGAAGATTAAAATGGGTAAAAAACACATACATTGGACAGAGGAAGATTGGAACACAATGTTAAGGCCAGACCAGGTGTTTGAGGTGTTCAGATTGCAAAAGAGAACATCTGTAAGATGCAGACCAAATGAAAATAAGCTAGAGGAGGTGGTGGAGCCAATGGGATGGTCTGGAGGTACTTTGGTGGTGGTTAAGTGGGAGATTTTTACAGGGTAAAATGGTAGAAGTAAGGCTATCACTACATTTTGCAATACCATGCCACATCATGTGGACAGCGCTTGACTGGAACCAAGTTTCTTCTATAACAAGACAATGACCGAAAGCACAGTCCAGAACTATGCAATAACTATTAAGGGAAGAAGCAGTTAGCTGGTATTCTGTCTATAATGGAGTCTCCAGCACAGTCACCGGATCTTAACTAAATTGAGGTGTTCTGGGACCAGCTCCGCCGTATGGTACATACGAAGTGCCCATGAAGCCAATCGACGTTGTGGAAGGTGGTTCAGAAAGCATGAAGGTTTGACAACTAGAATGCCAAAGGTGTGTGAGGTTAAAACTGCTGCAAATGGAGGATTCTCTTGACAAAAACAAAATTTAAAGGACACAATTATTACAAATATTTCTTATTTATTTTGCTCTATTTCTGCTGCATTCAAACTATTAAACGTGTAAAAGTAATACATTATATTGGGAACAGGTGCCATATATGCATTGCAATATTAATGGAACTAAGCTGATGTTTTACCATGCATATTCCATATAAATGGCCCTGGGAATTAAACCCACTAACCTTTTATTGCAAGTGCTATGCTTTACCTACTAAGCACATTGGACAGACATAGACAAAAAAAAGTGTTATGGACTGACAAATATAAGTTTAAGGCGTTTGGATCTCAACGGCTGAGAAAACTAACAAAGTCTGGTCATTTTTCGAAACCATTCCATTTCTCTTAAGCACCACGCATCTCTGCAAGCAGGGAACAATAGGTCAGAGGTCACCATCACCATTGTGTGTGTGTGTATTTAACGGTTTTACCATCTGTTGGTGACCATAAATCACTGCAAGGATAGTTAAACAAGGGAAATGCTGACCCAACTTTTCATGTTCCCATAATGAAATTGGCAAGTAAACATTTTATTTTGGGGTACGGGCTAGAATTCAGGTAAGAAGCTGGGTGTTGGGATTAAGAGTTAGTCTTCTTACCTGAATTCTAGCCCGTACCCCAAAATAAAATGTTTACTTGCCAATTTCATTATGGGAACATGAAAAGTTGGGTCAGCATTTACGATGGGTTTTAGGGTTAAGTGTTATCATGACTGGGGGCACAAGTGTTGGTCCCCACAATGATAATATCACAAATGGGGTGGGGGGTGAATAGCAGCTGTTGTGGCAAGGTCAATTCATAAGCTGTTGTGGCAGGGTAAAATCATAAGCTGTTGTGGCAGGATAAATTCACAAGCTGTTGTGGCAAGGTCAATTCATAAGATGTTGTGGCAGGGTAAAATCATAAGCTGTTGTGGCAGGATAAATTCACAAGCTGTTGTGGCAGAGTAAATTAATGAACTGTTGTGGCGGGGTAAATTCATAAACTGTTGTGGCAGAGTAAATTAATGAGCTGTTGTGGCAGGGTAAATTCATAAGCTGTTGTGGCAGGGTAAATTAATGAGCTGTTGTGGCAGGGTAAATTCATAAGCTGTTGTGGCAGGGTAAATTAATGAGCTGTTGTCTCATCTCTCATCTCATCTTCAACCGCTTATCCGGGGTCGGGTCGCGGGGGTAGCAGCTCTAGCAGGGGACCCCAAACTTCCCTTTCCCGGGCAACATTAGCCAGCTCTGACTGGGGAATCCCGAGGCGTTCCCAGGCCAGTGTGGAGATATAATCTCTCCACCTAGTCCTGGGTCTTCCCCGAGGTCTCCTCCCAGCTGGACGTGCCTGGAACACCTCTCTAGGGAGGCGCCCAGGTGGCATTCGTACAAGATGCCCGAACCACCTCAACTGGCTCCTTTCTATGCAAAGGAGCAGCGGCTCTACTCCGAGTTCCTCTCGGATGACTGAGCTTCTCACCCTATCCCTAAGGGAGAGGCCAGCCACCTTTCTGAGAAAACCCATTTCGGCCGCTTGTACCCGCGATCTCGTTCTTTCGGTCATGACCCAGCTTTCATGACCATAGGTGAGGGTAGGAACAAAGATTGACCGGTAGATCGAGAGCTTTGCCTTTCGGCTCAGCTCTCTTTCGTCACAACGGTGCGGTGAAGCGAATGCAACACCGCCCCCGCTGCTCCGATCCTCCGACCAATCTCCCGCTCCATTGTTCCCTCACTCGCGAACAAGACCCCGAGGTACTTGAACTCCTTCACTTGGAGTAAGGACTCATTCCCTACCCGGAGTAGGCACTCCACCGGTTTCCTGCTGAGAGTCATGGCCTCAGATTTAGAGGTGCTAACCCTCATCCCAGCCGCTTCACACTCGGCTGCGAACCGATCCAGTGAGTGCTGAAGGTCACCGACCGATGAGGCCATCAGGACCACATCATCCGCAAAAAGCAGTGATGTGACCATCAGCCCACCGAACGGGAACCCCTCCCCCCATGACTACGCCTTGATATCCTGTCCATGAATATTACAAACAGGATTGGTGACAAAGCGCAGCCCTGGCGGAGGCCAACCCCCACCTGGAACGAATCCGACTTACTGCCGAGGACACGGACACAGCTCATGCTTTGAGCGTACAGAGATTGGATGGCCCTGAGAAGAGACCCCCTCACCCCATACTCCCGCAGCACCTCCCACAAAAGATCCCGGGGTACCCGGTCATACGCCTTCTCCAGATCCACAAAACACATGTAAACTGGATGGGCATACTCCCAGGCCCCCTCCAGGATCCTTGCGAGAGTAAAGAGCTGGTCCGTGGTTCCCCGGCCAGGACGAAAACCGCATTGTTCCTCTTCAATCTGAGGTTCGACTATTGGCCGAACCCTCCTTTCCAGCACTTTGGAGTACACTTTACCAGGGAGGCTGAGGAGTGTGATACCTCTGTAATTGGCACACACTCTCTGGTCCCCCTTTTTAAAGAGGGGAACCACCACCCCGGTCTGCCACTCCTCTGGCACTGTCCCAGACTTCCATGCAATGTTGAAGAGGCGTGTCAACCAAGACAGCCCTTCCCCACCCAAAACTTTTAGCATTTCTGGACGAATCTCATCAGCCCCTGGGGCTTTGCCACTGTGGAGTTGTTTGACTACCTCAGCGACTTCCCCCAGGGAAACTGACGATGACCCTCCATCAGCCTCCAGCTCTGCCTCTGTACTAGAGGGCGTGTAGGTCGGATTCAGGAGCTCCTCAAAATGCTCTTTCCAGCGCCCGATCACATCATCAGTTGAGGTCAACAGTGTCCCATCCTTACTGTACACAGCTTGGATGGTTCCCCGTTTTCCCCTTCTGAGGTGCCGAACGGTTTTCCAGAAGCATTTTGGTGCCGACCGAAAGTCCTTCTCCATAGCTTCTCCAAACTTCTCCCACACCCGCTGCTTTGCCTCTGACACGGCAGCGGCTGCAGCCCTTCGGGCCTGTCGGTACCCTGCAACTGCCTCCGGAGTCCCCAGGGCTAGCATATCCCTGAAGGCCTCCTTCTTCAGTCGGACAGCTTCCCTGACCACCGTGGTCCACCACGGTGTTCTAGGGTTACCACCCCTTGAGGCACCTAGGACCTTGAGACCACAGCTCACCGCCGCAGCTTCAGCAATAGAAGCTTTGAACATTGCCCACTCAGGTTCAATGCCCCCAACCTCCACAGGGATGCCTGAAAAGCTCCGCCGGAGGTGTGAGTTGAAAATCTTTCGGACAGGGGCCTCCTCCAGACGTTCCCAGTTCACCCGCACTACCCGTTTGGGCTTACCTGGTCTGTCCAAAGTCTTTCCCCACCCTCTGATCCAACTCACTACCAGATGGTGATCAGTTGACAGCTCTGCCCCTCTCTTCACCCGAGTGTCCAAAACATGCGGCCTTAGATCAGCCAATACGATCACAAAATCGATCATTGACCTTCGGCCTAGGGTGCTCTGGTACCATGTACACTTATGCGCCTCCTTATGTTCGAACATGGTGTTTGTTATAGACAATCCATGACTAGCACAGAAGTCCAATAACAAACGACCGCTCGGGTTTAGATCAGGGAGGCCGTTCCTCCCAATCACGCCTCTCCAGGTGTCTCCATCGTTGCCCACATGTGCGTTGAAGTCTCCCAGCAGAATGATGGAGTCCCCTACTGGAGCCCTATATAGGACTCCCTTCAGGGTCTCCAAGAAGGCTGAATACTCCGAACTGCTGTTTGGTGCATAAGCACAAACAACAGTCAGAGTTTTGTTGTGGCAGGGTAAATTCATAAGCTGTTGTGGCAGGGTAAATTCATAAGCTGTTGTGGCAGGGTAAATTCATAAGCTGTTGTGGCAGGGTAAATTCATAAGCTGTTGTGGCAGGGTAAATTCATAAGCTGTTGTGGCAGGGTAAATTCATAAGCTGTTGTGGCAGGGTAAATTCATAAGCTGTTGTGGCAGGGTAAATTCATAAGCTGTTGTGGCAGGGTAAATTCATAAGCTGTTGTGGCAGGGTAAATTAATGAGCTGTTGTGGCAGAGTAAATTAATGAGCTGTTGTGGCAGGGTAAATTCATAACGTGTTGTGGCAGGGTAAATTCATAAGCTGTTGTGGCAGGGTAAATTCATACGCTGTTGTGGCAGAGTAAATTAATGAGCTGTTGTGGCAGGGTAAATTCATACGCTGTTGTGGCAGAGTAAATTAATGAGCTGTTGTGGCAGGGTAAATTCATAAGCTGTTGTGGCAGGGAATAATATTCAGGGTAAATTCATAAGCTGTTGTGGCAGGGAATATCTATAAGCTGTTGTGGCAGGGTAAATTCATAAGCTGTTGTGGCAGGGTAAATTCATAAGCTGTTGTGGCAGGGTAAATTCATACGCTGTTGTGGCAGGGTAAATTCATAAGCTGTTGTGGCAGGGTAAATTCATAAGCTGTTGTGGCAGGGTAAATTCATAAGCTGTTGTGGCAGGGTAAATTCATAAGCTGTTCTGGCAGGGTAAATTCATAAGCTGTTGTGGCAGGGTAAATTAATGAGCTGTTGTGGCAGAGTAAATTAATGAGCTGTTGTGGCAGGGTAAATTCATAACGTGTTGTGGCAGGGTAAATTCATAAGCTGTTGTGGCAGGGTAAATTCATACGCTGTTGTGGCAGAGTAAATTAATGAGCTTTTGTGGCAGGGTAAATTCATACGCTGTTGTGGCAGAGTAAATTAATGAGCTGTTGTGGCAGGGTAAATTCATAAGCTGTTGTGGCAGGGAATATCTATAAGCTGTTGTGGCAGGGTAAATTCATAAGCTGTTGTGGCAGGGAATATCTATAAGCTGTTGTGGCAGGGTAAATTCATAAGCTGTTGTGGCAGGGTAAATTCATAAGCTGTTGTGGCAGGGTAAATTCATAAGCTGTTGTGGCAGGGTAAATTCATAAGCTGTTGTGGCAGGGTAAATTCATAAGCTGTTGTGGCAGGGTAAATTCATGAGCTGTTGTGGCAGGGTAAATTCATAAGCTGTTGTGGCAGGGTAATATCTATAAGCTGTTGTGGCAGGGTAAATTCATGAGCTGTTGTGGCAGGGTAAATTCATAAGCTGTTGTGGCAGGGTAAATTCATAAGCTGTTGTGGCAGAGTAAATTAATGAGCTGTTGTGGCAGAGTAAATTCATGAGCTGTTGTGGCAGGGTAAATTCATAAGCTGTTGTGGCAGGGTAATATCTATAAGCTGTTGTGGCAGAGTAAATTAATGAGCTTTTGTGGCAGGGTAAATTCATACGCTGTTGTGGCAGGGTAAATTCATGAGCTGTTGTGGCAGGGTAAATTCATAAGCTGTTGTGGCAGGGTAAATTAATGAGCTGTTGTGGCAGGGTAAATTCATAACGTGTTGTGGCAGGGTAAATTCATAAGCTGTTGTGGCAGAGTAAATTCATACGCTGTTGTGGCAGGGTAAATTAATGAGCTGTTGTGGCAGGGTAAATTCATAAGCTGTTGTGGCAGGGAATATCTATAAGCTGTTGTGGCAGGGTAAATTCATAAGCTGTTGTGGCAGGGTAAATTCATAAGCTGTTGTGGCAGGGTAAATTCATAAGCTGTTGTGGCAGGGTAAATTCATAAGCTGTTGTGGCAGGGTAAATTCATAAGCTGTTGTGGCAGGGTAAATTAATGAGCTGTTGTGGCAGGGTAAATTCATAAGCTGTTGTGGCAGGGAATATCTATAAGCTGTTGTGGCAGAGTAAATTAATGAGCTGTTGTGGCAGGGTAAATTCATAACGTGTTGTGGCAGGGTAAATTCATAAGCTGTTGTGGCAGAGTAAATTCATACGCTGTTGTGGCAGAGTAAATTAATGAGCTGTTGTGGCAGGGTAAATTCATAAGCTGTTGTGGCAGGGAATATCTATAAGCTGTTGTGGCAGGGTAAATTCATAAGCTGTTGTGGCAGGGTAAATTCATAAGCTGTTGTGGCAGGGTAAATTCATAAGCTGTTGTGGCAGGGTAAATTCATAAGCTGTTGTGGCAGGGAATATCTATAAGCTTGACAGATGGGGAGCAGGCAGAATGACAGTAGGGCATACCTGGGCCAGGGAGATTGGACTAGAGCTGGTGGAAGATGACAGAGGGCATACGAACTCGACTCCCACAGGCGCTAAGAGGCTAAAAGGGCGTCAATACCTGCCGGGGTCAACACCATGGCCTGGAGCAAGTCAGAGAGAGAGACGATCCCCAGGCATATGTCGTCTCTGTCCACCAGAACCAGCCGATGGACCTGGCGGAACAGGATGAAGCAAAACGGGCCAGAGGATGGGAGAGGATGGAGGCAATATTGGGTGTGTAATGGGCACACCGCCAAAGTGGTTGCAGTACAAAACAAGGAAATATCCAGGAATTATAAAGTGTTGACACAGACTGTTAATACCTACAATATACAGACTAATTTGTAGAAACAATATTACCAGAGACATATCATCAAAACTCTATTTCCTCCTTTGGTCTGGTAAAACGAAACATTAACACACATCAATGGCCAATTATAATTCCTTCCTTCCTTGATGTCTTTGTTATACAGACTCATAAATTAAGGATAAAAAGAGAACCCCAGTGATTCAGTGGGATTAGACATTTGTAATTTTCCTTGAACAATTTCAAGTTGTCCCCCAGTACAGATGGAACCCGCCTAGAATGACCCTGGGATGAGCAGAGGGAGAGACGCTTACCTCAGCCTTGACAATTCGATCAATGGCGGTCCCCAGTGTCTCATCAGGCAGGCACTTGATAACACCTTCAATGAAACAGCAGCGCTGCTGAACGGCCTCCTGCATGGTCATGTTCAGGTTGTTGTAGGTCTTCTGGGCTGCCAGATTCTGGAGGAGAAATATGTGCACAATGAACCAACAAGAAATGTTTCTGTTCATTTTGATGCTTTGATGCATTTTATTGTTCATTTTGTGTTTTTTAGGTGAATTCAATATCAAAAGGCAGTTTTCGGGTACTTACAATTACATCAAATCTGGAGTAGAGGGCAACCACCTTGCCTTGGAGAACAATGTAGTCAATTGTAAGATACATCGACTGGAAAGTCTTATTGTTTTTTAGAGCATTATATTAGGACTGTTATATTTCACAATGTAGATTTGTTTAAGCCACCTTTTGTGTTCACTACGGGCAGTGCAGAGACTCTCCTCTCTACAAACAGAGACAAGGCATCGTAGACAGACGCCGTCTGCTGGACCATGGCAATGTTCCGGAATGTCCCAATGCCAAGATCCTGAATTGTCTTTAGCAGAAATTTGGGTTTTGGCACTGTCTGTTGCTGTGTATAATAAAACAAACCGTTAAGTAACATTGAAAGGAAATACCACCGTTTAGAGGTTTGGGGTCACATAGAGATGTCCAAAAAAACATCCATTAAAATAATCAATCAATCAATCATATGCTGGCCTTTAGATAGAGTTGGAAAGATAAAGGCATATCTCAGACAATTATTTAAATTAATTTCATGAATGTTTTCATAGCATAACAAGGACATTTCTAAATGACCTTAATGTTTAGAACATCAGTGTAAGCTTCATGACATTGCTTGTTCAAAAGGATGCCCATATGTTATTACGATCAACACACACACACACACACACAAACACGCACACAGAGCCATCTTACAAATATATGAAGAAACTTGAGGATTCGCTTGTGCGTCATAATATGCAAGACATTTCCAGACACAGGATCGATGACCGGCAATCTGTGGATCTTATACCTCAGTAACGAATATATGGCGTCAAAGAGGCTGCAAACAGAGGATAGTTGAGCAAGTAAGTCCTATGGTGAATCTGTGTTACTTTAAAGAACACCAACAGGGTCAACATGATATAGCCAGCTGAACACAACCCAGGACACTCTGGTTCTGGGTTCCAAAATGTATTCATCCACTTTTGTAAGTCCCAGATGAAAAGCATCTTCAAAAATCACTGACCAACTGAAGTGAAAGCACAGGTAAATTCTAAGGACAGAGGATTTGACTGAGCGCTGGGCAGATTCACCTGGCGTCTGGAGTGATACTGTGAAGACAGTGGTCGGAGTATTGTAGGTACACATCTGTAGAAGGAGAGAGCAATGAACTAAAGGGAAAGTTGTAGAATAACATGTAGATACTGACCATAAAACACCACTATTGGCCTTCTCCGGCTTATTTACTTGAATGAATCACCTCGCCATGTCCCAATTTGATGCCTTTCCAGCTCATTCATTTGAACCTGTGAGGAGAGGGGGAACAAATTGGACATATCTTTTTGTCAACGATGTACAGTGGATCTGAAAAATCTACATATCCCTGTTAAAATGCCAGGTTTTTGTGATGTGAAACAAATAGACAAAGATAAATCATGTCAGACCTTTCCACCTTTAATGTCACCTATAATGTGAACCATTCAAATGAAAAACAACTGGAATCTTTAAGGGGGGAATAAAAAACCTTACAATAAACTAATACCATGTTGAAGCATCTCCTGTGCACACCCTTATACAAAACTAATACCATGTTGAAGCATCTCCTGTGCACAGCCTTACACTAAACTAATACCATGTTGAAGCATCTCCTGTGCACACCCTTATACAAAACTAATACCATGTTGAAGCATCTCCTGTGCACAGCCTTCTTCAGATCACCCACAGATGTTCAATTGGATTCAGGTCTGGGCTCTAACTGGGCCCTTCCAAAACGTAAATCTTCTTCTGGATTTGGATGTGTGCTTTGGGTCATTGTTGTGTTGAAAGTGAACTTCCTCTTCATCTTTTTAACAGAAGCCTGAAGGTTTGTGTCAAAATTGGCTGGTATTTTATATTGTTCATAATTCCCTTCACCCTGACTAAGGCCTCGGTTCCAGCTGAAGAAAAATAACACCAAAGCATGATGCTGCCACCACCATGCTCAACTGTGGGAATGGTGTTCTATGGGTGATGTGCAGTGTTGCTTTTGAGCCAAACATACCTTTATGTGTTTTGGCCAAAAAGTTCAACCTTGGTTTCATCAGACCATAACATGGTCCTAGATGTTTTTCTTTGTGAGAAAAGGCTTTTGTCTTGCCACCCTACCCCATACATATGAAGAATACCGGAGATTGGTGTCACATGTAGCACACAGCCAGTACAGCTCCTTTATTGTTGTGTGGAAGCCTCCCTGACCAGTTTTCTTCTCTTCTGTTCATCAATTTTGGAGGGACGTCCAGTTCTTGATAATGTCTCTGTTGTGCCATATTTTCTCCACTTGATGATGACTGTCTTCACTGTGTTCATTGGTATATCTAATGCTTTGGAAATTATTTTGCACTCTTCTCTTGAATGATATCTTCCAACAATGAGATCCCTTTGATGCTTTGAAAGCTCTCAGTGGCTTTTGCTCTGAGATGCAACTAAGAAAATGTCCGGAAAATCCTTATGGATTTGTGATTAATCAGAGTCACTTTAAATGCAACCAGGTTATTTTAAGCTTTTTATTTCCCCCCCTCTAAGATTTCAGTATGCTTTTCAATTAAAGGAAAATGTTCTAACATGACTTATCTTTGTCTAACTTTTTCACATCACAAAAACCTGGCATTTATGAGGGGTGTGTAGACTTTCATATCCACTGTGTGTGTCTTTATAAACTGGGTCCTGAATGCTGAATTGCTGTTAGCAGAGACTGTCAGTATCCGTTTTTCGCTGTTCTAGTAGCTTTGGTAACAGGTTTATAATAACAATGAATCTTAAAAGGGTGTGTTATCAGGCCAATATGCTATGATGTGATGTAACATGATACCCATATATTGTCAATATACTAGTGTCCAGGCCCTCTGCATTGCTTCATACATTGGCTGCTTGTAGGTATAATAATCATACCCAATACATCATTGTGCAAAAATTTGCAAATCTGATTAGGTGTTTTGTATCTAGGTTGAGGCTTAAATGGATAGTACACAAAAATTGGAACATTACATTGTTAACCTTACACTTTAAAGTGAGATACGCAAATTCAGTCTCAATCTTTAAGTAGCTATTAAAGAATAATTTCTTCAGCAAGTTCTCTGAGTTAGTGTAGTTTGGCCTTGCAGGGTCTCAATCACACCTTTGAACTACCTGTCCCAAATGATTTGCAACAGCCCCTGTCTGAAGTTCTTCTGTATGTGTTGACATTTAGGTTGTTTTTCATGGGCACACAAAGCTTATTTCTCTGAAAAAGTTTGCGCAAATTCATTTACAACCAAACAAATTAGTAAGCATTATTCCTTTGCCAATGTAATCTATCCACCAAATTAAACAATATGATCAATGCACAGATTTACCAGTGTAATGGGGAACAATTAAAAGTCATTCCAAAATTAGCATTTTTCTAACACAAAGCCATAGATGTGTCAGGTTTAGATGCCGTGTGCATTTACCCTGCTAACTTGTCACGAACAGAGCATAGTGCAGGGAAAGCATCAAGCAGAACTGGATAATCACGTTTGTGGGTATTTATTTAAATACAAACGAATAAAAACAATGTACTGAAATTAAATTAAATGTGCGCTACCGGCGACTTACTACATATACAAAACAGACATACACTCACCTAAAGGATTATTAGGAACACCTGTTCAGTTTCTCATTAATGCAATTGTCTAAGCAACCAATCACATGGCAGTTGCTTCAATGCATTTAGGAGTGTGGTCCTGGTCAAGACAATCTCCTGAACTCCAAACTGAATGTCAGAATGGGAAAGAAAGGTGATTTAAGCAATTTTGAGCGTGGCATGGTTGTTGGTGCCAGACGGGCCGGTCTGAGTATTTCACAATCGGGTCAGTTACTGGGATTGTCACGCACAACCATTTCTAGGGTTTACAAAGAATAGTGTGAAAAGGGAAAAACATCCAGTATGTACGGCTGTCCTGTGGGCCTTGTTGATGCTAGAGGTCAGAGGAGAATGGGCCGACTGATTCAAGCTGATAGAAGAGCAACTTTGACTGGAATAACCAGTCGTTACAACCGAGGTATGCAGCAAAGCATTTGTGAAGCCCCAACACGCACAACCTTGAGGCAGATGGGTTACAACAGCAGAAGACCCCACCGGGTTCCACTCATCTCCACTACAAATAGGAAAAAGAGGCTACAATTTGCACAAGATCACCAAAATTGGACAGTTGAAGACTGGAAAAATGTTGCCTGGTCTGATGAGTCTCGATTTCCGTTGAGACATTCAGATGGTTGGCTTAAACAGAATGAGAACATGGATCCATCATGCCTTGTTACCACTGTGCAGGCTGGTGGTGGTGGTGTAATGGTGTGGGGGATGTTTTCTTGGCACACTTTAGGCCCCTTAGTGCCAATTGAGCATCGTTTAAATGCCACGGCCTACCTGAGCATTGTTTCTGACCATGTCCATCCCTTTATGACAACCATGTACCCATCCTCTGATGGCTACTTCCAGCAGGATAATGCACCATGTCACAAAGCTCGAATCATTTCAAATTGGTTTCTTGAACATTACAATGAGTTCACTGTACTGAAATGGCCCCCACAGTCACCAGATCTCAACCCAATAGAGCATCTTTGGGATGTGGTGGAACGGGAGCTTTGTGCCCTGGATGTGCATCCCACAAATCTCCATCAACTGCAAGATGCTATCCTATCAATATGGGCCAACATTTCTAAAGAATGCTTTCAGCACCTTGTTGAATCAATGCCACATAGAGTTAAGGCAGTTCTGAAGGCAAAAAGGGGGTCAAACACAGCTTTAGTATGGTGTTCCTAATAATACTTTAGAAGTGTGTATAATCCTCCTAATACAAACACTCACCAAACATAGAGATCGTGACTTTCAAATAATTAGAAGGCTCGTGCACACCAGCTTAGCAACCTATATAGCCGCGGTGATAAGCTAAACATAAACAGCTGTGCGAACAACTCACTGGAACCAATGTGTGAGCCATCCTCATACTGCCCTGTGTGAAACAAAAACGTCACCACCCATGACAGTACCCCCCATTACGGCCCTGAAACTTTCGTTGGGGTCTTTAGAGGTGTGCGGAACCGCGGAGGCTGAAGCGCTGCCGGAGGCTGACTCATTGTTACTGTCCGCCCCGGAGGAGGCCCGGGCCAGTGGCTCCAGCACTTTCCGGACGTAGGCGGGTCCAGATTTGGCGGGGCCGGCACGGAAGTGGGCCGGCACAGAGGACAACTCCTCCAGGAGTTCGGGCGGAGGATGAACAGGCAACTCCTCCAGGAGTTCGGGCGGAGGATGAACAGGCAACTCCTCCAGGAGTTCGGGCGGAGGATGAACAGGCAACTCCTCCAGGAGTTCGGGCGGAGGATGAACAGGCAACTCCTCCAGGAGTTCGGGCGGAGGATGAACAGGCAACTTCTCCAGGAGTTCGGGCGGAGGATGAACAGGCAACTCTTCCAGGAGTTCGGGCGGAGGATGAACAGGCAACTCCTCCAGGAGTTCGGGCGGAGGATGAACAGGCAACTTCTCTAGGTCCTTGGGCGGAGGAGGAAGGGACACCTCCCCCGCAGACCTCCAGACACACCCCTTTAGCTCACCCTGGGTGTCCACATGTTCTGGTCTCTCAACACCACAATCCTGGTATAAAAGGTATAACAGCACCTCTACTTTTAAAGGAAGTACCAACATCCTGGTTAACTTTTACCGCTGCACAGTCGAGTGCATTCGAACAAACTGTGCCAAAGATTGGTTCAATGGTTGCTCCACGGCCAACCGGAAGTGCCTGCAGCGAGTGGTGAAAACCGCCCAGCGCATCATTGGTGCCCAGCACCTCGCCATCAAAAACATCCTGCACAAGCACTGTTTGCAGATCGCGTGGCATTATTCTCCAATGCTAGCCATAAACTGTTTGGCCCCCTGCCATCAGGCATTCATTAAAGATCTCTACCCAGCAGGCTTAGGAACAGTTTCTTCCCAACTGATGTTAATCTGCTGAACTCTGAAACCCTTCGGTAAACTTGCCATGCACACTTCTACATTTATTTGCACAATGTGTGACTGTAGATGTTACAGGTGTAGATGCTGTGCGCATTTACCCTGCTGTCTGCTATAATGTCTGCTTGAGCTGATGGCAGTGAAATTAATATACATTTTTCTGCCATAACCTGCCTCCAATTACATTTTTGATACTACCTCCAAGCATTTTAAGTGAGAGTGACATTGTGAATTATTTTCAGTTTGCATTTACTGAGTCCTCTAACAGCCGGTGGATGATTTGACATTAAAGATGAAATATTCGAAAATGTGGGACATTATCATCGTTATCATGTCTCCGATACGCACCAAAGGAGATCTGTAGTAACGATGAAGAATGTTGATGAAATCTGTGATTGTCAGCATACCTGGGAGGAATATCCAGAAAGAGCAACGTCAGCCATCATTACTGGCATCAACTCGTACAAGCGTGGCCAAAGCTTGTAACAAAAGAAGGTAACAACTCAACAAGCAATGAGAAAAGCAGCACCCCAAACTCCTTTCTTACCCACAAATCGTTGTTGCTTGTTGTCCCAGAGAGGTGCAGCCCTCAAGCCGTTTGCTACCAATGCGAGAAAAGCTTTCTTCACCTGGAATCATAGAGAAATGTAACACCTAGACAGTTCACATTCACTTTAATAATTCATATGTTTTCTTCTTTTTTCTTCAGGGCAAGTTAGGCCTGGTTACAGGAGAGAGGAACTCTGAACTCTTGCACTTAAGCCAAAGGGGACCATGACATTTCTCATAGGAAGCAAAGGGAGATCATATAACTGGCTTGTGTTCCGTAATGACATTTTCTCAGAATCGTTACCCATGTCTAATAAACAAAACTGTCATTTCAATTAACCTTTTGCAAAACGCTTGGCTAATATGTGCACTGCTGAACACAAGACAGGGCTTTTCCATGCCGGTACACTGTATTGCTCTATACAAACATATAAGTACTTTACAGGACTGAGGACTCATACTTGTAGAGTTGTGTCAAATATGACCAGTTTACAGCTGGTTGGAATGGCATCGTAGCAGCAGTGGTTTTTCATGAACTTCATATAGATCTCGGCGTTGGCCTCTATTATGGGGAGGTGAAGTGTGCACAGTTACACAATGATAAAACGCGTATCTATCTTATTCCACAAATGCACAAATTAATGCAATGAATTACCTGAATTCTTCAATTCTTCACGCATCTCTTGAAACATGATCTGGACCAAAAAAATAAAAAATACTAACAACCTGAACTATTAACACTTCAAGAAAAAACAACCGTGAATAAGGTCAACTAAACTGGAAACTGAACACTGTTTACAGTTCAATAACCTTTCCCTTACAGCTCTTTTGCTTTTAGTCCAGTGTCAGTGCTACACACACCTTTCAAACTCTGGGTTAGTGATGTTCCTTGGCCTACCTGCCTAACAGGTGGATGTCTTTTTTCCATGAAACGGTTGGGCTCTACGCACCCAACAACAAACGCAGGGCTGCTTCATGCGGGCTGTTCTCTCACTTCTCCTCCCATAAACCATAGCAGTTGGGTCTATATTAGGAGCAGCAGACTGAAGTGGTATTCGGATGGCCAAGGGAATGGGGGCGGGCTCTGGAAGAGGGGTGTGCGCGTTCTTTACTGTGTGACATACTTGGCATAGCTCGTGTAGATTTTGGGACCTGTATGCAGTTAATTCTTAATGTGATTCCGAGTTGTGCTTAAATTATTTACAGGGAAACAATATGCATGGTAACAAATGCCCCCTGGTGGACATATCTAACATGTCGCTATAGGCACATTAATCTTTTTCACAAAAGCTACATCTGAATAATTGACCTCTGCCAACCCAACGCACTGACAAATTATATTATGTAGAGCGGATATGTGTGGCGTTAAACACGAGAGCACACAACACCCATTTCGATATCCCAAAATTGGATTCGATTTCTAAAATATTTCCAGATTTTTAAAGCGCAAGGCCATGTAAACAAATAAATTGAATGTTTGGCATTTCTTAACTGAGTACTAAATACTTAAAGAAATGTATATAGCAACACCCTGCTTGTATCCTTTTGTTTGCGAACCACATTGGAACGTATGTTAATGCAAGAACTTTGACATGGTCACTGGTTTAGGTTGTAACCATGTATCTGGTCACGATGACTTGTAATTACATTCCCATTATGTTCTATTTGTAGGTTCCTGAGAACAGTAAAAACTACAGGAACTGACATCACGTCCACTTGCAGTGTTTTTTTGGGGGGGGAGACTAACTGCATACCCTTAATTCAGACAGGAAGGATGAGTGCGCTATATAATGAAGCAGAAAATAGACTGGTGTTGAAGAACAATGCTTTAGCCTAGTCCCGGATACTTGTGCCAAAGTGAGTCTGGCAAGACCACGCAAAAACCTGGGATACCATTGCCTTACCGCACATGTAACATCAGTGTCTATGTGACTAGATTTCAACTTGCCTATTGCAATTTGAGATGTGCATCCACACCAAGATTGTAAAATTAATAACACTATGTTGACAACTCACATTGCATAATGTAGAAGTCGACCATGTCAGATAATACAGGCTTTAATGCGAAACCAAACATTTATTAAGGTAGAGCTCTTTCCTTTACAGATTTCTACATGTTTTTTTACATTGTTTACAAAATTAATGAATATGATTTAAAATGAAAGCCAAAATTAAAACAAATTGGTTCGATGCTTAAATCGATTCAAAAGAAATCACGTGTGGTTGATGGAGTGCCAGGACTGCTTTCAGCTCCTCTGAACCAAATGGTTAAAAAAATAATTTCCCAAGAAAAACCCCAAATACATTTCTGTCAAAGTGCTATGTTTTTGCTAAGCCTTGTTCATATTAGGATGTTATCTTTTTATGAAAACCACATTAGAAATATTCTCAAAAAGTGTTCTTTGATGGTAGGCTGGTATAGAAAATCTCCAACAGTTAGACAAAGGTTGACCTATTTTAGTTGTTTGGCATTCTGTTCAGACATTCTACAAACATGAAATCAGAGATAGTTACTGGAGTAATGCCAGAGGCCACACCGAGTTGCAGCTGTTCTCTGGCGCTATCTTGAGTTGAAGGTTATGTTCTATAGTCATAAAATGAAACAATTGTCCAAAATAGGAGGATATATGTAAATTATAACAATTCCTTGTAAATTGCCTTTACAGAAATGCACCCTAATGAACACAACCTGAGTGAGGCCAAACTGAGGTATGGATTGAATGGTCACTGGTTAGTTTTCACAGGAATTAAAAAAACATTAAATCTCTGTTGTTCAGTGCATCGACCAGAAGCTTGCGGTTGGCTTTCCTGGTCTAGTTTTATATGTGTAACAGCTTGTACTGAAATCTTGCCAATAACAAATGTGGTAAACGAGAGCACAAATACCTAAACTCTATGGCAAAGTAAAAATGTAGGCTAGCTAGTTGACCTAGCCTGGGTTCACGCAGAGACGAGACTGCAACATAGATGGCAGTACAAACAGATTAGGGGCCAGCCTAAGACTCCCTTCTTAAACTTTCGTGTTCACTTTCCGTGATTCATCAGGGCGTTGAACTTCCAGAGCAACAGCCTTCCGTTTGTCAACAACTTAAAAAAAGTAATTTAGCCAATCTATTATTTTCTTAATTATGTGATATCCAATAAGCACCCTGTATGCTGCATATCATCCCACCGTTGCGGTAACCAGAAGGGTGTCGAACTACAAGGAGACACTGACGTGCAAGGAGACAAGCTCCCCCCCTCCACCGGGTTGTGCCCTGTACATTTTTGCCTTTTAATCTCCACCGACACACTATGTGACGACCACTATGTGACTACCACACCAGGGTCATTCAGGAGAACACCACTGCCTAATTTCTCAATGCCTTCCTTTAAAATGCTGTATGTCACACGAAAACACATCTTAGCCAAAGTCCATCACTAAAATTCTGCAAGCCCCCACTTCTAAATAAAAGCTAAACACTAGGTAGCCCTGGTGGGTGCAATATAGCCACATCTCGTCGCGCCAAACAAGGAGTGGAATGATTACACAAACGAGTCTGTAAACTGTAGTTGGGAAGCTATTCTGTCTAGGGTGTAAGTCGTGCCAATTTCTATTCTTTTCAAATAAAACATATTACTTTGCCAGGTATACACTTTGTGGAACTCAATACACTTCACTTCAGAAACACCCGGTGCAATGTGGGCGAATATACAGATCTGAGTTTCCTCAAGTTCATCTTTCTCACACTAATAAATTTCAAACCACTGTGCAAAATGTGCCGTTCGGTTTTAGGGGCTTTTCTCCCAAATGCAGAAATTCGGTGAAAAGACAAAAACGCACATATAAAACAAAAACAATCATCTCATTGCAACTAATGAAAAAAATCAGCTGGTTTCATTTTGGTGTATGGCGTCATCAGTGTCATCATCGCAGGGCTTTGTTTTACGGTCTGTCTGGGTCTAGCTGGGCATAACAAGAGATTGAGCATTCTCAATGGGCAACACAAACTGTGGGCAGCAGGTACCGATGGGAAGGGATGATATGCCAGTCAGATGAGAGTCTAAGAGGACAGGCGCGACTCTGTAGAGGGGGGCGGTGGCCATCCAGGATGCAGGGGGGACCGGGTGAACGGGTTGGCGTAGCGCAGCGGAGGTGTTCCGAGTGCCGCAGAGGATGGAGCCAGGATCTACGCCCCGCACCGTTTCCCGGCGACCAGAGGTGAACAGGGATGTAGCGGAGCTGGATGGTTTAGCGTCAGGCTGATGTGGCTCTGTGTGGCCCAGAGAAATGACGAGGGAGCCCCACATACACATTACAGAGTTCTGGTACAAGTTTGGCATGACGGCGTCGTGGTCGTTGCTGGTATGGATTGTTCCGAGCTGGCGGTTGCGGCTGTCGTTAACCAAGACGCAGCAGCGGGGAAGAGATTGTGCCAGGCTGAGGGTTTCTGGGACGACGACCGGGCCTGGAGTCGGTGGAGAGAGGCTGGAACTAGGAAGGTGGACTGGGCTGACAGGGGCCAGAGGCTGGCTGCTCCTCTGGGTGTTGAGTTGCTGAATCACAGTGCTGGTGGCGATAAGGCCCGCCACGCTGGTCAAATACATCAGCCCCAGCACACAGGTGACCTGGGAAACAATAAGACGTTTTGTGGGTTTATTTCTAGACCCCGACAGACGCCACGTTCAGTGTACTTTCACTGGTGTTTCTCACTGGCCAGTAAACATGTTAAACAAAAATACTCTATCCTTACACGTTCATTTTAGTTGTACATTTTAAAATGTTTTGTTAGTTATAAGAATTTTGTGGGTGCATATATTTATCCAATTTTGATGTAAATGCCTGCATTAGAACGTTCTTGAAGAAGTCCCGATCTGCCATTGTTAAGACCTTACTCCGTGCAATAAATGCAAAGCACCTCGCTCAAGGACACACAAACTGATCAGAGACAATCTTTTCAGGAACTTAATTACGCAATTCCGACCCTCCTCACCTTGGCAGCGTGCAGGTAGAGAGCTGTCAGAGCATGTCGCCATGCCGCCTGCTCCAGCAGCACACAGAGGTCAGTGTAGGTGAACCAACCTCGCTTCATTCCCTGCTTCTCTGCAATGCTGGGGTCACAACAGGCCAGGGTTAACACAAGCACACAGAGATGGACCTCGAACAGAAGCTGGCACACAAATGAACGGTCACGTGAACCACATCCAGCCTATTGTGTAAACTGGACTCTGGGGGTCACAGTTTTAAAAGTAGCCAAATGATTACTAAAACTGACATATTGAAACACATTCTTCTTGGGTTTAACTATCAATATCTAAAACACACAAACAAAAAACATAGCGATTTAAATAAATATTTCACCCTGGGGGACCTTAGGTTGGAGAATGTAATGTTGGCAAGACTATGTTGTACCAATTGTGCTTGAAGTACATTTAATGTTGAGACGTTTGCAATACAGATTTAATAATTAATTTACAAATCACGTTTGGACTACAGCAGTTAAACAAGACCAACTTGGCAAATAAGTATGCAAATTCTATAGACTTGTGCCTAGCTTCTTGTCAAATCAAAAGCGTAAATGTACACCTTATTTTGTCACGGTTAATAAGATACTGATTTAAATCTACAGATAGAAATCGACTTCAAAATGTAAAGCCTACGCTTTTTTTACATATTCTTTCACAAAAGCTTATTACTGTCATAATACTGGCAAATAATTTAAACCTTGCCTTGTCTAACACCATGCATGTGGAATTAACTATTGACATTGGTCACCAGAAATTCTATGTTTGCATTTAAAAGTATATGAGCATGCACAACATTGGCATTTGAAATATCTATAGTATTTTCCTTTTTCTAAAAAAAAATGTGTCTTTGATCGCCATTTAATCAGGGAGGCTGTATTTACGTTTGCTATGAATTCTAAAACTTTTGCTGTTTTGTGGAAAGACCAATACAGAATAAGTAGATTATACCACAATATTCAAATGTGCTCATTCTAGATTGTGTTGAGTAGGCCCTGAGTTTTTATGTATCATTGATAACATTAGTAATTGGTACATTAAGTAGTTGTGCTATGGTAAAATGCCATTTTAATATTAACACAAATACAAAACATAATGCAATGAATCACTAACCTGGCCTCGAGTTGATTCAGTATGCCAAAGTAGTCCCCTGGCTCAGTGAAAAGGCACCACTCCTGAAACCAATTGAAAGTGAGAGAATCAGAAGCCAAGTCTGTTTACAAAAAACAAGCAATTTGTTCTGGCAAGTTACTGAAACACTGAACAATAGAAAATAATAAATTACTTGAATATGTAAATATGTACAGTGCAACTGTGCAAATGTATAGTTACAAAGTGAATATGAACATTTAAAATGTAAAGCCTATGGTTTTTTTCACTTTTACAACAGCTTACTACTGTCATAATATTGGCAAATAATTTAACCCTTGCTTATTCTAAATCCATTACAATGAGACCAAACACATTTCAGTTTATAGTACGGAGTGGGACCGTTAATATTACAGCCAATAGACAGGGTTGGTTTGCCCATTGTTTTTTGTTATAGAAGGCAATTAAGAAATGCAGTGAAGAAAAAAAAACATACTGCATCCAATCCAACCTCTGTGTTATATTGTACAGAATTATATATATAACTTACAATGGCATTGAGGAAACTAATTTCCAGTGCGTTGACAGTCTGGACGTCCAGCTTCCCAGCTGTCCCCCACTCGTCATTGAACACCTCCTCGTCCTCCCCTTCATCATACAAATATTTGCTGGCAACCATCTGAAAGAAGGTGGCATGCAATTGGGGGATTTACCATAGTCCATAATATAATTTAAAGCATAGACTTAAGATACTGGCGAACACTGAATAAAGACCAATATTCAATACAACCTTGTTCCCATAACACTTAGAGCTTAGATTCTGACAAGACAAATTGAGTTCATCACAGGCAGCAAAGCTATGACCTCCACCTGGATAACCTGTAGCTATCAGTAACCTGCATTTCCACAACAATTCTGATGAGAGGTGTGTCAGTCAGCTAGTCAAAATAGACATGGCTTAATACTCGACAACTGTAAGTGCTGAAATAACACTATACTCCCTGAGCAGCATTGGCCCAGATCAAACATAGTGCATTACAATGGGAATTAATAGCCATTTTGACTTACCATGGATATGAGAAAGAGGTCTGAGGAGGAGATCTTCTGCAGGTATTCAGGGTTCCGGTGTCGTAGCCTTTCAATGTACACAAGGGCCAGCATCATGGCACATGGAGAGATGCAGGCCTCCCTGGAAAAAACAACCAACAGAATTACATAAAAATGACATTAGCAGGGAGCTGTTGGCACCTAGACACCACTTGACAACATACCTTGCGACATGAGCAGCATATTTCTTGTGCAGTTTTCGGATTGGGCTAGGGGCAGACTTCTGAAAAATTCCCACAGCAATATCTAGACAAATCAAACAATAGGAATTATAATTTAAAAACCGTAACACACGAATTACCACACAGTCTATAAATGGACTGAACAGGACATAACCCTAACATATGGACTAGCTAACCTGTAACAGGACAGGAAAGGGAATCCAGAGAGCCGTCTTGGTCCAGGCCATAGTACAATCGCTTCCGCACTCTTTCAGAGAGTTTCTGGTGTTGAGGAAGAAACTTAAAGCAGAAGAGTGACAACTTAGCTGAAATATACAGTAGCTACCTAACGTGTATTAACTAACTACTGTAGCTAGCTACCCAACCAAGAAAAGCATGTCAAACTGTTTGGACTGGAGTAAATCATAAAGAATACACAGTCACAGTAAATGTATAAAGTGTTATCTAGATATTTAGAGATGTTGAATACACGTAGCTAGCTGTAAAACAAGATTGTGTTCCGTACTACTTTGGAGCAAACACGACAATGTGCATTCAACCAAATAAACGCCATCAAGTTAAGTTAACTAGCTAACCGCAGACTGAAGTTAACTAGCTAACCGCAGACTGAAGTTAACTAGCTGACGCGTTAGCCTAGTCTGGCTACTGTTTTGTTGATGTTGTTGTTTGATTTATTATACATTTGTTACAGCTCAACTTAGTTAAATAGAAATTCATCAATGTTACGAGGTTGTTTTATATTTAATACGCATGTATTATCAAATATCTACCTAATAACGCCAGTCGTTTGCCATGTTAGCCCAATACCAACTAGCTTCACGCTAGCTTACGCAACGTAGCTTTAGCAACTATCTACTCGAACTTAGAAGCACGGGCTTTAAGGCGATTTGACGTCGTAAACTTACCGTAAACTCCTGAAAATCGGAAAATTGAAATGTTCTTTCACTAAATAATTCTTTGAAATCCATGCTGTCGACCCAACATCAGCTAAATACAACGATAAAACGCAAGAGTACTAACTAGCGAGCTACAGCCCTGTTCCTATGGAGGCTAGCTAGCACAGCAGTTGTAATGACTGACAAGTTCTACCCGCCTAGAAACCAATAATAAGGGAGGCTGGTAGGTTATGTAATGTACTGAGGAGCCAAAACATTATGACCATATAATAAACCAATAACGGAGGCAACAGTGTGGGAACTAATGCAATATACTGATGAGCCAAAACAGTAAGACCATAACCCATGCCTAATATGCTGGGCCGACCCGCGGAGTCATGGATTTATAATCCCTGAAGGTGACCTGTACTATCTGGCACCAAATTGCGTGGTTGAATCACCCCACGAGTCATGCCGTTTTAGAGATCCTCTGACCATGACAATTGGCCCATTGTCAAAGCCGGTCTGATCTTTTCTGTATTCTTTTAGTTTTTCCCATATAGTTATTCTGCCACATAAGCACATTGCATGTTTTTGTAATAACAAATTAATACATTATAATTGTTAGTAATAACTCACACACGCGCGTTAAAACATCCTCGTTTATTTTATAATAAAGACACACAGTAGTGGTTTACTCGAAATAGGTAGCAGCATAGGATAAAAACATTCACTAACAGAACTTGGTTTTCTCCTCTGGGACATGCATGTAGCAGAACTTCTGTTCCACATAAGTTGACTATTTATTTTGTTGTTCAGATATAAAAAATATATTTGTCTGTAAAATTGTCTGCATCTGCCTGGGAGTGTACAGTTATATGAACAGAATTCATACAGATGAAATATTTGTATTATTTGTCATATATCCCTGAGCTGTTTTCCAGAATACCAGGAACGTTTAGTAAGTTCCAGTTTATTTATTTTTTTACAATTCATGTTTGGAGGATTTCGCATATTCTGCTTTTTCCTCACTCCGAACAGAATTTTCACTATTAAATATGGCACAAGTATTGTATGGAAGTAGCTAACGAAAAAAATATCCATCACATGTTTTTGCCAGGGGCGATTTTAGGATCAGACTTTTACGGGGCCAGAGGTTTGTGCTATTGTGCCAACTCCATGTCACCCATTCATAGACATGACAAACTGGCTTAATTACAGACTGAAATAATGCAGCAGATATGAGATCCGGCTTCATGAACGACAGTGTTAGAAAAACATTAAACTTTAATTTGCAATGAACATATTCTATTCTAGGTTGGAAGTGAAACAAATAAAAAATGTCACCAACCGCTAAACATTAGCCAATAACTCAATTTGAGACACAGTGTTTAACTGCCTAAATCTGAGCTTTAGATATTTGTCTACATTGGATGTGTTGCCACTTCTCTGGGCCAGCTGCAGTTATCACAGGCTTGAGACGAAAAAATGGACAGATCATATTGATTCCTAGATAGTGTTAATTTTGAAACCAGTTTTTGGGATGGAAATTGTGCTTAAAACTATATATAACGCAGGTAGAAAAATAATATTTTTTAAATGTATAATAAGTCCCTAACCATTGGCAGTATACTCTAAATAAAAGCCAACAGAGAATTCCCAAGAAAAACATGAAAGATTACCATTCAATTCAGACTACCACTTCAAACATTTTTTTCTGCATATCATGGTCAGAGCATTAAGCATGGCAAAATGTAAATTTCAGTAAATTGGGTTTTAAATGTATAGAATTTCCAAAATTTGCTTTTGATATGCCCACAGAATCATCACACCCACCACAGAACAAACAATACCAAATAAATAAGTGCTTAATAGAAATAACCTCAAATGAACCTAAACCTTATTGCAAAAAGCCAAGACACATTTATTGAATCACTTGGGTCCCTGCTCCTCCACATGTCTGTCACAATGGCCTATTTTACAAAGAGGATAAAAGGTCTGTGCTCCACCTTCCTCTGTCCTCAATAACCCTGAAACCAATATTGGGAGTATATTATTAGTTAACTAACAGAAGATTGTCCTCCCCTCATCAACATCCAAGGTTAGGAACGTTTTCTTAAAACATACACATGTTTTTTGTGAGGTCCCTCATAAACGATATTTGACAGACAATGCGTGAGTGTAGAAGGAGCATTTCGAGCCATTTCATCCCTCTTCACTATTCACATTACCTTTGACCTTCTACAAAATGAGGTAAGAGGACAGAGTAAGAGAAATGCAGGTGTTAAGCACATTTAATTGATGAAAGGCTGATGTTTCCATGTCCTTGACCTGTCATTCTATCCTCAGTGACTCCTGTGCCCTGCGATGGCTGATGGAGGCTGTAGTTTTTCAGATGTCCTGTCTTTGGTCTCAGTATCAGAGGCAGAGTCAGAGTCCTGTGCTTGCTGCTGCCTCATCCACATGTCAGAGTATAGACCTCCCTTAGCCAACAACTCCTCATGTCTAGGATGGAGAAATGTACAATAATTAGACCAGAAGACAGCCCTATAAAAATGATCATCCTCAAAGCATAGGTTTTTAGGTAAAGTGCATTATAGAAGATACATTTTTAAATATGAATACAAAGTGAAGATACATTTTTAAATATGAATACAAAGTAAATGGCACCACAAACACTTGCTTGTGCCAAGTTCATACATATATAGCACTGATCTACTTACCGTCCTCGTTCTACTATCTGGCCGTCGCCCACCACAAGAATTTGGTCAGCGCCGATGATGGTGGACAACCTGACAACAGACAATTTAAATCAGGCCGCAGACCGAACACATTGAAAACCATATAGTGTTGACATTTGAGGTGAGATGTGTGACTTAGTCCTTACCTGTGAGCTACGACAATAGTTGTCCGGTTGGAACATACTTTAGCGAGCGATGCCTGAATGTTGCGTTCCGTCTGCGTATCTAAGGCAGATGTGGCCTAGGCATAGAGAAACGCTTTATAAGATAATTTGAATGTTTTAGTCATGTGACTAAAGTAAACTCTGAATGTAACACAATATAACAGATGGTTTTAGTGTGTACGCAACCATTGGTCCAGTACAAATACAGTAAGAAAACATCCTTGCTTATTTTTTTTAAAACATTCGATGTGATATTGCTAGGTTGGTAAAAATTACAGTGAACCATCGATATAAAGACAACAACAAAAAATGCCTCATAACATCCCCAAGAACAACGACGTGACATTAAGAGGCACATGTTTTTTGTCAAGCACTTTTATACATCACCATAAGCTTGAAAAGTTTGTCGTCTTTGGGACTTTGTTGCAAATTTTCACACTGTCCAATTCATTCTTTGGCCTTGTGGCAACCTATTTGAACATGGTTATTTACTATATTTCTTTAGTTTACCTCATCAAGCAGGATGATCTGAGGGGCTTTGAGGATGGTTCGGGCAATCGCTACCCTCTGCTTCTCCCCCCCGCTCAGCTTCAGACCCCTCTCACCCACTGGGGTGTCATATCCTGGGAAAGAAACAGAGAAGTGAAACTCAAATGTACATATGCCAATTTTTGGGTTAACTTAATTAACTACATTGAGAACTATAATCATGTGAAAAGTTTTTATCTTAAAAAAATAATTTGACATGTGTTTGTAATCTTCACCTCATAAGTATTGTCAGTTACAAGTAACCTACTTTTACAAATGATATTAATCATCTGCTCTAATCATCTCTTTTCTTGGGGCCACACACCCTTATAGTTAAGACCAAACCAGACAAAGCTTCTAATCCTTTATGGAATACAGGACCCTCCCAAGTGAATCTGTAAGGAATTCTAATAATTTGTTTTGTTGCACCTGCTTCTAATTTTAACAAATTTACTTCATGGCAAAAGCACGAAAGAACTAGCTTTTTCTAAAAGAGGAAATTGCATTTTAATGTAATTGTATTGGATAAATGTTTTAAAAGTTGTCATACGTGTGATTTGTTAAATTGGGTTACTTTCTGATAATATCCCGTAAAATGTTTCAAGAATAAGCTTTATCTATGTTCAGTCAAACTGTCAGACGGGACTGTGGAATGACCTTCTGGGAATGCTTGGATCTTCTCATGGATGTCTGCGGCAATGGCCGCCTCTTCCACCTCCTGGTCGTTGGCAGAGACGCGTCCGTAGCGGATGTTGTTGCGGATGTTGTCGTTGAAGAGGACCGTGTCCTGGGGAACCACACCGATGTGAGCACGCAGAGAAACCTGCTTTACCTGAACCCAGAGACAAAGATAATTATATTCCACTATTCAAACTACCAAAGACGTGTTCATCAAGAGTGATCACCATGACATTTAGAAATGTTTATTTATATTCTTCTTAATGTAAATTGTTTTAAACTAAATAAATACTGTTTGTCATATATTATCAACAAATGAGTATAAACATCAGAATCAGAACATCAAACAAAATGATTTTTACATAAATAAAATGATAACAAAACTAGATAGGAAGTTGTTTTGTTTTGTTTTGCCAATGGCCAAACTCACCTTAGAGATGTCTTGTCCATCAATACGAATGCATCCTCCCTGGATGTCATAGAAACGGAAGAGCAGACGGAGGATGGTGCTCTTACCACTCCCAGACTGGCCAACCTGGTGATGTCCACAGACAGACACAACCAGTTTAAAAGGCCATTAACAGGATCCAAACAATCAAATAACTTCAGAGTAAGACAAAATAAAAACCAGACTGAACCAAGACTGAGGTCTGATGCTGAAGCTAGTTCAGCAATCTTACCAATGCAACAGTTTGGCCAGGCTGCACAGAGAATGATACATCCCTGAGAATCTCCTTCCTTTAGAGCAAACAGACACAATGCATCTATTTAATCAAAAGAGATCGGTCGAATTACTGGAACTGTTTAGAAATAATTATCTGTGTGTAGTAAATAGAGATTATAATATTTGAAAAAAAGGAATGAATATAACATTTCTTATTGGACCTACCCATCAGTGTAGTTAAAGTACACATTCTGAAACTCCACTTTTCCACGCTTATAAAGAAGGTTTCCTGCATTGATATCATCCTTCACCTGAAGGCAAATTAAAATAAATTACATGATTGATTATTCTTATGATACAACATAAAGATTTGAACCGTAGAAAACAATTTAAAAAATACCTCTTTTTCCTCGGTGAAGAGCTGAAACATGCTCTCCATATCGATGAAGGAGTTCTGGATCATTCTGTGGAAAATAAGGAGATCAAAATATGTGATGCTGCTTGTTCACCCACCACAAAATTGCTATTTACCCATCTTAATAATGAATAATCGCTAATATTTTTCTCAATAGTTTAGGAGCATTTTTCTCTTTTCATCTTCCCATATCTAGCAAAACAGAACAGATGAAAGACATGGTTCAAAGCTTTCCAGTCAGTGATTCTAAATAAAGGAGATTAAAGAAGAATGTCAAGAAGTGGTATTGAAAGCCATCCCATAATAACTCACCTGTAGTATGTTCCAAACCAGTTGAGAGGGGTATAGAGTTGAATGATGTAGGTGCCGAACAGGACAAAGTCTCCAACCTGGGGGTAGAGGACACAACCGCACTTTATTTATGTCTCAAAAGTGGCCGACCTGGTTATACCAAACTAAGCAATTAATTGACAGTTTTTTTATGTTGTTGAATTTCATGACTTAGATTACTAAGAGTAATAAACTAAAATGTAAATAACACATAATATAGACATTGATAGAAAATGTTCAAACATGTAGGAAAACAGGAAGTCTGTTTGAGAAGACTGTTTGAATGCAAACCAATTAATGTAAATTAGAGTATAGGAAAAAATGGTGGGTGAAAACTTTAATATATATATACTTAAATATTCAAGGTACTGGCTTGCAAAATATTTTTCCAAGATATTAGCTTGCATGAAATCGGATGGCATTTTTTAACATTTCTGAGGAAATATTGTAATTTTGAGCTAGTTGATTAGCGTTGTATTAGGCCACAGTCATCTTAGTTATCACAGTTATTTTAGGTAAAAATAACATCATGGTCTTCTCTGATGTGTTGATTAGAAAGTTAAAGTAAAAAAAAAATCTGTGAACGAGATTCTTTTGTAAACAATTTGGAACAAAAACTATGTGAAAAACAAGAAAAGGTGATGGCTTAGTGCATTAAATGTTGATTTTGGTTGGTTTGAATGTTCAGTACCTTAAACTTCCCATCCTGTACAAAGTAGGCACATAGCAGTGAGCCAGCCAGTAAGCCTGAACCGATGATCAAGTTCTGGGTTTGGTTCAGGAAGGCCAGTGACGCTTGGGTCTTCCATTCTGAGACCTGGGGTATAAAGGGACACACCAACAGATGAGCAGCAGACAACATCACAGTAAATAGATGTATTGTTTGAAGGAGACCTGAACCACAAATTCTATTTAGTATGGCTTAATTTATTCTGTGTTCATCTGTATGGTCTGGATTACCTGATACTTCAGGATGGCATCCTCAAAACGGTTCACCTCGTAATTCTCAGCATTGTAGTACTTCACCTGTTGAAAAAACACAAAAATCCCAAACATATGAAGCTTCATGAGGCCCCAGAGCAGGTTGGGAATTTGGGTCAGCACTAAACACACCGCGAAGGACATCCTACGCATTTATTTCGTTTTCACGGGCATACTATTTCAAAATAAAGATTTAAGTCAACTATATAATGAACACAACCCAGATATTAGGAGTTTAAAGTCAATAGGTATGTCTCTGTACCGTCTCGAAGTTAAGCAGTGAGTCGACCGCCTTAGACTTGGCGTTGTTGTCCTGGGTGTTCATGTCTCGCCGGTACTTAGTCCTCCATTCTGTGATGATGATGGTTAAGGCTAAGGGGATAGATTAAGTGACCACTATGAAATATCACATTGTTATTACCTATATTACTCCGTTTCATGAGTAATATAATTTCAGATATGTGTTAATTGTGGAATAGGTTATGTTTAGCTATTGGGAAATCATGTTGCAGAACACTTGTAAAAAGAAATAAAATTTCCATTTGAATCTGGATATTATTATCTTACTCAGAAATATCTGAAACAATTCTATAAACAATCCCTTGTACTCACTGAGGTAGAGAAACATGCAGACGAACACGATGAGTCCAAACCAGGCGTTGAAGTAAGTGACAAAGTAGATGATGGAGATGACAATATCGGCGATGGTGGGGAAGATGCTGAAAACAATATAGCTGTGGGAATAAAAACAGGAGGCCATGTTTACCTCAAAATATAAACGTCAGACACAGGAAACACTAGAATGTCCAAATGTAAGCTCAGAAATGCTAGGCTAAGTTATTGTTATTATGGTATGCTGACGATCAGTAGGCAGAAAAGCAGTTCATCTATGTAAAAATGATCTACTTTTTACATACAGATGTGGTAAGCGAAGACAACCAATAGCGGAAGGTAGAACGGATTTCTGGAAAGACTAACATATCCACAAACAGGTATACACAAACCCAAACATGAATCAGGATGCTGACCTGAGGAGGCTGTTGATGGAGGAGGTGCCGCGGTCAATGCTCCGCAGGACGTCCCCGGTTCGTCGGCCCAGATGCCAGCGCAGTGACAGGGAGTGAAGGTGGCCGAACAGACGCACCTGAACCACCCGGTTGGTGTACTGCTGCACACGGATCCATAGAAAGGTACGCATGTTACTGATGAAGCCAGATGCACCTATGTAAATAAAAGAGGGACGAGAGAAACCAAGATGAAAAGAAGGTAAGACAAGAGGTTTTGAGAGATCAATTCCAAAAGCAGGAACAAAGGAAGTACAGTAAGACAAAACAGAGGTAAATTCCACTCACCTGCTCCTCCACCTTGCAGAAACTTAAGCAGGACGTAGATACACACAGTCGTGGCCAGGGTCTTCCAGCTGCTTCCATCAGTCAGGTCATTCACTGTATTAGAAAGAAAGCTGTTTTTTTTTTGAAAAACCACAAAGCTATTCTTTCTGTTGTTGTGCCAGGCAGACATTTTGATGTTAGCTTCAACAAAATCCAAAAGCCTCCTGATTATGTGAACCAAAACCAGAAGACCTGCAACATAACAAATACGTTTGCAACGAATAAAGCATCTAGATAAAAAGACATTCCCGAAAGAACAGAGGCTCTCACCGATGTTCTTGTAGTAGATGGGAACAAAGACATTGATGACTCTTTCGATGCCCAGCAGGCAGAGACAAAGCAGCACCAGGCCTTGTAGCAGAATGTTGCCTCTGGGCCACATGTAGGGCAGAAGCATACGCACCTTCTTGCCAAAGTCCTGCCAGGTTGACTGGGACTCCGGTGTGTCACCCAACAGGGGCTGAGGTAGAGAGATGCTAGAGGTTATTAAAGCAGATACATTTGCAAACCTGCTTAACTAGCTAGCTATGCTTTTTGAAAGCAAGCATATGTAATAATTTTAGTTGTATCAGTGCATAGTCTGTCCTTACAGCAAAGAGTTACACTTGACTCTCAAGATCCCCCTTTAAGGAAAACAAACCATCTACCCGGATGTGCATTATCTCCTATTCCTGTGTGACCGATGTGCTAAGCTAACATTCATAATACTAATCCAGAATCTTCAAATAAAATCTTCACTAAGTTGGAAAGTTGCAGAAAGACAACATAAAACTATATGGCCAAATGGGCGGATTTATGCTTAAATATTATAAGGGGATCAGTAAAGCATTGAATTAACAGAAATTATAATTGTATGAAAATCGATTCTGTTCATGTATTGATTAAATTAAAATTATTTAGTTTGGTATTTTCACTATTGGTTCTCTGCTTTATTGTTTTTTGTGGACCAAGGCCCAAATAAAATTGTATACGCACACAGAATAAACATGTTCTCAAAAGTGATGTGATTATTAGGTTACCTGTCCAGTGCCGCCCTCTACATCACGTTCATCCTCATTGATCAGGAGCATGTACGGTTTCCGTGGCAACCCGGGAGCCTTAAGGCCCAGGAAGAAGAGCGTTCCGGTACCAAAGTAGCGCATCAACCACAGAAAAAACTCCACCTGAGTAATGTATAAAAGAATAAAGAGTCAAACAGACTCTTTAAAGGAATACTACACAAAAGTACTGAACCATCGTAGGCATAGTTCAGAATATTAGCAATGAGGCCATGCAATGAGACAAAAACCTATTAGCAATCCACAAAGGAAGTAGAAAAGGACCTTATTGCCATAACCCCAAACTACCACTAAGTAAATCCAGATTAAATATCATAACACTAACGTGAACACAAAGTAGATGCTGAACCTTAAAAGATACAGACAACCCCTGCATAATACCTACCAAACACATAACAATGTGTGTCTCAGTCAAAACTAATGGCCAATCCCTAGATGACACAGTGGTCTGAAGTCTGTTTTAAATTGCCAAGCTCTCCAACAGCCTGGTTTGATTTATTAAAATGTTTGCACTATATAAGGAATCATCATTGTATTACAAATAATAAGCATATCCATAACACATCTCATCACAAAAAAAGACAAGAGAATTGACCTTGCCATGTTGTGTACAAGTATTCCTTAAAAGACTTGTTGCAGACAGAATAGATTTTTCAGAGTGGGTATTTAAAACATTCAGGCTTCTTTTCCCATTTCATATAGGACAAAATGTGGAGTGAATGCATGGTCGTTATGGTAGTAAGTATTGTTATGGCAGAACCATGTTACACATTATGTATGCTTGTTTGGCAGCGACAGATCAAATTAGAATTCAATTAAAATAAAACAACTTGATAGAAAACAATAAATATGGATAAATACACATTCCCAAGTGTTATTCAAGTGCTATAAAAGGTCAGTAGAAGATAATGTCACTTTTAGACTAATAGGACAACATCCTTTCAAATCTTCTTTTAAATAGTTAAGGAAACACAATGTGAAGCATTTGAAAGAAGTTTTATAGACTTTCACTAGGAAATATATTGTGTTCAATTAGCAAGATGGTAAGGACTGGTTAAAATACATCAGTTAAACTGAACTACAAGACATAAGCAACACAAGAAAAAAAAGGTACATTTCAATCTAATAGGCTTAAAATATTTCCGGGGGTGTGGCCAGCGGGAGAATAATGTGGAAGGGCAAGATCAGGCAGTGACTCAGCACTTCTCCAGTTACTGGCTGGGTTTGGTGCCCCAGAAGGGCTTGGAAAACAGCAAAACAAATATAGCTGACTAATGGCTCCTCCCCTCCTACTGCTATGTCATAGTTATAAGTTATATTTCGCTGTTAGTCAGCTATATTTAGTCAGTTCTATTTCTCCCTTTTTTGTTGCATAAAATTGTAAAAAGTACATGAATTGATAAGTCGATTTATAGTGGTAAAACAGTCAGATAAAACACCAAATCCAACCTGTCCATAACAAATTGAGTTACGAAACCACAATGCACCAGCTAAATATATAATCCAACATTTCACTAAATACAACAGGGTATTTCTCACAAAATTAGAGTAGAAAGGTCCAGAAATAAAAAAAAATGTGTGAATAGTTTGCCCATCAAACAACCATGGCATACTAGTTCAAGTTAGGGTGCACACATAGGATGGCATATAACAATAATTCTGTTCTCTCACCTGCTTTTGTGTGTTCTCCAGCCCCCACCACCAGTAGGGACTAGCCCAGGAGATGAAGGCCAGGTTTTCCACTGAGAACGCCACTGCCCAGAAAAGCAGCAGCACCGTACTGTGGCCCCGTGTCCGATCCCTCACCAGAGCCCTCCTTCTCTCAAGCCTTAACAGCGCCACGGCCCAAACCCAACCCAGCATGGACAGACAGCCGTACAGAATCACGTAGCCCGGGAGCTCCCCTCCACCTCCTCCCTCCGCCACCCTCCACACCAGCCCTCCCAGGAACTGCAGCAAGACAAGCAGGGAGACAGCCAATTGGAGTCTGTACAGATGCGAACGCGGTACAAACTTAGGCTCCATCTCAGTGCCGTAGCGACGGTAGAAAACGCAGTGGAAGGTGCCGAAGAAGAAGGAGAGGGTGAGCAGGACGGTGGGGACCAGGGTGAAGTAGAAGCAGGGGGTGATGCCTCCCTCTAGCCAGGCTTCAGAGATGGAGATACTGGCCTCGCAGTAGCTCTGTACTGCTAACATGATGGCTGGAATATAGAGAGGCAGGGATGAGAAAATAAACACACTGTAACCATATGATACACAAGTGTCAGAAATAGCAACCAAGTATGCATATATGTTTAAGGTTAGGCTAAAACTAATCATTAAGTAGTTTGTTTGTTTTCAAAAGCACATTACTTTTAACATGCAATGTGTATTCTCAATGCCTATATTTCAGTTTATTCAACTAGTCTTACATATTTCACTCATAACTTCAGCAATGCCAGTCATGCTCTTATTAAAGTTAAATTATCCAAGATGAAGAACATTGCCGGACATCTCTTTAAGGTGTAAGTGTGATGCGCCAAGAAGCAAAACAAAGCCACCATATATTTTCTCATCTATAATCATTAGAGGTACAAAACTAAATAAGCCTAATTAATTTTGGCCAGCTCAACAGTCATATGAATACTTAAAGTCTCCCAGCTCAACAGGCATCTGGTGTGGGAGGTGGACTAAGAACGAATGATTTTATTGATTATGATACATCAACACACGTTCATTCCAAATAACACTGGCATCATGTTACCAGGGTTTAGTCGACAAAAAGATAATGTTTCATCCCAGAGCTTGACTTGGCATGTTATGACCAAGCCACCACAAGCTCCAGTTAAGAGAAAGATCAGAGTGCACATTTAACCATGCAAACTAATAAAAGCCTTCATTATTTTGATAAATGGAACCGCAAATGTACTGCTTCAAATCCATAAAATGTAATATTTCTTATAATACATGGTACATGCCCAAAATGTTATGGTGGAGGTGCCATCTCCTCCTGCATTAGACAGCTGATGAGCCGGTTGCGTTTATTAATGAACACAATAGTCGCGCTTCCCCGTATAATTTAATAATCTATTTAATATGTCTAACATATGCAGTAAAGATGTATATCAATGTAATTTGTGGTTTTAATCTAGGTGACCTATGCATCTGCATAATAGCTTTAGCTTATAGCTAAATAGGCTTTCACACTCACCTTGTGAATACAACCGATTGCAGCAAAGTGGAAACTTCTCAGTTGTGCGAGGTTATATTTAAATTCAATGCCGAAAATAAAATACAGTAGTCATCTTATGTATGCACTTGCAACCTAACAACTTCTTCGCACTAAACACGCATTAAACACACTCATCCATGACTCGGCAATCGACATTACTTACTTACACAACCAACCACTGCTGAGCGGTCCTAGCGCCGTCAGGTTCCCTTCCTACTTCTAAAATATCTCAATCTAAACTCCTCACTGTGCCAATATAATTACTTATTAACTTATTAACTTCCCGAAATAGTAATTCCTGTTAAAAACGGCTTTTTCCTTTTCGAACGAATTGGCATTCCGATATACAATGCTGGATACTATTAATCTGGGGAAATGATTTAGCTTTAATAACAGGTGTTACATAATACTCATTAGCAGCTCTGCTGAAATATTACAATTGAAATTGTCTGTTAAAGACAAAAGCTTTTTAAATGTATTCTTTCACCATCAATACAATAAATCACATAGGATGAGTTTACAACATGATTGGGTTATGAGAATGTTGTAAATGTCCCAAACCATTGCTTACACTGATGAGCCAAAACACCACTCACAGGTAAAGCAAATTACATTGATCATCTCTTAACAAAGGCAAATGTCGAAGTCTGGGTAGATTAGATGTTAAACAAACAAACAGATCTCTTTGTCAACATGATGGATACAGGATAAATGGGCGAGAGTAAAGACCTCAGCGACTCGACAAGGCCAAATTGTTGTGACGTCACGACAGCATCTCTGCAAGACTTCTGGGGTGCTCCTGGTCAGCAGTGGTGGGTACTAACCGACAGTGGTTCAAGCAGTAGCAAACCCGATGACAGGGTGTTGGGCATGCAAGGTCTGTCAGTGGAGCAGTTGGTAGCTCAGTGGTAGAGTGCGTGCTTTGTGTGTGTATGATGTCCTGGGTTCAAATCCCAGCTGCTCCCCAGGTTGCTGTTGCAAATGAGAAATTGTTCTCAATCGGCCTACCTGGTTAAATAAAAAAACAAAGACATCCGGTGGAAGGCAGAAACAACTCCAGGGACTATCCTATCTATCAAATACGCCTACAATGGACCTAGGTACAGTACAAGTTTCTCTGGTTCGATGAGTTGCTTTTCCTGTAGAACTTAAGACACTAGGATGCATTGTCGTCCGATGAAAAGCCAGTGGAGGGAGTGTAAGAATGAACAATGTTCTGCTGACAAAACTGAAAATCGAGGATTCATGTTGACACATGATGACTTCCTAACATTGTTGCACGCCAGGTACAGCCCTTTATGGCAATGGTATTCCCTGATGGTAGTGGCCTCTCAACAGGACTGTCAGAACACATTGTTTGGGAATGGCAACTTATAAGACTTGAAGGATCTGCTGCTAATGTCTTGGAGCCAGATACCACAGGACACCATCAGGGTTCTTGTAGAGTCAATACAGTGACAGGACGGCACTGTTTTGGCTGCACGCGGTGGACCAACAGCATATTAGGCCGGTGGTCATAAAGTTTTGGCTCATCAGTGTATGTTCACTTTTTATAAAAGGGTGCAATAAAAAGTGAACATTGAATGTGGAATCAAGTTATGAAAAGGGCAAAAACCCAATGACAAAATGTATTATTTTTAAGGTGATTATGCTTAAAATTCTGGCTGCACTGATTTAAACGATTAGGGGAAAGTTTTTCTTCCTTGAATAGGGCGAACAACACCAAGTCCTAAGATTTGTTGCGCATGATATTGTGTTTTTTATATAAGTACTATAAAATCCCTGCGGGACACTTAACAGAGTATATTTAATTTTACTTTGTAACAATATGTATTAATATTGTAGCAACCCTGGTTGGGGCCCTAACTGCCCACCCAAATAGATTACTGACTGTGGAAGGTCACCGGTTCAACACCCCTGCCAGACACTACAATTTGTCCAACACTGTTACTATAATGAAAGAAAACACAGTGACTTATCAATTAAAAGATAACAAACACTCTAGGAAGATAACTGTGACAAACATTAAATATTTCCCAAAGGTCTCTTTTTATTTAATTCATAATTTCTAAATACAATACCAGTCAAAAGTTTGGACATTTACTCATTAAGGGTGTTTCTTTCTTTTTACTATTTTCTACATTAACAGGTGTGCCTTGTTAATAGTACATTTGTGGAACTGATTATGTTCTATATGCAGTAGGGTGGGTTTCCAGAGGGTGGCATGGTTGGCTGAATATTTAGAGGACCATCATTATATCTGTACTGTAGCAGTCCATAGCATGGCACAAGCAAGTTCTAAGCATAGTCAATACTGTTGGAAAAGCATTCCAGATGACAACCTCATCAATCGCCAGAATTATTTATTTTAATATGTCTCCTGCCTTAGCCTCTTCCACTCTGAGAATTTCAGAGAAACTATGGAGAAGGACTTTTGGTCGGCTGCAAGGTGCTTCTGGAAAACCTCAGAAGGGGGAAACGGGCACCATCCAAGCTGTGTGCAGTAAGGATGGGACACTTTTGACCTCAACCGAGAAGTTAATCAGGCGATGGAAGGAGCAAACAACTCCACTGTGGCAAAGCCCAAGGGACTGATCCATCCAGAAATTCTAAAAGCTTTGGGTGGGGAGGGGTTGTCTTGGTTGACATCTCTTCAACATCGCGTGGGAGTCTGGGACAGTGCCAAGAGTGGCCGACCAGGATGGTGGTTCCTCTGTTGAAAAGGGGGACCAGAGAGTGTGTGCCAATTACAGGGGTATCACTCTTTTCAGCCTCCTTGGTAAAGTTTACTCCAAAGAGCTGAAAAGGAGGGTTCGGCCGATGAAGAGGAACAATGCGGATTTTGTCTAGGCCGTGGAACAACGAATCAGCTCTTTACTCTCGCAACGATCCTGGAGGGGGCCTGGAAGTATGCCCATCCAGTCTACATGTTTTTTTTGTGGATTTGGAGAAGGCGTATGACCGGGTACCCTGAGAGATTCTGTGGCAGGAACTGCGGGAGTATCGGGTGAGGGGTCTTTTTTTCGGGCCATCCAATCTCAGTCAATATCTTCGTTCTCGGTGGGGGTTGGCCTACGCCAGGGCTGCGCCTTGTCACCAATCCTGTTTGTAATATTCATGAACAGGATATTGAGGCGTAGTCATTGGGGGGAGGGATTGCAGTTCGGCGGACAGAGGATCTCAACACTATTTTTTGCAGATGACGTGGTCCTGATGGCATCATCGGTCAGTGACCTTTAGCACTCACTGGATCGGTTTGCAGCCAACTGTATATCAGCTGGGATGAGAATTAGCAACTCTAAATATGAGGCCATTACTAAGGATTGAGTCCTTACCCCAAGTAAAGGAGTTTAAGAACCTCGGGGTCCTGTTCGCGTGTGAACAGACAATGGAGCAAGAGATTGGCTGGAGAATCAGAGCTTTATCATTACCATTACTTTACTGTTACTAAGTGGAAGTGGAGAAAATATGTAGAAACAGGATGTGAATGAGACCCACTGCCAGGTAAAATGTATGCATAGAGTTTCTTTTGGCATTGAAGGATGATATATGGTCATACCTGCCAACACTCCCATTTTTTCCGGGTTTCTCCTGTTTTTTAGCCCCATCTCCCGGACCCCTCCCGGTTTGTTATTTCTCCCGGTAAACTCCCGTTATTTTCATGGCTCAAACTACTTACAAAATATTTGGACTAATATGTTTGTCTAATGTTGACTAGTTGTCAGATCTCATGTATTCACAAAATCCCTTCACCATACAATGTTCAGCACGTTTGTATGGAATCATTTTATTTACTATATGATTCCATACATATTATTTAATGTCTTCACTTTCATTCTACAATGTGGAAAAAAGTGAAAAGAAAAAAATACCCTGGAATGAGTTTCCAGACTATTTACTGGTGCTGTATCCACTTTCAATACATTGGACTCAAAAATATATATGCATATGTCTTTTAGGTATTTACATTTCAGAAACAATAGTGTAGCAGTAAAGAAATAAACACAATCGCTATGGTGATAGTGTCCTCTGTCTGCAGTCATGGAGAGGCAGATTCAGTGCAGCAAACCCTCCATCAACCCCACATGAACATTCTGTATTGGTACATTTTATTTGTTTTCCTATTTCTTCTTCTGTATGCTTTTTATCAAGCAAGTTTGACTGAGGACAATAACTCATTATTCTTAATGACCTGTAAGCAATTAGCTATAACTGCCTTGCTCAGGGACAGATCGTTCCCTTGTTAGCTCTGGGATTCAAGCTAGCACCCGTTTAGTTAGTGATCAGACGCTCTAACCGCCAGGCTACCCTGCTGCCCCGAAAATATAAATAAAAATGATTCAACATCTTATCCTGGTCAATAAAATTCTACACTGTCAATTTCCTTTTTACCTTTTTTAACTCTGGTAGACAAAAACTAAGAGTGGTTGTGTCAAAAGAGGACAAGAGATGTGTCCGAAAGAGCATGTGTATCAAACGCGAACCAGCCTATTTGTCAGATTGATTGCCACTCAAATCTGTTTCATGTGGCAGATGGAAGAGAAGTCCCTAAGGCTGACAGTCCATTCGGTAGTTGTATAACAGTGCTTGGGTACATTTTTCAAGTATGGGTAGCTACTGCTATGAAAGTAGGAGCTGCTTTCCTGCTAGTAAAAAGGTCAGCAGACAAATTTATACTAAGGTGGACCGGTTCTATGTTTGCTACCATTATTAAGGAGGTTTTTGCAGGGCTGATTGTGCTATATATATTGCGTTTCCCCTGAGGCATCCAACGTACAAACCTTTCGATGATCAAACATAATAAATAAATAAGTGCTTAAAACTTCCACCTTAATAAAACAAACATCTAAGGACCTTGAAGTGTAAAGTTGAAAACATCTTTTGAGGTATCCGTCGGTCTCCTTACAAAGTCTCCATGACCTGTCATTGTATCCTCAGTGACTCCTGTGCCGTGCAGTGGCTGATGGGGGCTGTAGTTTCTCATACGCCCTTGTCTTTGGTCTCAGTATCAGAGGCAGAGTCCTGTGCTTGCTGCTGCCTCATCCACATGTCAGAGTATAGACCTCCCTTAGCCAGCAACTCCTCATGTCTAGGATGGTGAAAGGAGAGAATATTTCAAATATTCAACAGAATACAATGGCAGATACAATGAGCTGACAATATCAAAAAGAAACAAATAATTGAGTATGGTTGGAAGTAGAAATGTCCTTATGGGTCCAGGGTAAAACTGGTTTATTCTCAGGCAGGTCAAACTTATTACGACACTGTGAGACCAAGTCTGCCAGACTCACCGTCCTCGCTCTGCTATCTGACCATCGCTCAGTACAAGAATCTGGTCGGCGCTGATGATGGTTGACAACCTGAAGACAAACACTGATAATCAGGCCACGGTCCAGACAGGTACACAACCAAAGTTTTCTTGACAACAGGACAGGATATATATATATTCTTGAATATAACAAGTTATGTAACATGCATGATATTGTATGGGTTGCTTCAGCACTAGGTAGGCAACAAGACTTATACGAGAAACCTTTTCTGTTATGGTGGATGATTGAGTGGATGAAACGTAAAAAAAGAAAGAAAATATAATTTCTATACTGAAAGTTATCCACAACTTAGAACGAAGTGCAGTGCATTTAAAAATAACCATTATTGCCTATTTTCATTATATTGGGATACTCTCGATCTCTTTAACTGTGGAAAAAATATTTCTAAACAGAACCTGTTTTGTAGTTGTCCTATTTTTAATGTATTTATTACACTTTAAAACAAATTTAAAAATAAAATCTGTTTAATTGAGTCTAATAAATTGCTAATACCGGACTTCTTGAATCAGATGTACTAGTTTAGGAGTTTAGTTGGCCCCAAACATTGGGAAAGCCTTATGCAAAGCAAGGGTCGGCAACATGCTCTCAGTGATTTTAGCCTGTCTAGAGGATGGGTAAACACTGCTCGACCTGAGGTCCTGAAGTCCATTTCCTACCTGTGAGCCACGACGACGGTGGTACGGTTGGAACATACTTTGGCGAGTGACGCTTGAATGTTGCGTTCCGTCTGAGTGTCTAGAGCAGATGTGGCCTGTGGTGGAGTAGAAAGAAATGCTTTATGACGAGTCACATGACTAAAAGAAAAGTAAAGTTAACTCATTTGAAAACAATGCTTAAAGGAGTTCAGAGTCATCAGGCAACCATTAAGCCTGACTTTACTCAGCAGAGAGAGCTGTGACATACTGGTTTGGCTTTCTTAAGTACAGATGAGTCACCTCTGGTTGTTAGGTGGTCTATGCTACTGCCCTCCAGTCCAATGCCTTATCATTCTTTTTTAAATGACTGTGACTGACCCAGTATGTTTTCTTGAAAGTTTACCTCATCAAGCAGGATGATCTGAGGGTCTTTGAGGATGGTCCGGGCGATCGCTACCCTCTGCTTTTCCCCCCCGCTCAGCTTCAGACCCCTCTCACCCACCTGGCTGTCATATCCTGTGAGGGGAACAGAGGAGAGTCACACACAGCCACGTAGCCGATTTCCCCCATTAGACCTGGACTGCACCAAGAAACAGCTTAGAAAAAGTAGCTTTTTCCTTTCAATTGGTCGACAATTAAGGACACAGATAACCAGCTGAGGGGAACCTTTTTAATGAATCAGTGACAGTAACTAATCGATCATAGACAAATGGAAGAGACAGAATACCAGCAGACACTATGCCAGGGGTGTCAAACCAATTTCACGGAGGGCCTAGTGTATGCAGTTTATTTTTGTTCAGACCAAAACAACCAGGTAAGGGTAGAACCCAACCAATTAGTGACCTAATTATTTAATCAACTTCAAGATGAGAGCAGAAACCTGTAGACACTCTGCCCTCCATGGAACTGGTTTGACACCTGTGCAAAATGCCCTCCAAAAGAGTTTGCAGCTTAATGTTTACAACAAGATCCTGGGATATTTTTGTACCTTGAGGGAATGACATAATTTTTTCGTGGATGTCTGCAGCAATGGCCGCCTCTTCCACCTCCTGGTCGCTGGCGGAGACGCGTCCGTAGCGGATGTTGTCACGGATGTTGTTGTTGAAGAGGACCGTGTCCTGGGGAACCACACCGATGTGAGCACGCAGAGAAACCTGCTTTACCTGAACCCAGAGACAAAGGAAACTCAGATTAAATTTAGGTAGATTGGCACAGATTGTGTTAATGTACAACAACCCACTAAAAACACGTGCAAAGCTAAACATGGACCCCAAACTCACCTTAGAGATGTCTTGTCCATCGATCCGGATACATCCTCGATGGACGTCATAGAAACGGAACAGCAGACGGAGGATGGTGCTCTTACCGCATCCTGACTGGCCGACCTGGGGACGATCACACATAAATATAACCGAAAACAAATAGACACAGGGAAGAGTAACCCTGCACAAAAATAATAATAATAATAATTCCACCACTGGGTAATGCTTGAAGCTAGTTCAGCAATCTTACCAATGCAACAGTTTGGCCAGGCTGCACAGAGAATGATACATTCCTAAGAATCTCCTTTCTTAAAAACACACAGAAGCACAAATATATATAATTAAAGATGAATTCTAGAACTGCCGCAGCAATTAAAATAAAACCGTTTCTAAATCAGTATCACACTGTAGTCTCTTACTCAGTCCAAACATACTGCATATCTAAGAGATTTAAGTCAAGACACACCCGTCTATGTAGTTAAAGCAGACATTTTCAAACTCCACTTTTCCAGATTTATAGAGAAGTTCTCCTGCATTCACCTCATCCTTCACCTGAAGGGTGAAAAAAGTGGTAAAATAAAGAAAAACGTAAATAACAAAACTACGCCCTGAATCTTTACGAGATAAGGCTCATCAAACACTTCAATAACCGCTGTTTGTTAAGCTACACATTCCAATCAGTCCAGACAGATTATTTGGATTTACACAATAATAATTTTCCCAAGAGATAATTAACAACCAATTTCATCCCCTTACAAAAATACCTAAAAATACCTCTGCCTCCTCATCAAAGAGCTTAAACATGCTCTCCATATCGATGAATGACTTCTGGATCACTCTGTGGAGGATAAGGAAATGCATTACACAGAACTGCTATTGAGCATTATCGGTAGCATGTTAGCATAAGCAATGAGGGGGGTGTGGTACAGATAAGAGCTGGGCTTTACACTTGTTCATAGTACTATACATGGAGGGCACCCTAGTAGATCTTTTGTAAACATGTCAGAAACGTCTGAGCTCTTATAAACGGGTTACCAACACAATTAACGCACAAGTCCTGTCATACGCGTGGAATAGGATCCCATAAAATTAAACATTTGAGATTCTAAATTGACCTAAACCCTGATTGAAAGCCATCCCATAATAACTCACCTGTAGTATGTTCCAAACCAGTTGAGAGGGGTATAGAGCTGAATGATGTAGGTGCCGAACAGGACAAAGTCTCCAAGCTAGAGAGAAGAGCATTAGCCTGGTTTACCATCACAAATTTTTAACTGCGTTCAGATTGATTCAACCTGGTTTATTTCATTATAATAACACGTCTTACTCCAGTAACAACAAGTAAGTCTCAAAGATGTATAGAACAACGCTCTATGGACTTGTGTTTTACATAACTACCCTTGTCTGCAAGGCAAGTGGCAATAGTGTCTTCTAATAAATCAAATCCTATTTATGGACACGAAAAACAGTCACCAACAACAAAGAGCATTCTCCAAAATGCACTGGCCCTGCTCACATTCAGACATTCACCGTAGTTGATGGAACTGTGCTGAAAAGGACAACGTGAAAAAGCCCAGTGCAGTTTCAGTTTAGCTCAATAGTGTGATAATGTTAGTAGTAGCTATACAGATTGTATGAAAAGCTGCTTGCAAAGGAGAGAAAAAAGTGACTAATAGCCTGTTCTATGTGTGCATGGCTCTTGTTATGACAAACTGTTTTTAAAAGCCTCACTGTCTGCCGAGCCCAAACCCACCGCCTCTCAGTTATTTACTTTTACTTGCACTTAACTCGTCTAACTTCGCTTCGCCCCCATGACAATGTTAACTTGCTTTCGAACTATAACTATAGTATCAACAACAGACAAAGCCATTAAAATAGGGTTGACCATGTAAGGTTATATCGATTAGTTAGTATTCAGTTAAACATTGTTTTCATTGGAAATTATAAAGTATTATAAAGTATTCAATGTTTTGAGTTGTATGATAACATGTGTAATTTTTTCCTTTAATGTTTAAGTTTATGCTTGTTTGTTAATTTTTATTTTTGATTGAACAAATTTCTCAGAACAGAGAAAAACACAAGATTCAGGGGGAATAAATCACATGGATGTGGGTCACCTGCCAAAAAAGGTACGTTTTTTTCACTGAAAAGGATTGACAGATTTGACACTTCTGAATTCTTATTGACTCCTGGATTCAAACTAACATCCTTTCGGTTACCCATACATCACTCTATCTGATCTCACAGCTGCTTTAACCTTTAGGCCGTCTGAGCATAGTACCTTAAATTTGCCCTCCTCGACAAAGTAAGCACAGAGCAGTGACCCAGTCAGTAGGCCTCCACCAATAATCAGATTCTGGCTCTGGTTCAGGAGGGCCAGAGAAGCTTGGGTCTTCCATTCTGCAATCTAGGATTTGAAGGGACAGTTAGGCGGAAAACGCAACATTATGTATGTAACCTGCTGTATATTTGTGCTGTCTGTGATGTCAAACTGCCCTAGAATAACACTTATAAAAGTAGCTCCTCGCCCACATAGGACTAGTCATGGAGTAAACACATCAAGGACAGGACTAAACTTAATCTATCAACAAACTACCAAAAATACAGATGTGCGCTAATGAATCTTAGCACTAAACATTAATAATGGCAAACACTAACTATGCATCAGGTGGTAAAACACATCTACAATAACAACCCTAGCAGACACTACAATTTAATGATACATTGCCTTTGAAAAAGTTTCAGTCGCCTGTCCTTTTTCCACATTTCGTAGTGCCAAAATGTGTAATTAACTAAATATATTTCCGTTGCCATTAATCTACACACAATACCGAATAATTACTTTATTCGGGGCAAGTCTATTAATGTCACTGAGAGTCTCAGCCAAAGCCCAGCCATAGTAATAATAATAATACGTTCAATTTATATAGCGCCTTTCTCAAACCCAAGGTCGCTTTACATGAAAGGGGGAATCTCCTCAACTACCACCAATGTGCAGCACCCACCTGGATGACGCGATGGCAGCCATATTGCACCAGAACGCACACCACACACCAGCTTACTGGTGGAGAGGAGACGGTGATGATGAAGCCAATTAGTGTGTGTGTGTGTGTATATATATATATATATATATGGGGGTGATTAGGTTGCCAAATCACATATCACGGGAGATTAAAAGGATCTACAAGGAAGAATGAAACTGTCCAAATTCCATTTGTGCAAAGCTGGTAGCAGCAATATCCAGGAAAACATGAAGCTTTGATGTATGTCAAAACACTTCAACAAAGTAAAAAATTAAGAGTTTGCATACTATTATAAATAAGGCATCAATCTTTTCTGTAAATTGGCATTGTCATTTTGGAGTTTTGTGTGTAGATATAAAAAATATAATTTAATCAATAAATATACCTGATACTTTAAGATGGCATCCTCAAAGCGGTTAACCTCGTAATTCTCTGCGTTATAGTACTTCACCTGTAGGAAAGAAATCACACATGCAAATATAAATCTCCAAAATGTATTATATGTCTGGGTTGCTGCATGGGCCATTGTGTTAATTAAGAACCAAACAGACAACCAGCTTTTTTGTTGTTCTATTGAATAACATTTCAATTAATTCTGTTGCACTACATAAAGAAACCAATAAATAGAGGTTAAAGGTTGACGGGAGTGTCTCTGTACCGTCTCGAAGTTAAGCAATGAGTCGACCGCCTTAGACTTGGCGTTGTTGTCCTGGGTGTTCATGTCTCGACGGTACTTAGTCCTCCATTCTGTGAGGATGATGGTTAAGGCTAAGGGGATAGATTTAGAGGCTTATTAAAAATATTACACTGTGATTATCCACACAAAGCACAACGCACAGAAGAAAAAAAAAGATTCTGATAAGAGTTAGGATAACAAAAAAGCTATTTGGTCCGAAGTTTTGAGGATTTGACCCTAATAAAGAAAAGGCAAAATCGTGATAGGGATTAGAATAGGGAGTTGCGGTGTATGCCAGAGACTGAGACAATTTCTATGTACTGGACGTTTCTTCTGGTCTATGTATTTGCCAACAAAGGCCAGGTTCCAGGTGTTGATACTCCAGAGCGGGGGAGCAGGTGTGCTTGATTTAGCATATATTACAGTTTTGACACTGTTCCAAAGTTCTATTAAAAAGTAACTGGAAAGGATTCTACATATTAACGTTAAGTCAGATTATTATTACCTTGGTAAAACAACTGAATTGGTTCTGGAAAATAAGCCCGGGACTCACTGAGGTAGAGAAACATGCAGACGAACACGATGAGTCCAAACCAGGCGTTGAAGTAAGTGACAAAGTAGATGATGGAGATGACAATATCGGCGATGGTGGGGAAGATGCTGAAAACAATATAGCTGTGGGAATAAAAACAGGGAGGCCATGTTTACCTCAGACACCAGACACAGGAAACAATGCAGACTGTCCAGAAGTTAAGATGACAATAAGAAACTCAAAGTATCAAAAGGATGCAGGATAAATTAGAAAATGGAAAAATAACTCTTTAGGCTGAATGACAATGAAATAATCAAAAACAGCATCAAGTATTTGACATATCCAACCAGTGTCGTAAGTAATTCAAATCTATGTAAGGTTGAGTGTCCCACAGCATCTAGCACTTTCCTCTTAAAACCAACACACACACAAAATATATCATTAAAATGAAGACCCACCTGAGCAGGCTGTTGATGGAGGATGTGCCGCGGTCAACACTGCGCAGGACGTCTCCGGTGCGTCGACTCAGGTGCCAGCGCATTGACAACGCGTGCAGGTGGCCGAACAGACGCACCTGAACCACCCGGTCGGTGTACTGCTGCACACGGATCCACAGGAAGGTACGCATGTTACTGATGAAGCCAGATGCACCTAGAGAGAGATAGAGAGACAGGTGGTGGGGAAAGACATGGTGGAAGGACAAACCGGGAAGGGGGAGAGATGTAATGTAATAACATATTTTAGAACTGTAAGAGACTAACAAATGGGTGCTATTAGAGAAAGACATCATGGAGTTGAGAGTCTCACTCACCTGCTCCTCCACCTTGCAGAAACTTAAGCAGGACGTAGATACACACAGTCGTGGCCAAGGTCTTCCAGCTGCTTCCATCAGTCAGTTCATTCACTGTATGAGAAAGAAAATGAGAGGGGGTTTGAAACGCATTGACAGTTGCAGGTTCTTTAATGCAGTTGTACTGGGCTGATATGTACGCAGCGATGTCGCAAAGACTTCAAAAAACATGCAGCATAACAAATTATGACGTAATTACCACCAACATTTGAAAGCAGTGTCCAGAGAAAAGCTGAAACTAGAGGATACTTTTGCAAGAGGATGGAGGCTCTCACCGATGTTCTTGTAGTAGATGGGAACAAAGACGTTGATGACTCTTTCGATGCCCAGCAGACAGAGACAAAGCAGCACCAGGCCTTGTAGCAGAATGTTGCCTCTGGGCCACATGTAGGGCAGAAGCATACGCACCTTCTTGCCAAAGTCCTGCCAGGTTGACTGGGACTCCGGTGTGTCACCCAACAGGGGCTGAGGTAGAGAGATGCTAGAGGTTATTAAGGGGCATGTTTGCATACATATGCACAGCTGCTGTGGAGGCCTGTTTGTAACTTCATAAATACTGAGACACAGAAAACAGATGCAACTCCAGTCGGCGACCAGTTTATCAGGTACACCCATCTCGTCTTACTGGTATCCGTGTCACAGTTGATACCTAGTGCGCTTATTATTGCAATTCTAACTTTCTTTCACCTCACAGAGCTCACAAATTCACAACTACCAATTACCTTTTCTTAGTCTAAGCCTCTGCTATTTCACTTATTATGGGGGCAAAGGACAACTGCAAACAAGAAGTGAGCAGTGCTAAATTAAACTTCATGGAATAACAAAGGATTGAATCAGCCAACTAAGGGTGAAAAGTTTCTCATCCATCTAAAATATTTTATCTCTGATGTACAATTACAAGATTCCCATGTGAAGATTTAGTGTACATTAGAAGACCACGGTATTACTCTTCTCTTCCTGTACTGAACATTTACAGCTGATATGGATGGTTGATATCTGACTTATGGCATACAGTGCATCTGGAAAGTATTCATAGCACTTCACTTTTTCTATATTTTGTTACATGTTACAGCCTTATTCCAAAATAGATTCAATTCATTTTCCAACAACAAAATTCTACACACAATACCTCATAATGACAAAGTCCAAAAGTTGGTCTAATATTTTCAATAGATTTGCGAAAACTTAAGAATAAAAATGTAACATTTACATAAGTATTCACAGCCTTTGCTCAATACTTTGTTGAAGCACCTCTGGCAGCAATTACAGCCTGAAGTATTTTTGAGTATGATGCTACAAGCTATTTTTGGGCAGTTTCTCCCATTTATCTTTGCAGGACCTCTGAAGCTCTATCAGATTGGATGTACAGCCATTTTCAGATCTCTCCAGAGATGTTCAATCGGGTTCAAGTCAGGGCTCTGGTTGGACCACTCAAGGTGCACCTAAGCTCAATGGAAAGATCTGTGAATATTTATGTAAATGTGACTGTTTTTATTTTTAATAGATTTGCAAAGATTTAAAAAACAAAAACATTTTTCACAGAGTTTTGAGGAAAAAATGCATTTGATAATTTTTTCAATAAGGCTGTAACATAACAAAATGTGGAAAATGTTAGGCGCTGTGAATACTTTACAAATGCACGGTATATCTACTAAACCAACACTTACCACTCTAATATCGATGGGAAATTTTTTGAGAATCACAGCTTATTCAGGAAATTACTACCCCTGGCCACCCTTCGTAAAAACATTGAAAGCAAACATACAGTTTGTTTTTAACACGCCCCAGCAATCAAGTCTGAATAAATGCTACACATTCAGTCTTAAGCAAACATAAAAACAAATATGAACTGTGACACATTTTAAATCTGTCAACCTATTAAACAAATGCCAACAATGGAAAATTGGAGAAGGAACTAAGCTCATAAATCTTGATAGCTTGCTAAGAGGATTGCTTGAAGAACATTCAAATCTGTTCATTCAACTCCTAGATATTTTGTTTTCCATTTCAAGGTATTAAACAGATTAAAAAAATGCAAAAACCAAATTAGATATTTGTTGTTACCTTTCTTTTATGACACATGTCAAACTGAACAGGGCACATTACTCCAGTGTTGTATATTGTATTTAGCCTGCATAGCAACTGGTCTGGAATAGTCTGTATTGTTATTTAAATCGTGTGACAAAGACCCCTGTTCGTTGGTAGTTCAGTGGTAGAGTGCATGCTTTGAATTTATGATGTCCTGGGTTTATTCCCCAGCTTCTCCCCAGGTCGCCATTTTAAATAAGAATGTGTTCTTAATCGGACTACCTGGTTAAATACAGGTTAATATTTTTTTATTTCGCCTTTAATTAGCTTTTCTTCTTGCAGGTGTTCTGGAGCTTTGTATGCCTGACCTTTGAGTCAGGACAGTCTTGGATGTGTGTTTAGGAGGTGTTTTGGGGATAAACTGACTGAACCACTGAGGGGAATTTACTATGGGTGACAAAGGCAGTATGGATGGGGGACTCCTCGTTCAGTGTTTCTTAGGATTTTTAAGATCATGGATATCTGTTCCATTCTCCTGTTTTCATTGACCATTTTACCTGGCCAGTGCAGCCACCCAGGTGGTCACGTTCATCCTCATTGATCAGGAGCAAGTAGGGTTTCTGTGGCAACCCGGGAGCCTTCAGGGCCAGGAAGAAGAGAATTCCGGTACCAATGTAGCGTATCAACCACAGAAAAAACTCCACCTGAGGAAATAAATAAAAAATACTACTGAACCTTTAATGATTATTGCTCAATTAGTTCACTGATAATAATTACTGTAAGCCACTCGGGTGTAAGATAAAAATGTAAATAGAATTGACAACACAATCAATTTGGCATGTCAAAAGAAAAATTTACAAAATGTTTTTCAGTGTGGTGATCCTTCAGATTGTTTCAGAAGTTTTTTACTGACAACCGCTTAATAATATAAAACACATTTAAATACTTATTTCAACACATTGAATCAACATCAACAATAAGCCAACTTTATCATTAATAAACCACTGAACAATGTACTCAGGAATCATGGGATAATTGTGAATTATAGAAGGGGGAGTCAGTGATCACACCATGAAAGGCTTATATGGTTTATTCCTTTCAGAGCTCAAAAAGGACCTGATCAAACGTAGTGCACACTGATCCCTATAAGGACGTGTTTATAGTAGTGTAATATGTAAGCATTAGGCTGCCATTTTGGCCAAGGACTGTACAGGAAGTACATTGGATACAACACAGTATGGACACTACCATGGAGGCTGGTCAAACTGGTTAAACTACATTTTGCAATAGGAAAGATGATAAGCGCTTGGTAACTTGATAAATAAAAACACAATAAATACAACTGTAGTACATCCCAGAATCAATAGCTCACTAAAGTACCTTTGTTTCAACTACGTTGTTACTTTTTAAAATGTATGCAACAACAGAGTTTGAATAAAACAGCACATGAAGCCAAAGGTAAGGGCTAAAAACAAGTGTGTTCTGATTGGTTATGAAAACACATTTGAGGAGTTCCCGGAGATGGATGTGGCAACGATAGGGCAGTGACTCAGCACTCTTAGAGACACACATATCTGACTAATGATCAAGGCTCCTCCCTCTTCCACTATGTCATGCAGAGAAAGTATCTCCTTTCCTTTTTGGTGATAAACTGCTTTGTAATAGTATATAAAAATAGATAATTCCTGACGAACGTTCTGTTAAAATTCAACCTACCCAGTTGTTCTCTCACCTGCTTTTGTGTGTTCTCCAGCCCCCACCACCAGTAGGGACTAGCCCAGGAGACAAAGGCCAGGTTCTCCACTGAGAACGCCACTGCCCAAAAAAGCAACAGCACCGTACTGTGGCCCCGTGTCCGATCCCTCACCAGAGCCCTCCTTCTCTCAAGCCTTAACAGCGCCACGGCCCAGACCCAACCCAGCATGGACAGACAGCCGTACAGAATCACGTAGCCCGGGAGCTCCCCTCCACCTCCTCCCTCCGCCACCCTCCACACCAGCCCTCCCAGGAACTGCAGCAAGACAAGCAGGGAGACAGCCAGTTGGAGTCTGTACAGATGCGAACGCGGTACAAACTTAGGCTCCATCTCAGTGCCGTAGCGACGGTAGAAAATGCAGTGGAAGGCGCCGAAGAAGAAAGAGAGGGTGAGCAGGACGGTGGGGACCAGGGTGAAGTAGAAGCAGGGGGAGATGCCTCCCTCCAGCCAGGCTTCAGAGATGGAGACACTGGCCTCGCAGTAGCTCTGTACTGCTAACATGATGGCTGGATTCTAGAGACAAGGGCGAGCCAATTTACTGTAACAAAAAGATTGCATATAACCACTTCATAAAACGGATAGTTTAAACCCTGATCCACTAAAAGCTGTTTTACATGTATATAAGTATAAGACAAGAGGGGGTGTGGTTTGTGATGATATACCACACCCTGTTCTAATTAGATTTGGTTTATTATAGCAAGACTGCATGTCATTAACTCCTCTTGACTTTATTGCTTGATAATACATAGAAAATTAATCAGCTTTGCATAGATTAGAGATTTTACAAAGGGATTGACAGGCAACATATTTCATACATCTGGATATTTCTTTTTACAAAAAGTAATTCACTACAGCGTTTTAAAAATGCTTTAGATCATACCCACTATTGAATCACAATTTAATCTACTATACATTTTTATCTTTAACTACAAAAAATTGATAGCAATGATGCTTTCATAAACATTTTGTAAACAGCAGATTGGTGTGCATGAGAGACTTGTCGGTGGTTCTACAGGTACTTTTCGCATCATCCTAACAGACCATGGAGGCACTTGACTTATTAGTGTGAAACACTTAGTAACATCTTTAATTACTTATCCTACAGCTGTCCCCATTTGCATTAACATATGACCACAAAGCGTGCTGTTGTTTGAGCAAGAACTCACAGGACAAGTCACAATGATTAGCTCTTTTACTTACCGGGGAATACATGGCAAAGGATCTTCCATGTACTGCCGACACTTCCGTACACAAAACAAGTAAGGGAGCGCACCATCGCAAAGCATGGGTTTAACAGACGATCACATGACTGTATACGTCATAAGGAGGATCAGCCAATGATGAGCCAACTGGTCATCCAAATGCAGAGGGCTTTATACATTTTAAAAACGATCAAGTGACAATTGTTCACCGGGTCTGATGAGGAAACGCAATGGTGGAAAAAATATGGTCTCCAAGACAATCACTACCCAATTGACATAAATGATCCAATGGTGCTAGGATCAACATGCAAGGGTGACCAAGTAAATCAAGGTGTTTAAATCATACTAGAATAAAGCCCCCTTCATTTCTGCCATAAACCAAAAAAACTGTTAAGGGTTCCATGGCAAAATGGGACCACTTAATCTAGATCCCTTCCTTCAAAGGCAATTCACAGTCAATTAACATTCATTGTAAACTGGATGTTGCCCTCTGTAAATCCTGTTTTAAGCCAGTTGATTAGACTGCCCTCTGTAAAACCTGGTTTAAGCCTGATGATTTGACTGCCCTAAATCAGGCTTTTCCTCCCGGTTACAATAGTGACAATATCCTGAGTTGCTAATATTTACAACTACTCAAATTATTTTTCTATCTTTTGATGTTTTGGTCATGAAGTTATTTCAGCTACTATTTACAAGCCTGCTGGGTCATGGCTGATCTCAATGAGGTGCCAGAATTGTTATTAGACCATGTAGTAATAAAATAAGTTTGTCAATTTGTCAATTTTAATATTCATACCAAGTCCAACAACGCTTTGAAGTCATAATTGACTCAGTCGGTTTATGCATAGCCGCAATTAAACCTTGGATATAGTTTTGTCCCTTGGAAAATACATTGTAAATCTAACTGGACTATCATTACATCATCAAGGTTTTTTTAAAGGTGTAATATTAATTCCGGTACCACCCAAATATTTCTTTATGTTATTATAGACTCCCTCCAACAAGTAAAAGAAAATAATCTAACTGTGTATCTAGACCTAACCCTGGATAATACATTTGATACCATCTCACTGCTAAAAATCAACTTAATGAGCTGTAAGAAACTAGCAACCTGATACACAGGCAACCCTGATCTCTTTTTTGATAAACTTATACAATATAGTTTAAACATATTTTATTTTCAAACACCCAGCTGTACATTTTATTTACAATATTAGTTAAAGCAACATGTCAGAGTAGTGGAGAAGCATTGCAGTTTAAACTTAGATTAAACTTCTATCAATGTCAGTAGAAATCGGCCTGTGTCATTTTCCTCTGAGAACCGAAGCCTGGCCTCCAGATCGGATTGACCTGGAAGACCTAGTTTGTCCAAATTGTGTCTATACAGATCATAGTCTGCCAAATGGTGCTATTGCCCTGTCTGGCCAGTAGATGGAAACATGTACATAGAAATTGCTTCCAGCCTAACTAAGTAGTTTGTATCTTTTCTACATAGCAATGTGTTATTTTCTCCTTTTTTGTCATTCATATTAAAACATGTGATGTCTGATTGTTTGTACTAAAAATAACATTACCCACCAACTAGGTTCACAAAGCTTAAAGTATTTCAGAATGTATTACTATCGTGGCAATGATATGAAACAGAACAACAGTACAAACATTATCGGGCAAATTTCAAGGCTACATTGGCTAGCAAAGTTTATCATCATTGATAAATGTGCAGCTTAGATCCTTCCTGGCTGAGAAATGTTTATTAAATGTCATCAATAGGCCTTAGTCCTGCTGCATGTTCTAAGTTTCATATCTATCTTATCGACCGAACGCAAACTATTGTGCTGGATGGAATTAGGTTGGATTGTGTTGATGTAAACAGAGGTGTTCCTCAGGGATACATCCAAGACCTGTTCTTTTTACTAACTAAATTAATGCTATTGGTCAATCTGAAAATAGTTGTACATTTGACCTTTATGTTGACCATACTATTCTATATGCCTGTCCTCCAACAATCAATGCTGCTATGGCCACTTTACAGTCTGATTTTAACAATGTTCAGGTAACACTTCAAAACTTAAAGCCTGTTTTTAATACTAGCAAAACCAAATACATGTTGTTTTTAAAATCTCGTCAGATGACCATACCAGACTTATAGCTTCACTCTGGAACACCTTGGGATTTGGATTGACAGCCACCTTTAATTAAAAAAAACATACTAGTGAGCTTTTTAAAAAGCTTAAGTGTAAAGTGGGTTTTTACAGAAACAAATCTTGCTTTTCTTTGGTGAACTTTCAACTTTAAAGCCTGTTCAAGACTAATGGGATACTGTCATGGTCTTAGTGAGGTGTAGATGAGGAAGGACAGAGTCAGATGCAGCAGCCGATAGCGTGTGTTTTCAATGTCCACTATCAGACACCAGACACACACAATCAAAGTACTCACTGGTACTACTATAAATAAAGAAATAATGATGCGATGCAGCGCATTTAAGTCCCGAGAACTGACTGAATATGTCTGATGGCACACAGCACATTGATAAGGAAGTTTAGCTCACAGAGCACAAACACGTAACATGCAACAATACCACACAAAGACAGACCAGACACAGGGGACCTAAATAATAAATAACTCTAATGAGGTAATAAACACCAGGTGTCTGTGATGACGAGACCGAACAATCAGTGAGTGGGAGGGAGGAAACTACGGCAGCTCAGAAGACCGGGGAGGACGAACGCCAAAGCCTGCCCCCAGGTGGCAGTAGACTGGCTTCAGAGGGAGCGCTCACAGATACAATATACCAAAGTGCATCTGCTACTACTCTGATGCTGCTTGACTCTGTTTATCATAGTGCTCTATGTGTTATTACTTCAGACAGTTATAACACACATCAATGTATTTTTTTACCTCCTTAAAAGTGCATGGATCCCTTCATTACTCTATTTTTTACAAAAAAAGCCCTACTCCACAAGCTTCCGTTATACTTAACATCACTGTTGACAACTAGATCGTCCGGATTCAATACTAGATCTCAGGGTTGGATAGTATTGCGGATACCTTTTGTAATTACTGAATTGGGTCATTCTGCCTTCTCTTACAAAGCACTGTATAATAGTATCCAATCAGAGTTTCATTTGGGTGCCTTGGTGTACATCGGTCAGTTAAAAATTCTGTTAGATTTTTACAGTGAGAATTTTGTTTGTTTTAATTGATTGTGACAATTATTGTCAGTATGTCGGTTGATTGTATGTATCTGTCTTTAATTGTTATTGTATTTGTGAGTTGATGTCTGTTGTGAGTCTCAATTTGTCTCCCTGGTGAAAATAAAAAAAGTCACTGCCTTTTATTATAGCTGTGTTTTTGCGGCAGCGACACTTATTCCCTCCCTACTAATATATATTCATATTTAGCAGTAAGAAGAAAATGCGAAGGTAATGTTTACCACACACAGCAAACCAAACAGAAAACACTCAACCTTTTTTAGTTTAGTAAACTAACCAAATTATTTAACAGCTGACAAAAGCTTGTGCTGCATTATATTGAAGAATCTGGGTTTATTTACCAGTCAAACGTTTGGGCACACCAACTCATTAAAGGTTATTTCTTTAGAATTCAGTTTTCCAACATTGTCCAATTTCCCAAATTAGTGTAGACATCAAGTCTATGAAATAACACATATGGGATCAAAAGACATTTCATATTCATATTGAAAATTCTTCCGTAGCCAGCCTTTTCCTTCATGACAGCTTTGCAAACTTTTGGTTTTCTCTCAACCAGTGTAATTTGCTAGTCACAAGGTGTGCCTTTTAAAAGTTATTTTGTGGAAAGTATTTATAATGCATTAGGGTAGGAATACAGATAAAATAAGCATTGCTTGAGCCAAGAAATACTCCAATTTTAAATTAGTCAGATGGAAATCTGTCTTTTGGTCTGATGTGTCCAAGTTTTAGATTTATTTGTTCAAACTGCGACGTCGTTATCTGATGCAAAGTGTTCCAACCGGGAAGCAGAGAGGAGGAGGTGTGATGGTGATGGGGTGCTTTTCTGATGACATTGTCTGTGACATATTTGGAATTTAATTCACACTCAAACAGCATGACTACCTGAGAATTTGGCAGTGTGTCCAACCAGTCTCACAAACGCAGACCACTCGTAATCACGGTAGTCCAGGATCTCCAGATCTGGCTTCTTCACTGAATCGTTTCAGAAACTGTCACAGGGATGCTCATCCACATGCTTGCTGTCCTCACCAGGGTCATTACCTGACTGCAGTGTGCTTTGCGTCATCAACATCAACGGGTGACCTTTAACACGCTGGCACTAAGGACAAATGTACTAATCATTCATGAATCCACTTTTCCAGGCAGATGGCAAATAGCGTGTTTGGTGTCACTTAGAGAAGGGATTTCTGATGTCAATATTGTGTACAGATTTCCCATGTTAATGGTAGAGTTATAGTGTGGGCAGGCATGAGCTACCCTCTTTATTAAGGCATTTGTGACCAATAGATGCATATCTGGGTTCCCAGTAACACTTTATTCAGAGAGTTTCAGTAGATGTTCTTACTGAGTATCAGTAAAGTGTAATGTTCTAAGTAACAATTTACTAACCATAACCTTTATCCTACACATAACCCTAAACCTAAACGTAAAATTAACAATACCATTATCAAGCAGTTGCTTATTAACAGATAGTTTGTTGAATGTTTGCTTATAATATTACTGTCTATAGAACAACTACAGATGGGAATTGGGACCCTCAAAAGAGAGTGTATTACTGCAATTCTGAGAATCTTTCAAATGGTTGAATATTGTCTTTATATTCTCTCCATAATCTTTCTTGCAATTTGCTGTTCTGCTGTCACTACGTGCGGCTGCAGTCCCCACGCTCTTCAGGTAGGTCTAGTCTTCAGGTTAACAGTAATGTGGTTCACAGTGATCACAACACACCCCATCTTCAGCTGAGGAGAGTACACAGCACATAGAATCTGTGTCGATGCCAAAGGGGTCTCTTCCCTTTCATCAAGAGGTTTGAAGCTCTTAGGATAAAATATAAGACGTTCATCTTGAATAACACCAGTACACACTACCATTCTCAAGTGTGCAGAGAGGTCCAGAGAGAAGTAAGGTAGCCAGGATGCCAGCATTTATTCTGTCAAAATTGTCTGGTACTTTATTGATATTGTAATACTATATATATATATATATATATATATATATATATATATATATATATATACATTCATCCTTAACAGTCTTCCTGACAGACTTTAGCGCTGTGAGAGCCACCTCTCTGATACTTGTTATTTGAGTGAGACTTAGGGTACACCAGGAAACAATGTCACTCGGGAGAGTTTCTTCTCACATTGATAAACTTCACAGTGGTTGAGCTTCACTGAAAAAAATACCAATTGGACATCTAGTTTTCTCTAAGTCGGGATTCTGAAAACCCATGTCCATTGTCAACTCTGTTGTTAGAAGTCTTCACCAACAGCAAACGCCTCTCCGCTTCGGATTTGACAACCAAACGAGAATCCTGTTCCACAATCTTGTGAAATGTTTCGTTTTTACCATCTGCTCCCATTTCACAGATGTTTTTGACACCATGGATGATTCCAATCACAAGAGCTAGTGGAATGTTCAGCTTTGTGACAGAAGCCATTTCACATGCTGTCTTAGCGGATGTGTTGTGACAAACCAGACCCCAAAATTAGATTTCATTTCATGCCTCAATGTGGTTTTACTGGGGAGCATGTGATGTTAAAACCGATACCTTCTTATGTGTTTCTCGGAAATGTATGGAAGCCCTGATGTACGCAAGGAGAGAGCAGAGTGCAGTGTTAAAAGGGGTTTGCAATATCTCAAATTGCAAATGTTAAAATGATTTAATCAAGCCTGATTCCAGTTTTTAATGCATAATACGATGTTCAAATCTGTGGTGGAGGGTAAATAATAAGTCAACTACTTATCACGGGACTGCCAATGTTAATGTTCTAGAACAAATTTGTGTTGGTTGGGATTGTTAGGTTAGAACCATCCATGTGGTATAAGCATATGACAGTTTCTTACAGGTTTGCTAAAGTAAAGTTTATTATCAATAACATAGATGTGCTTTTGTACACAAAATACATCTTTTATATCAAAATATGAAAAGCTGGCAAGGGATTCTGGGAAGAGCAGACAGACAGTCAAAACTCCGGCAAAAATATGTCCTCTGCAAATCAATGCAGAGTACGTATATAGTAAAGCATTACATTGGGCTAATAATAGAGTACAATCAACAGAAGGACATTGAGTAATATTGTTTAAATATACAATCAGTGGCCACTTCATTAGGTGCACCTGTTTGTTACCACAAATAGCCAAACAGCGAGTCATGTGTCATGCAATTCAATATATATATTGTAGCGTCACACAGGGTGTCAACACGTGAACTTTGTCTCCACAGCCACACAGCTACCCACTGCTCCAAATATGGACATCCCATCTGGAGGGGCGAGTGGCGCCCCACCCAGGGTTGCTACAATATATATATAGTCTCTCTACAGTACAGTCACTAGAGTTTACATCCAGTGATCGGCAGCTCTATTGGCAAAAACACCTTTACAGTACAGTCACTAGAGATTACATCCAGTGATCGGCAGCTCTATTGGCAAAAACACCCTGACTTGTTCAAGCTTACAGTAAGACCACCAACAGTCAAATAACCAGTGTTTATAACAGTAGTAAGCAGAAATGCATCTCAGAACACACAAGGTGTTGATCCTTTCAGCGGATGGTCTCTACAGGAACTGAAGACCACGCTAAATTCCAGCACTCTCAACAAAGAGCAGGAATATGCTATAAAATCTACAAAACTGGACAATCGACGATTCGAAAATGTTGTCTGATATGACAAATATAGATTTCTGCTACATGTAGATGGTAGGATCAGAATATACAACTATGTCCTTTCTAAATTCGAGATCGTCTTGACCATGTCTACTTGCTTAAATGCATTGGGTTGCTGCCACGTGATTGGCTGATTAGATATCTGCGTTAATGAGCAGTCAAAAAGGTGTACTTAATGAAGTGGCCGGTGAGGGTATAGGCTTCATATTTGACACAAAGAAGCAGGCCTTATCCCGGAGAGGATGTCAGGAAAGATTGACATTTTCATGAAGAGGGCCACTCTCTAAGCCCTATTGCCCGTCACCAGGATCCCACATTCAATTCAGCTTTGAACCGAGGTACAAAGAAGACCGGAGTTGAAATCAAAAGGCAGCTGTCACATTCGAACTCCTTAAAAAGAAACAGGAATAAAGAAAGAAAGAAGAGAGACTAGTCCCGTCCGTCGCCAAGCGGCGAGTAAGCAGGAATCGAAAAGGGAAATCTTATAATTTGGTCGGCTCACAATGGGTCTGGAGAGTTGCTAATCGGCTTCATCTCTCCGGTCTTTTGTGCAAGTGGAAATGGACCCTCTGTCAGGCAGCTGCCTCTCACATGTCTCTTTGTTCTCATTCACTAAGATGGCTGCTATGGCCTGTCTGTCATCGGCCCGCTCCCTAAATGACACCCTACGCCCTATAGTGGTGCCCCTATGACTAACCTGGTCAGAAGTGAGGCGTCGTGCGGAGAACAGGTCGCCATTTAGGACGCTCGGGCGAACACGGCACAAGCTCATCTCTCTCCCTTGTTGTGAGGCCTCGCTCTACGTCAAAGTGGCACAGCAGGATTATTAAGTCTAGTAAAATAGCTTTTTTCTACATCTTTTATATTCTTTCTTTCATTGCCTTACCTTTCTTTCTCCGTTCTTTTGTGGCCCGTCGATACTGGAGCGGGTCAACTGACTGATCTTTGGAGCTCATTGTACACTGTGGGTGTAGGTGTTTCTTCCTCATGACGTCAATGAAAGAAAAATGGAATTGTATCAAATTTTTTGATCTCCAAAAAAGCATGGGTTGAGAACCACAAATCCTGACAGGCTTTTATAGATTTCCCCAGAAAGAATATACAGTCACATTTGTTTTCTCTTTCAACGAATAGGGTATGTATCTGTCATGTCTTTCCTAATCTGTACTGTACTCCTGCAAAGAGACAAGGTTGTACTTATAAAATAACTGTTTCTTGTCAAACTAACTTTGATCATGTGGGTTTTCACAATATCCTGTCTGAAATGTATAGCGTTTCTTTGTCATTTTAGTAGACAGAAGACAAAGTGCAGGAGTAAGAGACTAAGCGTGTCTTGAATATAAATTGCAGAACCTGATGTGCATATTGTGCTGTAGGCAATTGACTTGTAGACCAATGTGTTACTCATGTGCACTTGCTGAGGAGACGACGGAAACAGAGGAGGACAGCGGTGATAGGAACTCTCAGTCAGTCAGGTTTCCACTGACAAAGAAATGCTCTCTGCCACCACCCATCATTTTTCTCGGAAAGATGTGGAGAAAGGGGGGTGTAGAAGGAGAAATAGAAGAGTTAGAAATTACGAAACAGACGGAATAAACAGAAGGTGGTGGCACAGTGAAGACATGCAAGATGAACATGTAAAAGACTGTTCAAGAGATATATATAGTGCTTACCTTCAACGACGATGTCTAACCAGAAAATATTGCCCAAAACATGTTTACATCTGCAAAATCTAAGTTTTCCCAAAGAACCCGAACTAATGTGTCTTGGTATCTCATGCACCCTGTTGTATAACCCCATATGTACGTTTTTATGTTGATGAAGTATGCCTATAGGAGCACAGAGTACCTGAAGGCCCTCCAGCAGGTGGCAAAGACAGCCTGGCACCTCACCGGGGCCCTGCTCCAGCCCATTTATATACAACAATGCAAAACAAAAGCATGCCGGATAATGAAGAACCTCTCACCCCAGCCACATCCGTTTCATTTGCTTACTCTATGTCAGACGGGAACAGTAAATTCATATTTGAATAATTTAGCAGTAGCTATTATTCAGAATGACCGACTGGTCTCTCGTGTGAATTAAACTCCCAATCTTGGCCCCATGCTCTACCTAGTGAGTCATACTGGCTCTTATTACTTCATGCAGATTTTTAAAAACTCTTAGTTTGATTGGAATTGTCAGTGAACCGTTGTATTTCCACAATTTTACTAATTGGATTCAAGACTGAGCTGGGCCCCTTGAGACATTCACCTGTACACTTGGAGTTACTGGGAGATTTCCAACAACTTCAACAGTATCCAGTAATTTCAGGTTCTCTTCTAGGATTTGATTTTACTCCTTTCTTGGTTCTGTCTATATCTACAATTCCAGGATCTGCCGCTTAAAAGCATCCTATTAAATGAGAGGAAAAAATGTGTCAGCAGGGTCAATGTAAAGATGATATCAGCAGGGTCAATGTAAAGATGATATCAGCAGGGTCAATGTAAGGATGATATCAGCTGGGTCAATGTAAGGATGATGTCAGCAGGGTCAATCTAAGGATGATATCAGCTGGGTCAATGTAAGGATGATATCAGCTGGGTCAATCTAAGGATGATATCAGCTGGGTCAATGTAAAGATGATATCAGCTGGGTCAATGTAAGGATGATATCAGCTGGGTCAATGTAAAGATGATATCAGCAGGGTCAATGTAAGGATGATGTCAGCAGGGTCAATGTAAGGATGATATCAGCTGGGTCAATGTAAGGATGATGTCAGCAGGGTCAATGTAAGGATGATGTCAGCAGGGTCAATGTAAAGATGATATCAGCTGGGTCAATGTAAGGATGATATCAGCAGGGTCAATGTAAGGATGATGTCAGCAGGGTCAATGTAAGGATGATATCAGCTGGGTCAATGTAAGGATGATATCAGCTGGGTCAATGTAAGGATGATATCAGCTGGGTCAATGTAAAGATGATATCAGCTGGGTCAATGTAAAGATGATATCAGCAGGGTCAATGTAAAGATGATATCAGCAGGGTCAATCTAAGGATGATATCAGCTGGGTCAATGTAAAGATGATATCAGCAGGGTCAATCTAAGGATGATATCAGCTGGGTCAATGTAAAGATGATATCAGCAGGGTCAATCTAAGGATGATATCAGCTGGGTCAATGTAAAGATGATATCAGCAGGGTCAATGTAAGGATGATATCAGCAGGGTCAATGTAAGGATGATGTCAGCTGGGTCAATGTAAAGATGATGTAAGCTGGGTCAATGTAAGGATGATGTCAGCTGGGTCAATGTAAGGATGATATCAGCAGGGTCAATGTAAAGATGATATCAGCAGGGTCAATGTAAGGATGATATCAGCTGGGTCAATGTAAGGATGATATCAGCTGGGTCAATGTAAGGATGATATCAGCTGGGTCAATGTAAGGATGATATCAGCTGGGTCAATGTAAAGATGATATCAGCAGGGTCAATGAAAGGATGATATCAGCTGGGTCAATGTAAGGATGATGTCAGCTGGGTCAATGTAAGGATGATATCAGCTGGGTCAATGTAAGGATGATATCAGCTGGGTCAATGTAAGGATGATATCAGCTGGGTCAATGTAAGGATGATATCAGCTGGGTCAATGTAAAGATGATGTCAGCTGGGTCAATGTAAGGATGATATCAGCTGGGTCAATCTAAGGATGATATCAGCTGGGTCAATGTAAAGATGATATCAGCTGGGTCAATGTAAGGATGATGTCAGCTGGGTCAATGTAAGGATGATATCAGCTGGGTCAATGTAAGGATGATGTCAGCTGGGTCAATGTAAGGATGATATCAGCTGGGTCAATGTAAGGATGATATCAGCAGGGTCAATGTAAAGATGATATCAGCTGGGTCAATGTAAAGATGATATCAGCTGGGTCAATCTAAGGATGATATCAGCTGGGTCAATGTAAGGATGATGTCAGCTGGGTCAATGTAAAGATGATATCAGCAGGGTCAATGTAAGGATGATGTCAGCAGGGTCAATGTAAGGATGATATCAGCAGGGTCAATGTAAGGATGATATCAGCTGGGTCAATGTAAGGATGATGACATTTTGCGGTGTTCAGGTTAATAGTGGTACAGGGAGCATTTATGTGTTATAAATGTTATCCTGGTTAGTGAATATATTCAATGAATACGTGTCATTTATCCACAATGAGCCAGAAGTGTAGGAACTTAAAACACCTGACAGGTGACTTCTTTTGCTAAGCTAATTATACAGCATGTCTGGCATTGTGATTATAGCGAACACTTGCATTTGAATCAAACTTTATGCTTTGTGATAATTTCTGTTATGATTGCATTTGGGTCATCTGTCTTAGGTCACTGCCAACAGGTTGCGTCAAACAATATGGGGAGATGTGGAAATCATCCATTCATTAAACTGCCATCCACGCTGCTGGGAATCAGCTAAATAAGGTCTGGTGCTCTAATTGTAGCATTTTGGGATTCCAAAAGAACAAGAGGATAACTGGACTTGAAACTCTTGCAGTGTGGAGGCAATTACAATCGTACTTCAAATGAACTAATTCCAGTTTTACCTTCGACTCCACAATACAGACAGAAAAGCATGTCTAGGTATTTTCCAAACTGCTTTTGTCAGGTAGTCAGAGGCTTAGACACACCAGTCTTTCACCTGTGTTGTCTCGCCATGCTTGTTTAAGAAGAGAGAATCTTATTCCCCCAAATTCGTGGAGTGTCTGGTGAACTGCCTGGGAATGAGGTTAGAGGGAGAATGGTTGCACAACTTAGTGAAACCCACTGAGAGGGAGGATACAGCTTTTCCATTGCCTACAAATGCTAGTGCGCCTTCTGTTGTTGTATAAACCAACTGTGGAAATGTTGTGAAATGTTAATATTCTACTATTACTGCAGATATATTATGGAATTTAAAATGTATTACTATGTAAAACATTATACAAAATTAATCTTAAAAGACAAACGTAAGTAATTCAGATATGAACCGTAGAGATTCTGTTCACCTAAAATGGGATACCTGTGCGATGGGTAAATGGTCTCATCTCATCTCCATCTCATCTTCAACCGCTTATCCGGGGTCGGGTCGCGGGGGGACCCCAAACTTCCCTTTCCCGGGCAACATTAGCCAGCTCTGACTGGGGAATCTCGAGGCGTTCCCAGGCCAGTGTGAAGATATAATCTCTCCACCTAGTCCTGAGTTTTCCCCGAGGTCTCCTACCAGCTGGACGTGCCTGGAACACCTCTCTAGGGAGGCGCCCAGGTGGCATTCGTACTAAATGCCCGAACCACCTCAACTGGCTCCTTTTTATGCAAAGGAGCAGCGGCTCTACTCCGAGTTCCTCTCGGATGACTGAGTTTCTCACCCTATCCCTAAGGGAGAGGCCAGCTACCTTTCTGAGAAAACCCATTTCGGCCGCTTGTACCCGCGAGGGGTAAATGGTGTAATGGGTAAACTGCGTAATGGGTAAACTGTGTAATGGGTAAACTGTGTAATGGGTAATGGTGTAATGGGTAAACTGTGTAGTGGGTAAACTGTGTGATGGGTGAACTGTGTGATGGGTAAATGGTCTAATGGGTAACTGTGTAATGGGTGAACTGTGTAATGGGTAAACTTTGTAATGGGTAAACTGTGCGATGGGTAAACTGTGTAATGGGTAAACTGTGTAATGGGTAAACTGTGTAATGGGTAAACTGTGCGATGGGTGAACTGTGTGATGGGTAAATGGTCTAATGGGTAACTGTGTAATGGGTGAACTGTGTAATGGGTAAACTTTGTAATGGGTAAACTGTGCGATGGGAAACTGTGTAATGGGTAAACTGTGTAATGGGTAAACTGTGTAATGGGTAAACTGTGCAATGGGTGAACTGTGTGATGGGTAAATGGTGTAATGGGTAACTGTGTAATGGGTGAACTGTGTAATGGGTAAACTTTGTAATGGGTAAACTGTGGGATGGGTAAACTTTGTAATGGGTAAACTGTGTAATGGGTAAACTGTGTGATGGGTAAACTGTGTGATGGGTAAACTGTGTGATGGGTAAACTGTGTAATGGGTAAACTGTGTGATGGGTAAACTGTGCAATGGGTAAACTGTGCGATGGGTAAACTGTGCGATGGGTAAACTGTGCGATGGGTATACTGTGTGATGGGTAAACTGTGTAATGGGTAAACTGTGCGATGGGTAAACTGTGTAATGGGTAAACTATGTAATGGGTAAACTGTGTAATGGGTAAACTGTGTGGTGGGTAAACTGTGTAATGGGTAAACTGTGTAATGGGTAAATGGTGTAATGGGTAAACTGTGCAATGGGTAAACTTTGTAATGGGTAAACTGTGTGATCGGTAATCTGTGTGATGGGTAAACTGTGTGATGGGTAAACTGTGTAATGGGTAAACTGTGTAATTAGTAAACTGTGTAATGGGTAAATGGTGTGATGGGTAAACTGTGTGATCAGTAATCTGTGTGATGGGTAAACTGTGTGATCAGTAAACTGTGTGATGGGTAAACTGTGCGATGGGTAAACTGTGTGATGGGTAAACTGTGTGATGGGTAAACTGTGCGATGGGTAAACTGTGCGATGGGTAAACTGTGTGATGGGTAAACTGTGTGATAGGTAAACTGTGTGATAGAGGTACAGATGGAGAGTTCCTTGGAATTCATGGCTTGCTTTTTGCTCAGACGTGCACTGAGAAGCATGACCTTAAACATGTGTGTACCTTTCTAAATCATGTCTAATCAATTGAACTAGCCACTGGTGAATGCCAATCAAGTTCCGGAGACTTCTCAAGGATTTTAAAAGGACAAAACAAGGCATCTCAGCTCAAAAGTTTCATACCAAAGGGTCTAATCTATAATCTACATGTGATTTTTTCGATGTTTTCCAATTAATTTGCACAAATGTTCAAAAAACTTGTTTTTGCTTTGTTTTATCATGTGTACTGGTTGTAACTTGGTGGCAACACATAAGATATTATGTTTAAAAAACACCAAAATGTGATATTTATGTAGAGTAAACACTTTTGGGAGACTGTACAAAGAATTGGAGCCAGCCTAAATATGATTGTTGCAGGTGGCCACAATAACAAAATATGGGTTAGGGTTAACATGAATATTAAAATTGCAGTCAATGTCTCATCTTAAACAAATCCAAAATCTGATCTTCGAGATACAATTGGAATGCTTTTATAATTTCTTACATTCCACCAAAATAAAAACAACAACATAAATACCATATTTTTCCACATGTTTCACAACACAAAATATAAGGGACGATTTGGGAATGTGTTTACATTTCAGTCATCCAGGCATTCTAATCCAGAGTGATTTACCGTATTAGTTCACATTTTCACTAATTTTGTATAGATTCCAATAGATTAGTATTAATCTTAAAATGGCTTTGACACAGCTTTCGGCTTGATGTGCCTATTACTTTAAATTCATCGTTAAGTGCTTCTATCTTTTTATTGATATGCCCTACACGATCTTGTAACAGTTTGGAAAACAGCCCAATGCTTTTATCCAAAGCAATTTATAGTGGTCTGCTAATTTACAGTAGACAGTTAATACGTTTTGTAAGGGAGTAGCTCACCAGGAGAAACTGAGCCAATGAGCTGGACATCTCAAGCCCCAAATTCCCTCCCAACTAATGCCCTCCCAACCAATGCCCTCCCAACCAATGCCCTCCCAACCAATGCCCTCCCAAACAAGCCATATTGTTCTCAGTCCCCAAAGTGAACCATGAGACTCTTAAATGTTCTACGCATTTAAACCTTAATCGTAGCGACTACGAAAGATGAACTACTACAAACACCTCAGGCTGTGTTCAAAATGTAGGCTGTGATCTTGCATCTAGAGAGTAAAAGGAGGGGGGGGGTTTAAGAGTAGGTTTTTACTATCCGGTCTGGGAGGCAGCTGGAGAAAACTGCCCAATATTAAAAAGAGCCATGCTTACCCTGAAGACAGGTTGTGATGGATAACTTGTTTGTGAGGCACCGCAAGGGGATCGCCATCCATCATGTCTGTGTGTGATTGTACTCAGGAAATGCCATCCTCCTGCGGGTGTCTGTCTTCAGGGATGGAGGCAATGGAGAGACCTTTGGTGGTGCAGATGGATACCAAACAGACAGGCAGTGGGTATGTGTGTGTGTTTGGCAAGGGGCAGTGTGTGTTTGTGTATGTATTCGTTTGGCAGGAGGTAGTGTGTGGGTGTGCGTAGGCAGAGAGGCCAGGTCAGATCATCGGGAGACGAGGGGTCTCTTAGTCTGTCTGTTGTTTTCAGGAAGTTCAGGAAACCTCTCCTTTTTGTTGATATCGGATGTGTCCAGCTGCTGCTGGCGTATTCTACTGCTCGTGGACATGTTTCACGTTACGGTACCACACAAACACACACGCAATCGTGAAGAAAAGCGCTACATGTACATGAAACGCAATCTCACAGCTCAAGTCAGTGTTTTGACCGGGAGGGGAATACAAAATAAATTGATGAAGAGAATAGCGGAAAATGTCTGGTAGTAAAAAAGGTTAAGTTTAGGCCTTGCGGTTTGTTATTCAGTGTATCAACAAACGCTAAAAAATGGCAGCAAATACATAAACATTTTCATTCATGCATTCAAACTCACAATGTTTGAAGAATAGGTCGACAAAGGCGGTTGCTTATTTTGCTTTATTTTTTTCACACTAAAAAGTAACCACATTATGGCTTCTTGGATACTGCGTTGCTAGGGTCAGTCTCCCTCGGCTCAGCGCACTCAACTCCTGACCTGCCCGCTCCATTCCCACATAGAGGTCAGCTATGTTATGGCTAATGCCTAAACACCGCAAGCAGTAAAGCCAGCACCTGCTTTATAAGGCACAGAGAGAGATACAATTTACCCCACATGTGCCATGGGTTGATTCTGATTGGCTGTTACTCATGTTCTGGGCTGGGCTGTTGCTGGGTCCAAAGCGTGACAGCAGAACTTCACAGTGCTTAAACCAATCAGCCGTAACATTATGACCACTGACAGGTGAAGTGAATGGGATATATTAGGCAGCAAGTGAACATTTTGTCTTCAAAGTTACGACATAAATAGAAGAAGCATCTCAGTGCACAAAACTAACCTCGTTATGTATAATTGAAATAGATTATGGGTATTGTTCAAGTGTACTACTATGTAATTCGCTATCATGTACATATAAGTGTACCAATATATTCTGAATTAGGACATACTGATGTATAGTTATGGCTATTTAAGTAGTATTTAAATACATTTATCGAAGTAAAGTACAAAATAAGAGGTTCTAAATTAAAAAAAATTAAGTATACGGTTTTTCTGGCATAAGCCAAAAAAAGTATTATTAAAAACAGTGAGTTTTATTGCCATGTTTTTGTACATTTTAGTGAATTTAGGTAATGAGGAGGTGGGAAGAACAGCACACACACACACCAATTCTATCTGTTCAGAAACTCTTATTCCCAAACCCTTAAAACAGCACATTTCAAAAGATTCAAATTCACATGAACACTTTTTATGCTAAATACTTCCTTTCTGACTCAACCCAGCAGGAGAGCAGAGCGTACAGTGAAGTGGTTTGCTTCCTAGTCTGGCGTACAGTGGGGAATTAACTGTTTCCACTTCTATGTGAAAATCACCTTGAGAAGTTCAAAGACCCATTGATGTTTTACACAAAAATGCAAATATTTAACTGTAGCAACATCTGGTAAAAGTATGCGACTGTTGAAAGGAGTTAGCACGTTTCTGGGTGCACACAGTTTAACTTGAAATGCGATTCCAATGGTTATGCCTGATGCACCAATGACTTCTGTTCTTATCTGCAATTTTAATTACGATGTGTATCTTAATGCCAAGAGTTGTTGTTCCCATTGCAAGGGAATGTTCGGACCAGCATCCAAGTGACAATTAATCTTGACAAAGTTTCAAATGAACCCTTCCCACAACCCTTTCTATTCATTTATCATGGCTTTGCCTCAACGCAGCAGTAACTCATTGGTGGATTTGGAACATCTCACCAAGCTGTTTTTTCCTATGATAGGAAATACCCAGTTCGAGCAGATACCACATGTCCCGATGGGTGAGCTGTGTTGTCCCTGGGTGTTTAGGGGAATGCACTTCTGTGTATCATGTTTATTCGAAGCACAGCTGTTTTGGGTTTAGCTAAGCACCGGCATAGGTTAGTTAATAAGTGGGCTATTTAAGGTCCCTGATTAGTTTCACAAGTGCTTGTTATTAATATAATGTTACGTGTAGTATGTGGGAGTGCCATCATTTAAAGTGACTCTGATTGAACACAAATAAAGGTCAGCTGTTTCTTAGTTGCATCTCAGAGCAAAAGCCATGGTCCGCAAAGAGCTTCCAAAGCATCATTAAAGAAGCTGCTGGAATTTCAGGCAAGTACTGGCTGTGCTACATGTGACAACAATCTCCCTTGTTTTTCATATGTATTTGCTATGGGGTAGGGTGGCAAGACGACATTTTCTTACGAAGAAAGACATCAAAGCCTGCCTAAAGTTTGCAACAAAAAAAACGTCTCCCAAAAGCATGTGGGCAAATGTGTTATGGTCTGATGAAACCACGGTTGAACATTTTGGCCATAACTTCGAAAGGTATGTTTGGCGCAAAAACAACACTGCACATCACAGTGAAGCACGGTGGTAACAGCGTTGTGATTTGTTTTGTTTTTTAGCTGGAACCGGGGCCTTAGTCAGGGTGGAGGGAATTATGAACAGTTCCAAATACCAGGCAATTTTGGCACAAAAAGAGTGTTGAAGTGAGTGTCTTTGTATAGTCGTGCACTGTGTTCTTTGTATACGTTTTAGTCGCTTTGTGTAAGTGCACTTTTGTTTACGTTTCAGTGTTTTATGTACGTTTTCCGTGTCGGTGTTTCGTGTTTGTTCTATAAGGATTTAAAATAAACATCACAAACGGGTATAGATATGCTCTGCCAGTGGCTCTATGCACTTCACCCAAAAGGATTACGTGACACCACACTACAGCACACTGTGAATATTTCTGTTTTCTGTAAACAGAGAGATTGTGTGTTTTCCCAAAAAGCTCTAATTTGGTCTCATCTGTGCACAGAAGTGTCTTCCAAAGGCATTGTGGTCGGTTCGAGTTTGTTTTAGCCAATTGCAGTCAGGTTTTCTCTCAGGAAGTTCTCTCAGCATGTCTTTCTCTCAGCGGTGGTAGAAGACCCTCCTGGGGTACTACCATCCAAACCCCTTTAAATGAGTTGGCAACAGATGCTGCTAATAGAAACTCTAATACCTCGTGACTGAAGGTCAGTGTGAATCTGTGTGGCAGTTGACTCAAGTTCCTTCTCCACCATCCAAACAATATTCTGCCTTGATTCTCCATTTATTTTTCTATGTGACCTTTAGTGAATCACTTTGTAATATATGCGTTCAAAAATGGTAATCAATTCGTTTTGCCTTCGAACGATCATCAAAAAGAGCCTTTGAAAAAAGAACTGTTTGCAAACGATCACTTTTCTATAAAATACTTGTCTCTCTATCCAAAATGCAAGATAGCGCTTAATTTTGCGCACATGCACGTATACACGGATACTGCCCTGAGACAGTACCCCATACACACACACACATGCGTGCGCGAGCCTGACGTATGTGTTTCCTCTCCAAGATTGTTTTCACTACAGGGCAGGTGGTGTTTCAGTGTGTCCCTCCACTGGGGAAGAATAAGCCCAGGATAAAGCCTTTTTAAACAGTTTTCAATGAAAAGGGCAGGATATTGTCGAATTGCATGATATTTGGAGAGATATTTTGCTCAGGCGACTCTGAGGTGTTTGTTGTTCCAGTGTGTTCATGGGAAGTGCAGGCCTGTCTCGGTGTGAGCGGCCTGGTTGCCAGTGGCTTGATTATTCTACAGAGAACTGTTTACGGCTAGAGTCCTGCTGTCCCACAGCTGCTTTGTCTATCTCCCAAATAGATCTGTAATATCCAGTTTTTCCCCTGGCTCAGATGGCAAAGGGAGACATTTGGAATTGAATTCTTGGTTCAATTCAATCAAACCCTCATTGCCATACTTTATTTTTGCTTTATCTTTGGAACTAGACAGCTTGTTTTAAATGTCGCCAATGGGGTTGTTCAATTGGTACATTTTGTATAGCTCAAACGGTTGGCACATTGTCTAAGAGGGTTTTCATGTGAGTTGCAATGAAGAAAGCCGCGAGTTCATGCCAATGTGAAGACTGTCAGTGGAGGAAGCTAAACTGTTAGCCACAGCACGTTAACGTTGGTTTCGTCCACAGACACGAATCTTGACCAACAAGGTGTTGCTATGTTTTCTACTCTGTTTCCATCTTCCTTTCCTAAACTCTTCCTCGTATGTTTTCTTGCTATTCTCAACCACTGTTTTCCATTATTGTCTGGGTGTGAGTGTGTGCCAAATTCTTCAGTCTTACCACATTGTGCCTTGAGAGTCCTATCTTCTCTATCTGGCCATAATCTTGCTAAAACAGGAATTTCTCTGGAATTTGCCAAGCTAAATTAACATTCCCAATGTCTTTCATAGTTCCTGTGCGGACACTTCCTTATTACCGCTTGACATTATCACCTCCTTCAGCAGTGATGGAAATATGTTTTGATTTAATTGTGTGTGTTTGTGTGTGTGTGTGTGTGTGTGTGAGAGAGAGAGACTGTTGTGTCTGCATGCCTGCATGTGTTTGTGTGAAGCTCAGTTTGTTTAAGAGTGCACATGTGTGTTACAGGCAGTCCCATAGCAGCTAAATGGGGTTGTAAATCCTCTCTCTCCAGGGTAATGTTACCTAGAGCACAAACGGCACAGAACTATCAGTCAAGAAAGAGGAAAGTGTGGAGAGGGATATTATCGCAGTCATTAGGTACAGAACAATTACCCGCTGTCAAGCTCTGTGAACATACCACGGTAAAGGCATGGGGAAACGGCACCTACCATCAACCAATCCCTGCCTACTGAAAGATGTGAAAAAGAACAGAACGAACCACCAGTCAACATGAATCAAACATGAATGTGTACAAAACCGACCCACAGCAGCACCTTTTTTGAAGAATATATGCTTTGCCTACATGCTATGTACCTCGCAAGCACCTTGCACATTAAAATGTATCCCGTTCACAGTGGATATTTTGACAGGATTCGGTAAATAATTTAGATCGGGTAAATAATTTGTGGAAGAAAAAAGGGAAAATTCCGATTATGTATGGGCAGACTTGGAAGGCTCAAAGGTTGTTTTTGAACGCAAAATTGACAATTATTCTAAAACAGATGGTCCTTGAAGTGCTTGTGAATTGGATTATCTCTTCAGCGGAGTCTGTAATGAAAGAGGAATGATTTGAGTAGGTAATTATGTGAAGGCCATTTTGAATTATTACCCACAAAACAAAAGACAGAAATCTGCTGCCACGTAGGAGAAACAAAGGAAAGCTCTCGAGAACAATCGTGCTGAACGATGGGCTCTGTTCCGTATAGCGCTTTAGCCTGAGTCATTTTCATTCAAAGTAAAGGATTTCATTGTTACATATAATTGTTAACTGCTCCTCAAAATGAATAATGTCACTTTGTTTTTGATTCATATGGATTCATATTGACAGAGTTCCTTGTAAATGCTTAGATTTTAATTTAGTCACATTGATGCGGTCTAATGTCTTAGTCTTATAAAGTATTGTCTGTGGGGGACTGCAAATGAGTCCTAAGAGAAGTAAGACACAACTGTTTTGATGCAGTGAACTATTTATCTTCACAAAATGGTTCCCGCAGCAGCTGTCAAGACAAAACACTGTTACGATGAACAGTCTCATGATTATCAACTCTCTGTTCAATTACAAAATGATCTATTGCAACCGCAGTCATCTGATAAAAAGCGCTTTACAGCTGTACATCAGTTTGACAACCTGGCTGTGTACTGGTCTGGTGTGAAGTATTTTCAGTGGTTTCAGTAGGACTGAGATATGTAAACCATATTTGTATTTTGTTTAAAGTGGGTCCAAAGCTTGACTACATTGAGAAATTCCCATGTATTTACTGTTTACTCTTATTTATTTTATTTGCGCAGTAACCTAAACTAGATCACATTGGTCATTTATAGCACTGACCTGGTAGCAAATGTGGTTAACTGCCCCTCTGACTTGTCTGCTCAGGGATGTGACTGTGCCCACATCCCAGGGTGTCTTGTGGGACAGTGGGGCAGATCACTGGCAAGATGAGGATGTGTGTTTTTGAATGCTGTATGATGTTGAATGATATGCCGTTTTTGTTCTTCTCTGTGGTCCGCACCTCCTTATCTTCTATGGTGAGATGAGACTCTGTTGATATGGTGCATCTGATTGATTCTGTCAGTCACAGAGAAAATCCATGTAATGGTTTACCCACTCCAACAAACAAAGCCCAATCCAAACTACATTCTTCTAATACACAGACAGCCACCAAAATAGACCGAAACAAACCCACAACTACACAGGCGACACAGCTTTCCTGTCTTTCAATCCAGATAGAACGAATTGATTGGACCTATAGCTCTAGCATTGACATACTGATTACAGAATGAGATGCATGTTCAATACTGGCCGCTATCTAAATCTCAGCGGCGTCACAGTGGAGATGAATTAGCAGTGTGTTGGATACATTTCCTGTTGCGATCTTCAAATGGGCTCTTTCTCAATCTGTCCGTATCGGTTTACAGAGACGCCGGTCCAATGCTTTGAAGGCCGGTCTGGGCAGGGGAAATGCTAGAAGCCCTTCTGTAGTCAGGAAAGCAAAAATACCCTGTGGAGTATTCTATTTACAACTGATAGAGAGGAAGAACAGCATTCGGCTAACAAAAAGTTGTGAAATCATCTGAGTTGTAACACCACCGTTCCCCAACACAGAACAATGACATTCTGGCTCCTTTGGTAATTTCCTGTCAACATGGCTTGTGTCTGGTGCACTTGCTCGTTTCAGTTGGGATCAATCAAAGTACTTACCTGTGTAGCATATGGGGGCGCGCTCCTCTGTCGGTTGGCTTGTTGTGTTTTTGGAATGTAATTGGGTCGTTATCTCGCACCATGGAGCGTGCTTACTGTGGCGCACCCACTTTGACTGGGTAACATGTGTCGCAGCTCCGAATCACTGCTTGTAGAGCAGTTAATGTTGCACTGAAAGTAGCTTACTCAATGCCGAGCCACTCTTCACAGAGGAACAGCGAACCAATTAATTGAATGTCAATGTACATTTTAATTGTTGTCATTTTAGCACGCCCAGCAAACAGGAAACTTGACGTTCCAGATAAATCATTAAGACTGTTTGCTGGGTTATAGCAGTTAATTGACTCTGCCTTATTTGGTATGTTACCCCTTCACTACGAAAAGTATGCATAACTCTTCCTTTAAATGCAATACAGACACAACACGTACCCATTAGTTTCCTCTTACCTGGCAACCAAACAATTCCTTGTGGGCACGGATTTGTTGGACAACATACCTTCTAGTTGTGTTAGCGTTTAGAAGCGATGGCTGACATGGCTAAACCAAACCGTGTGTAGGAGATGTGGAGCCATGTAAACAGAGGAAGCAGAGTAATATTGTGTGTACGTGTGTGTGTGTGTGGGCACTTCAAAGCTTTGATGTCGGGAGCTCCTAAGCGAGGGCGACTAGAGGTCCAGGCTAATGGGACGCCATAGAGAGATGAGAGAAACTGTGGCTGGCTGATACAGCGTGTGTGTGTGGGAGTAAATTCATGTTTTGTTTTTTGAACACAGTGTGTGTGTGACCTACCACTGGTTTGTGGAAATACAAATCTGCTGGTTGCTTCAGAGTGTGTAAGTATAAAACATGGCTTGACACTAGACACGCACTGGTTGTGTATGCATGTGAAAAACCCCAGGTTATCTCTGTAGTCTGATTCTAGTCTGATTGTAAATCCGATTATCCTATACCAATCCACACAAAAAATACAAACGGGTGGTGATGATCAGTGCTCTCTGTATAGTATAAATGCTTTATTAAATAAACATAATGACAATCATAAAAAGAACATTTCTGTACAAAGCCCCCAAAGCAACAATAAGGTCCAACCAATGTCATTGTACTCCGCTCCTCGTGAGCTTTAGCCCTACCCTTGCCTAAACGGGGGTATTTGGACCCCTTTGCCCAAGTCAAACTGGGTCACTGTTTTGTATCTGTGATTTGATATGGACTCTCCGAAGGCAAGCAGGATTGCGGAAGCTCCAAGGCACTTGGAAAAGAGTCAATGGGGTCCAGTGATGGGAGCCTCTGGGAAAGGATTAGAAAAATGAAGTGGAAAGGTGATGGGAGGAAGGGGAGAGTCTTATCCCCACCCCCTCCCTCCCCCACCAACCTGGGTCTGTCGGCCAGCATTCGCCCGGGTCCAGTCCAGCACACACAGCCACATCCGTTTGTGAGCGTGCGTGCGCGGTGTTTGACAGTGTTTTTGTGTGCACGTATGCTCTGTATGCGATAGAGCGACTGGTGTGTTTGCGAGTAAGAAGTCTAAATACTGAGGAAAGATTTTATGGTTCTATTTCCATGACCTCACAACGACAGTACCCAGTGTGTGTTTTACCTCTCACAAAAAAACTGGGTGCTGTGATAACTCCAGCTTTGGCGTGATTATGCAAAATGAAGTCAAAGGGTGAATGAAAGAGCAAAAATTGTCCGAGGTGGCGAAAACGACTGAAAAACGATGACACATTGAGACTTCAGACGCAGCTAGAAAATGCTGTCCTTCCATTGGTGTTTCCTCCACCAACCGGTGACTTAAGGTTCAGATATGTGTCTATTGTCCAGTCAATGTCCTAAAAAAATGATTAAAAAACTCCCAACATCCTCTGAGAGAATTGGATATAGGATGTAATGCTCCAATGATTCATATTTCGTCCATCCACTCCTCTCAGTTTTAATATTTAAGTCTGTTCAATCTGCTTTTCCCTGCAATCCATAGGTTGCACCGACCAAAACGGTCCTTCCTGTAACCTCTTTTCACCTAGCCACAGATTACAGGAAACATTACCTTTGACCTTCTCTTTGACAGCAGCAGCATTCTGCGACTAAATCTAACAATAAACTTGCTTTCTGTCTTCGTGTTGAAAACAGAGCTTTTTAGGAACCCCCCTCTTCCCGTGTAATTTTCTTTATTAGCATTCACATGCTGGCAACGGGAAAGAAAACAGAAAGATCGAAACAAGAAAAGTACAGACTCCAAAGACGGCGCAGTGTCTAAAAATACCACAGACTTGTCAGAAAACAGGGTAGAAGACTGAGCCTGACGACTCACTGAGATACAGGAGTCTAACTGAGCAAAAATGCTTCGTAAAAGAATTTACTTCGCTAGGATCTAGGCCACCGTGTCCACGTGACAGAGAAACACACTTCCTAAGCGTTCCACGATCTTCTGCCACTGTCTTTATCAGTGAGTTTAGCTTACCATCTACTCTGTTTAAAAACTAGACCTTTAGAAAACTAGGACATATTTATAAGCGTATTCAGCTGTTTTGGACAATATGTATTTGCAGATTGATATGTGATATTTGATTCAAATCCCCATTGGTAATGGAACAGTTCGCTAAAGGGAAATCCCAAGTTCTTTACTCACTAATTCTGCTCTAGACGACACCACCCTAAACAGAACCACTTTGAGTGATTCAAAACAAGGTTCAGGTGAGCAGCAGTTAGGTAGGAGATGCACTGTTCGTTTTTTTTCAATAGGCTAGTAGCACATGTCACTCCTGTTCTGTCTTGTAAACCAATGATACGTTTTAAGACTGGTTTTCAGAAGGAACATTTAAGATGGATAATCATGTGACTTGTATTCCCTTAAAAAAGGGTAGATTCCTCCAAATATCCTTCCATCTGGCAGGTGTAGAAAAATAAGTTCCCGGCCCGAGCAAACCAAAGAGGACAAAGGAGATGATAATCTCCTCAAAATGGCTGCCCCTCTCCTTTTCTCTTCCCCTTCTCATCTTTCTCCTCAGGCCTCGGTGCAGCAGCGCTGCTGGTTGAGCTTCACCTTGTGCTTAAGGCCGTCATACAGCTCGAAGTTGTAGTTCTCCAGTGTGGTGGAGCTACGCGACGACAGTCCGCTATAGGAGCATGTGCAGTAGAGCAGGAGGCCGGCACAAACAGCGCCCAGCACCACTCCTAGGGAGGACATGACAATTATGGTGACCAGGATGGGGTCCAGCGTGTACAGCCACGAGTTGTCCTTCTCCGCAGAGGAGGAGACACGCGTCACCGGCGACCCCAAGGATGGGACTACCGTACTCCACTCGTCTGAGTGTCCCCAATCTGGTCAGAAAAGGTGGAAAACGAGGATTGTGGAGAGAAAGAGAGAGACATTCAGGAGAGGCGAGACAGAGGAGGAAAGAAAAGAGGAGGAAAGAAAAGCATTTTTAATAAATATACTTTTTTTACATTTTGACAATGTAGGTGGGATTGTTGCTGTTAAACTTTTCACGGATGGAGTCAACTTACCCTGATTTACGGGGTCTCTGTTCACAAGTTTCCCTTCTCCAAGTTCTTTTCTAATATCTACAAGAGAGTATCAAAGAAACATAAACATAAAAACGTTTTCTACATTACCAGCAATACAAAATATTTTATCCAAACATTTTCCTCGGGTGAACTGAACATTTCTCAGGATTACAATGGAAGTCCATAGTTTTATGCATTTTTCTCCTAGAGCGATAAAAGGCTTAGAGTCCATTAAGGGCAGCTACTGCTTTTAAATAAAATGTGCAAACATTGAGGTATAAGGTTTTTACCAGACAGTGACATTATACAATATCTTAAGTGGTCTATTCATGTCGAACCAGAACAGGTTGGGTCTGCTAATCTAATGGAATACATACATAAAGTTAGCATATTGTACAGACACACACACAACTACAGACACAAACAGAACAATGTAGAAAAATATCCCTTTATTATCACAGATCGTACTATATTGATTACATTCATGTGGCCAATTAAAACACACTGCCAACATATAGCATACAAAGAGGTGCAAAGTATCAGCGAACAATTTCATCAACACCAACATCATCATTATTTAGATTATGTCAAGCTCAAAACACACAAGATCATCACACAGTTCCCTTCTGGCTACCAAACGATATTCTTGATTAGTTGAGCGGAGTGCTGCGTTTGTCGTTGCAAACACTCGCACACATCAAATCCATTACTGCTTCCATCATATTCACGCCGCTGTTGGAATTAATGTTTACACAACGCACATTAGTTCTCCTTGTTTTTCTAGCCAAGTACTATTTAGGTAGGCAGCTGTTGAGATTCGTTTAAGTCTGACCTCGAAAAGTTAGTTTTAATGTAGAAATGGCGTCTCTTGTTTGTACACCAATGCCACCATAAGTGAACGCTGTGAGTGTGCATGATATTCAACTTTTTTTTAAGAGCCAGGCAAAAGCCACGTAACAAAGTTTTTCTCACCATAGATACAACCAGATGATAAAAGAAGAACAGCTCCAAAAATAAAAATGCTGCTAGTCGATACAGGTTGGTTGTTTGATGTGACTGAGTTAGCTGAACTTAGTTAGCCAGCCTGCATACCAATCACACACAACCGCTCATTTTAAATTGAAACTGATTTAAATTTTTGTTCCAACATGAATAAACTGCAATTCAGGTAGCAAAATGATTTCCTATTTAGTTTGCCACCTGTAAATTACTTAATGTGAAAATACATAATGGGAACTGTTTACATTTCTGTAACCAGGAAGTATTTTTTCTTACTCCAACACAGATTTTGTCTATAATGTAATCTAAAGTTTCCAAAGTCTACATTAAAAGGTCCAAATCTGGATTTTCATCAATGTCAAAGCTCTTGAACAATTGGTTGTTACAAAACTTGTTTTTAATAAACATACATAACAAATTAATACAATTTTGTTGAAAAAATAAAGTGCCTTTTGCATTCAATACTTTAACAACAAGTGCAAGTGTCAAAAAATATTTAAGTGTGTGCATTTATCAACTAAACAAGAGGTAGGCCAAAAGAACAGTTTGCCGTTCAAAATGTGTGTGTTTTGTTTCATAGTGCCGTTTGACATTTACACTCTTAACAACTCCAACTGACTCGTTACAAATCAATCAGAAAGGCGTCCTGCTGGATTGGGGCAAAATGAATGCATACATCTCTGTCCAATCATCTTTGAAAACTCAATTTTCTTGGTCAACTTTTCTTTTTCTTGAAACTGACATCCTCACACATCCAAATTAATGCTCGCTGTTTTAAAATGTCGCCCGATTATCCCGCCGGTTACCTCAAACTGGTTGTAATGACACAATGTCACGCAGGTAACATTTAAATATCTCGCATTCGCTTTCATTTCGGACCTCGCCAAAAATACATAAAAAACAAAACAAATGTTTTACAAGTTTAACATGCGTTTATCAAAGAAGGAAATCCATACATTTAATCCCTTACACACAACTAGTGCTCTTGAAATACTAAATGGAAGCGGGTCCGTATTAAATTACCTCCCGGTCCGGATGGGTCACGACATTGAGAAGTGGTTTTCAAGATGAATAATGGCATGTTTTTACATAAATATACATTGAGATTCTATTTTAATGTATTAAACTTAACATAAAAGTAATAAGGCATGCAAGCTAGCACTGTATCTGTATACTGATTGATTGACCACTCGCAACTAATTTACAGCATTCAAATTTCCCGCCTGCCTTATTGCATAGTTATATACCAGTACGTATCAGAATTATGACTGATGGTAAACGGTCGTAGACTTCCGTTCAAACTCCCAAAACTGGATCCGGTGTTGTTTTTGAAACTTTTACCTTTTTAAAGTGTGTGTGTGTTTGTGAGCAAAAATTGGCATTCGTAGAGAGGTGGTAAGTGCTTGGCCAGGAACACCGCTTTAACCGGAGCGATCAACGAGACAAGAATCATATAAATTATCACCCAAGGCATGTGCTGTTATCTGCTGGTGTGTGTGCTTGTGTTAGACAGTATTGTGTGGATACGAGTGCTGGCATTCAACATGCATGTGTGTTTCTCAGTGTGTCTGTGTGTGTGCGCGCAGGAGAGAAAAGTGCTTACTCCGGCTTTAATAAATGTTATCGCTCCATTACCTAATTAGAGTTATTAAGAGCTTGGAGTGGAGCTACATTGAGGTGGACAGAGTGGAGGGACCCAACCCCCGGTTGATTTGAAAGCACATTGCAAGAGGGTGCCAAAAAAAACTGATGCTTCCGTGGAGAAGTACAGCTGGAGTGGCTGATGCGGGTGCGTACGTACTTATCGCACTCAGTGGATGACTTTGCGGCCTCCAGATAGTGGCTTCCATAGAAATGTTCCATTTAATAACGCACAGGCTCTGCTCTAACCTGTAGACGTGTAGTTGTCCGACTTAAAGGGACACTTTACTGGAGAATTTAATGTTCAGATAGGCTCAGACCTGGAAACTGGTTTTATGTGGAGATGAGTTCACCTCCGTTGTGATTGGAAAAAAAGGCACCATCATTTACTTGTATTTTTTTGGAATGATCTCCTGCGATATTAGTCTACTTTGTTGCTAGAAAATAAATAAAGATATCAGACATAGTTTTGGTTAAAGGGGCAGGTATAAAATTTAACAATCTCTGGAGGAGAAATAACACCCACATAACCCCTTTTAGAGTATCCTAGATGCCATATGTGCTACCTTGGACAATAATTAGGCCTAGTCACAGTTTCCCACGTCTCTTCGCAGTCTTTGTAGAATTGTGGTTCCCCTGAATGTTCTAATAAGGAATTAGACCTGGCATCAATCTAAAGGCCTTGTCTGTTACTGGTTTTCATAATGTTTTTTGACTGTTGTTTCAAGAGCACATGGAAAGAAGAGAAAATAATAATGGCTTCAAGCTGTTTTGAGTGTTGCATAGAGTTGGATAGTAAGCTGATGTGCCATAAAGCGGTTTTGGCACCCCCTACGTGAGACCTCATATGGGTTCATATGGGTTCAGGACAGATCACAGATTTCCCTTCAGGTCAGAGAGAAGGATACACAAACAAACTCTTATAACACTGATCACAAGGAGATGTGCACAGTGTCCCGGATAATAATTCATATCCCTGTTGAAGTGTTTTTCAGGATAAGCCGTTCATGTGCACTTTTTATATCCCACTCAGCAGTTTTCTCTGAAGAGTATTTCTATTTTAACATAGATTACATGAAACGGTGACAGTCCTTGCAGAAGGTTCAGAGATGGGCAGTGTTTGCATGTTTGACATATGTGATCTTTATATACTTTTGAGGAGGCTGTAATTTTGCGGAGGCTGTACAGTAAGATATGTTTATAACAAGATACACTATATGACCAAAGGTCATACGCCCATGGAGCTGTGATCCTTTTTGCAGCTATAACAGCCGGCAATTTTTTTCAGAAGGCTTTGCACAATAATTTGGAGTGTCTCTGGAAATTTGTGGCCATTCAGACAAATGAGCATTTGTTAGGTCAGACATGGATGTTGGACCAGAAGGCCTGGCTCGCAATCACTGTTCCAATTCATCCCAAAGACGATCAATGGGGTTGAGGTCAGGGCTGGAACTAAGGGCCTTAGCCTAAACCCTGAAACACAGCCCAAGACCATTATCCCTCCTCCATCAAACTATGCTTTCTAGTAGGTAGTGTTCTCCTATTATCTGCCACAACCAAACTTGTCCACCATACTGCCAGATAATGAAAGCGAGATTCATCACTCTATAGATGAATATAGATGCTCCCGAGTGCTTAACACCACTCCAGCCAACACTTGGTATTGAGCATGTGAATGTGAGGCTTGAGTGCAGCTGCTCGGCCATGAAAACTCATTTTGTGAAGCTCTCCACACATAGTTCTTGTGCTGATGTCGCTTTCAGAGGCTGTTGAAAACTCTGTGGTGATTGATGCAACAGATGATTGTTACGCACTCGGTTGTCCCACTCTGTGAGTTTGCGCGGTCTACCACTTTATAGCTGGGCTGCTGTTGCTACTAGATTCTTCCACTTCACAACTATAGCACTTACAGTTGACCGGGGCAGATCTATTAGGGTAGAAATTACAATAACTGACTTGTGGCAAAGCCTACGGGAGTGCTTTAAAGTCACTGAGCTCTTCAGTATGGCCCAATGTACTGGTGTTGTTTGTCAATGGAGATTTCATGGCTATGTGCTGGATTTTATGTGTCTGAAACACTTGAAGTCTATAATTAGTAGGGGTATTGACATCATTTTGGTCTTATAGTGTTTAGATTCAGTATTTTCAAAATATTTTGCAACCATCCTGAAAATAATGTGGTTTTAACGAACTATTTTTTGCAATTTAGTGTTTTTGTTTCCAGAGAAACCAGATATTCAATGCATTAACCTAAAGGAGATTAACTCCCATATTTCAAAAAAGAACTGTTGGCAATAATGTTGTTGAGCTTTAGATGGTCCTTGCACATTTATTTGCATGTTAAAAATGTGAAAATACTGTTATTTAAAATAAATACAAAACCTTGTTTTTGGGATATTGCGTAATTGTACTGTCATTTAATACTGTCTTCGGTCGCCGTCCATGGATACTGGTGTGCATGTTAACGTGGGACATATGAAAAAAAATGCCTTTTCCATTAGGCTTTTGGTTCTTATTTTTCAATTGACAACAAGGAACAAGATATCTGGGTGGAGGTGTTAAATAAAATGGAGTGGATCTAATTCGTTGACATAACCAATCAAACCTGATAACGTAGGAAAGAGCATTAATTGTGATTAATGCTAACAATATAAGGAAGTATGGAGGGGGCTAGTAGCTAGTATTCCAAAAGCAAAATGTTGGGTTTCTGGAACAAAAAATAACAATAATTTTACTGCGTGAATGAGATTGATTCCTCACATGAACAGACGTGACCCAAAAACATCAACTTTACATTACAACATGCTTTCTTGCATTGCAATATTTGTCTTATACTGGAAATAACCTGGCCCACTGATAATACCAATGAAACAAAATCAACAGTGTCTTTAACATTGTTTACTTCAGTAATTGCAACCCAGACAGGCTTATCCTGAGGCAAAATATTCAGAACGAAATGACTCCTAAGGACGAGCTCCTGTCTCTGTCTCTTTCCATCTTGAGTTTTTCCGGAAGAGCTTTTAGTAGGACAGCCTTTCTCTGGGGTCTAGTTCTGTTTGTGGTCAGGCAGTGCAGTTTCACATGGCTGAACCGATACACCCACACCGGGCTGGATGGTTAGCCCAGGCTGAGTATGTCCATACTGGGGTGATTCAAAGAGGCCGAGGGGGAACTGGATCTAGCAGTCCTATAAGGCTGTATTGGTGGGTTGGAAACAAACCCCTTGCATATTTCGCTAGCCTCATCTCTCTTGGACTCATCTCGAAGTGGGCAAACGCCAACCATTGACTCCCTCATTAAAACGGCATCAGAAAATACACCCGAGGTAAAGTCTACGATTGTTTGCCCCCGAACTTCTGCTGCTGATAAAAGCAGGACAGGAAAAGAAAATATCACTCTCTTTAACACTCTTGTTCCTTTTTTCCTGTTCCAAGGGGCAACTATCATTCGTGACATCAAATGGGGAGTGGTTTGGCATCAATTCCTTCCTCTTCCCTTTCAGCAGAGAGCATGTGATTGGTAGCCGTGGCTGTCGAGCCTCACAGTGAGCACAGGCTCCGTCCCAGGAGCGGCCGACACCGGGTTACTCTCCGAGCACTGGGTGTAATGAAAGTACTGGGATTGGCTGTGGTAGGCGACCGAGAGTTGGCTCTTCTTCACCGCCAGCCGTCGCCTACGGCAACAGAGCACCTGGACCAAGATGGCTGCCGCCAGTAGAAGAAGAGCACCCGCGGCCGCCACCAGGTAGTACCAGTGGGTGGGTATGGGTGGCAGCGCCAACGTGTCTACCGTGGGTTTGCTCCCTTCAGGAACACCTCCCCCTGGTGGAGAAATAAGGAATAGTTTGGCTCAAGGGGGGTGTGGAGGGGGCAGGTTGAGGGGGAGAGAATGCAAGCAAGGCAAATCCAACGGACAGGAATTCTTTTAGTGCATATCTTTTTGGGACAGGAATTCTTTTAGTGCATATCTTTTTGGGACAGGAATTCTTTGAGTGCATATCTTTTTGGGACAGGAATTCTTTGAGTGCATATCTTTTTGTTCGAGTATCATTCTTCTCCCCTGTGGTTTTTCATCACATCAACAGCAGGCGTACGAGATCATAGGCATGCACAAGCATGCTGGCTGAATACCAAAGTCTTCATCACAGGTAATGGCCAAAATAAATCAAATGCATCCCCTCTTTTTTGGATGTTATGATTGAAGCTCGGTTTCACTTGATGGCGAGAGTGGTGATTTTCACACCAAGAGCGCAAATAGCGTGGTGAGGGATTTGCAATTAGTCTGGCAGGTTGAACTGATCCAACACTCCAAACGAAGCTCTCATTTAATAACTTGGTGTGAAAAGAAGTGTGGGATAATTAGCTTTGCACAAACGCCTCGCGCGCACGCACACACAAGCGCACACAATCGGTGGGCCGAGACGTCTGAACATTGTTCAATACTGATCAGCTTAACAACGATCTGGCAAGTTTGAATCCAGTCGAACCGTAATTTGTTTTTAAGCTTTCTGGTGAATTTGTGATTGAAATTGGAGGGGTCATGATACAAGGTGTGAAAAAAGTTTACCTGTTATGATTCAGATTTCAAAAAAAGACTTGTGAAAGAATAGTAATGTGAAAAATCAATGACTAGCTACTACTTCCTGTTGTTACAGAAAGTTCCAATGCTACATTGGCAGGTTATAAGACTTCAATGATCTGGAACGTTCTCTCATGAATTTGGTGATGACAATGTGTTTTGGTAGGTTCTTGAGAGTCGAGCCCTGTTCTGTCTCTCTCTTCCTTTGCCAGATCTTTCCTCTTTAAACCCCCAAAATTTCTCAGTTCTCAGCCCCAAAACAGCTTGTCTAATCCTCTGAACCTTCTAAGACATTTGCCCTACAATTCATCCATGTCTGGTATGTCAAACAAAACCCAATATAAGCACTCAAAACCATTGACACAATAACGGTTTGCCTAGAAGTTACGATCTGTAGCTAAGCTTAGAAAAAAGTACCAAAATCTGCTCAAAGGCCAGACACTGAGATGGAGGCATAGAGAGAATCAGAGGGGAAGAGACATAGACAGAGAGAATTGACAGAGAGTACTTGACCGTGTCACATAATTACTGAGTGAAATGGTGCGTTCACCTGCCACTCCTCTGTGTACATGCTCATTAGAAAGAGCTGAGAGGAGGAGAGTGACACAAGCGTCGCAGCCCAGTCACTCTATCTGATTACTTTTCACCAAACAGAGTGTTGTGTGTGTGTGTGTGCCTCGGTGAAGGAAGAAATTGCATACACATCACAACGCAAATTCCCAAGCTCTTATCTTATTGGAACTAGCAGCCAGAAACACTATATCAAGCAATAACATCAATCCCCTATAGCTTGCCCAATATTTTTCCTGGAGGCGGTTATTTTAAACCATGGATGTCAAAGCAATAGGCGGAATATTTTCTTTAATAAACCGTGTCCGGTTGGAATCAGAGATCGGATGTCGGTTGATGATTTCTGGGTGCTTATGATGACTTTGGGAATCGTTTGTCGATAAGGTAGCAGTGATCAAGCAGCAAATGCGTCTCTCGCAAAGTCACGGGCCATTTGTCTATTAGTGAAACTGGGCTGGTCACATTGGCGCCATCAAGCAAGTTCACATGAGCCAAAGCTGTATTGCAGAGCAGCGAGCAAGAAGCAGAAAACATACAGGTAGCAAGTGATATCGCTAATTGTTTTTAAAGGTGGCAAACTCACCTGTTATGCCGGTAGAGATGGCAATGAAGGGTTCTAAAGGGGAACAAGAACCAAAGAACATTTTACTATATATGCATTTCCTACTTAGCTTCATATTTAATATGGGTGGTTTAAACCTTGAATGCCAATTATATGTCAGTTACCGCAACATTACTTTCATAATTGCGTTGGTAAAACATTTATAATAGCAAGAAAGCGCCTTGGGTATTTGCAGTAACTGACGGCCAATGATTTTATCAGGCTAATCAAGTTGAACCGTGCATAAAAACAACCCTTTAATGGCAAAACAAATTGTATATTAACTTATGAATACACTTCTATTTCTATGACTACATAATCATTCGATTACAACCCAAAACAATTGCTTGAAAAGTGTGCCAAAAAGTATGTTTGAAATTACTGAATAACGTTTCAGAGGACAACAATGTCACCACAAAAACATTTGACAACTTTCTTAGCAATGTAATTGAAAACATAGGAAACGAGCCCAGGGACCATGCATGTAATCAAGTATGCTTCTGTGGTAGAATGCAATGTCAAAGAGTGTGTTATTTTCAGCCGGGCGACTGGGGACGGCAACTCTGAAGTTTGAGCCCTTCAAAGTTGTTTATCGGTGGAGTCCAGTTGAGCTGTGCATGCTTGCTGCCTGGCTGGCTGATTGACTCCACATACACACACACACACACACACACACACACACACACGACATTCAGTCTGATTGAGTTGGAATGGCAACATAAAGAACGGGACCCGCAGAGAGGGGGGACTCGGAAAGCAGTGCTTTTTGGCGCTAACACCAATGTGCCATGAACAAGCTCAACTGCGCTGGTTGATAAGAGTACTCCCAGCATGCCTTGGGAATGAGGAAGTTGGCAGGGGGGCGTAGGTACCTCGGCGACGGTTGACGGAGGTGAGGGGGGGTTTCATCTTTCATCTCAGAACCACAGTACCGCACTCACAAACACTGCCCAACTCTAGGGCCTGATGTACAGACTTGGAAGTCAAACTCTATGACGGCAGGTTTTTGGCATGGAACCGGCGGGCTGTGATCAGTCGCAGGCCTACTCCCAAATCCCCCTGCTCTGGCTAGATTAAGAAGCCGAGCTCCCTGCCTCCCGCCCTCTCTCTCACACACAGACACGCGCCTGAACTATTTCTTGGGAAACTGTCTGCCTAGTAATTCCCTTTGACGGCTCTGGAAAGCTCTGTTTACAAATACGAAAGGAAGAGGAGAAGAAGGAATCTAATGAAACATAGATTAGCATCACTGGGGTCGACAAGGCCTTTATGGCCTACTTTCTATTCTTCCTTTCTTTCTTTTCATTGGTGCAGAGAACACTTGTTTTCTCCTTTTATCTCATCACTACGGCTTTGAGAAGTCGCTTGCTCCCCAAGACTCTGCGGAGGATATTGGTTGTGTGTGTTTGGTGATGGGGGGTGTTTAGGAGCACGACCGGAGTGACAGTTTTGAGGACCCCAGGGGCCGGGAAAGGAAAGGAGACTGTAAAAAATGAATGGACGGTGCAGAGAGAGATAAAAGGAGGAAGAAAGAGCGGGAATAATAGAGGGAGAAAAAGGGGGAGAGAGGGAAAGAGAAATACACAGAGACTGAGACAGAAAAGGGGAGGTGTTGAGTGAAGTGGTGGGGGAATGACGAAGTAAGTTACCTGGGAAGCTAGACAGTTGGCTGTGTGTGAACATGTTCCCAATATGACGACATGTAAGGGCACGTTTCTGTGTGACTCTCTGCTTTTGCGTGAGCGTGCACATGTGTTTGCGAACGGCAGACTTACGCGTGCACTCCTCCAGCGGGGTTCCGGTACTCATGTGAATGTTGTCAATCATGATATGGCCTTTAGTACCATGGTCGAAGAAGCCTTCAATAACCACCTGCCAATTTGGAGAGGAAAGAAAAGGTGGAGAGGAAGTGTGGGAGAATGTAGATCAGCCAGATGTGGATTCTGCGATACTTTTACACATAGAATTACATCGACATTTTTGTCATTAGGGAAATTATCTCGTCCGCTGCAATTTTTTGGAGCTTTTAAGATTGAGGGCCTTGCTCAAGGGCACATCTTCTCCTAGCTCTTGGGCCGACGATTTTTCACCTTGTGTGCTCGGCATTCAAAATGTAACAAATATTTGTGAAAACGAACTGTCACCACAGCTTACACATTACAATTGCAAAACAAAAACTCATCGTAGCTTTTCTATGAAAGTGCAGCGTGAAGGAGGCGTAAAGGAGGCGTGCCTAAATACCTGATACTCCTTTGGTGATCTGGGCAGGATGGTGCGGCCCTCCTTCCAGGCGGTGCCCTGGTCCCCGCGGAGTACCCAGAGTAGAGTCTCCTCGTGGTGGGCGTCGCGGAGCAGGACTCTCAGGGTGCCCCGGGCCTCTCCCCATAGCTGGTAGGAGAAGAGCAGGCAGAGGGGGCCCGTGTCCATCCCCACCGCGGGGCTCAGGATCCTGGCTGGCTGCTGCTCCGTCTTGGGGTTGGCCTCCATGTATAGGTAGCTGTTTGGTACTGCGTTTGGGAATGGGAATATAAAGGGTTAAGACGCATATGAGCATCTATGTTTATACATGAGCGTTATAACAACGGACAAGGACGTTTCTTAGTGACCCCTAACTTTTGAACGGTGGTGTATTTATGTAAATGTAAACCCTCGCATGACATCGCATGCAGTCTATCTATCAACACACTCGCTCACACACACTCCAGCGATAAGTAGAGAAACAACTACAAGGTCATCCTGACGTAAGCAGGGGGATGACACATGAAAATATTTTCACCAACAGAACAGGGTCAGTCACGTTAAGGCCAAACACTAAGGGAAGGTCACTAATTAACAGCCAGCCCCGAGGCAGCTGTTCCCATTGGCATTCAGGTGGGCCGCTTACACAATAGCAATTGTTTCAGACACACACATACACACACACACACACATACAAACACACACAAGCACACACATGAGCTTGTTCATGGAAGAGGATGTTTAGTTAGTGAATTGGATTTGTACACGTTGTGGCGTTGGACCTGACTTTGATGTGGATCATATTTTCCAGGTTCAACACTTTGCTGATAAGATAATCAGTGCTTATTTTGCTGTGTGTTAGGGAGGATGCTTTTAGTATATTTAAAAGTGTGTCTTATACTGTGCTCTATTAGTGTGTGGCCCTTTTAACAGCCTGTCTAACAGATCACACAGTCAAATATGTGCAGGGGAACAGGGCTTCTTCCAAGATGACAACCATCCTTTGCTTGTTGTAAACCCTGAGTAGTGTGTGTCACATCAACATGTGACAGGATCTCCCATGTGTGTGTGTGTGTGTGTCTGGTATTTTACATCCATATTTGATGGTGGTTATTTCTACATCACAATCCCTACAGTCTATAGCCAACTAAGTGACAGATTGTCGTATAGATGGGTTCCGTATTAGGGAATACGCTTTTATGGCTTTTTATATGAAGCCAGTCTTGAATATCGATATCAATGAGGACATGATGGTACAGACTTCGATTATGATGCTTTTGGAATGTCCACAGAACACCTGGTCACAACATCATTCTAATGAGAAGTGGCATTTTATACCTCTCATCATTTACAGACACTTCAAAACATAGTAAACCAGTGTGCAGTTATTATCTTCATCACTACATTTTGTAACAGAATGGATTATTTTAATTTTCTGGGCCAGTTAGGGCTTGAGCTTATTTCTTTAAACCAGTTCAGCAGGAATATGTTAGACAGTGTTCCTACAGATTATCTGCATTTGCGGTTCCTCACCAGGATTAATGAAGGCTCTTGCATGTCTGATCGCTCCCAGAACCAGGTACGTTCGGCCTAATTGTTAGTGACTCTGGAATCACCACATATATGCAGAGTGCACAACGGGACAAATGTTGATGTGAAATGGGATTATCATTACTTAGTTTTTTGAACATGCCTTCCTCTGCATATCAGATCCTGCTCAACACAGCCCCTCCCGCCGTCCAGAGAAACTCCTCCTTTGGAGGAGATCAGAATGACATCATGGACTGGACGGGGGGGCCTCAGATGGATAAAAACAACCTCGCTCAATGGCAGAATAAAAACTGATGCCATCAGATGAACAACCAATGGACATTGATTACAATAAATCCACATATCTTTACTACCAGCCAGCAGTGAACAACAGCAGAATGGCCTCCGCTAACATCGGTGTTGTCAGTCTGAGGAAAGGAAAAATCCAGGCGCAGGAGATCGCAAAAAAAATGAAAATTTAGAAAAAATATTTCCCCCACAAAAAAGTAGAAATAAACAATGTTTAGTATTTTCTAGGGAGTTACTATGCACCCTAAGCACTTTAAGATTTTTTCTGAAATTAAAAACTATAACATTTGAGTAAGGAATTATTACTATTAAACATATAATAATATTTTGTTTTAGGAAACTCAACTGTTATTTTAGTTAAATGAAAAGTTATGGCAACTTGTTTGAGGACAACAATTAGCATCCATAATGTAAATTCACATAGTTCCTTAGTAACACGTCTATGCAACAAAACAGACTTAGAATTATAACAAACTTGAATCATGAAAAAAACTGCAAATGTGAACGTGTGTGTGAGGGATGATGCATTTAGTTAATTTATAAGTGGGTATTATCCAGTGCTCCATTTGTGTGTGTGTGTATGTGTGTGTGTGTGTGTGGGGGGGGGGCTTTAACAGCCTGTCTACCAGATCACACAGTAGAATATGTGCAGGGGAACAGGGCTTCTTCTAAGATGACAGCGACCCTCTGCTCTTACGCCCCGACTAGTGTGTGTCACATCAGACAGTGTGAGACAGGGTTCCCCATGGCCCCTACCAACACTGCTTGTGTGTGTGTGTGTGTGCACCAAACGACACCGTCTCTGTGTGTGTGTGTGTGTGTGTGTGTGTACGTGGTTATGTGTGTGTGTCTTCCCTCAACTAAAAACGTTCCCACTTTATCAAACCGACCTTATTAATGTGTAAACCCAGCCCCCCCTTCCTCCAACACCTCGGGTGAACACAATGTCTCTGAACGCTCCCCCATTGTTCCACAGCTTGTTCGGCAGACAGCTCATAATGGAGAAAAGCGCGTTCCTGTGCCCCCCCCTCCCCGATACAATCCAACAGCATTATTAATCCATTCTCTCAGCAGTCTCCTGCAGCGAGCGAAGAAAAAGAGCACTCGGTCTACAAACACAGGCCTCGTTAGAGACGACAACCGCTACAGGTTGCTAGCTGGCTTTGGATCGACCGCTGTCATGTGTTCAAGTTATAAAGCGAGAAAGAGATCAAAAGGTTAGTGGTTTTCTAGGTCATGAGCGAGAGGGAAAAAAGGGGGGGAAGAAAAATATCAGATTGGATGTTTTGGCTACGATCGCAACCTACAACCCAGGCATTACCAGACCGAAAGCCCAGGTGACATTAGAGATTACTGAGCCCATCGGAGACCAAAAACTCCCAGCGCAAGTTCCCCACAGCTGCAGCAGCAACTTGTTAAATCTATCCCATATGGAATATTTCAAAACCAATTCATTTTAAAACAAGGCTTGAATAACCATCTATCTGTGGCACTTTTCCCATTGGTGCCCTGTTCCCTTTTTTATAGTGCACTACTTCTGAACAGAGCCCATAGTACCATTTACCAGCACTGGTCAAAAGTAGTTCACTATAAAGGCGGTAGGATGCCATTTACGCCATAGTGAGGGTATAGAATACCTCAAAGAAGAACTCCAAACCGCTCAAATCTTTTATTAATATGCCAAAAGCTCCATTCATTTTTGATCCGACGTTATGTATAAAGGGATATTAATACTTGTTTCTTCAAGGAGGCTTTAAGTACATAGAAGTTTACTCAGGGGGCCAGAGATTTAGCCTGCAAGGTTGGGGGGGGATGTTTTGTCTTGTTTTTTCCCCCGGAATCTTCTCCTGCTGTAGTTGATTAGTTCAACTGGGATTGAACTTTTACTGCCCGGTGTGCCGACGGAACGTTCCGTTAGCTGCACAGTGTTGTAGTGCAGTCATGTGAAGCAGAGCGGTTGAGATCAGAGGATCTTAAATTGGTCACACATTATTAGTGTGTGTATGTGTGTGTATGTTTGGTGTGTGTGTGTGTATGTGTGTACACCATTGTTTTCAAATGTGTTTGTACACAAAGTCACAAAACCGGGCTGCAGCTCAAATTGTCAATCCAGATGTGTTCAAACACCAAACAAAAGTGCAACCGTCTATTGAGCTCAGAAACATATTTTTGTTATAGTGGATAGCTAACCCTTTTACCACTGTCTCCACCATTGCCATTGCTAATTAAAGCGTGGTGGGACAACTAGCCATGCTATGCCCTAGGAGACTCACCGCCTGGAGGTAGAGAGAGATCAACACTGGGGCTCTGGGCCGGAGCTCTAGAGGTGCTGTGGAGGAACCAGTGCAGTTGGGCGCTGGGGTCGTGAGTCCAGCCACACAAACCCTGCTCAAAGTCACAGACACCACCCCCCGAAGATGAGCTGGCTACTAGAGGAAATTGTGGGGAAAAGGCGAGAGAAAATGATCAAAAATCAAGAAAGAAATACATAAAAATACCACCAGGCAGAATTTCCCTGGCTACGACTGAAAGCAGGCCTACAGTAACTGCCGTTGCTAGGGGTTACAATCACTCACCTGTTGCTGGTCTCTGGGCGGTGCTACTCTCCATCGGAGGCGTGGCCGTGTCAGCCAGCGTGCTGGTTTCTATGGAGACACAATACGGACGGTCACTTACATTCAACGCACTAAAAATCCCCAAAACAATATTTTATACAGAATAAATAGAAATAAAATGTTATATAATGATGAGGTCATGTAAATAATCAGTTCGAAACCATGCAGAGAAAATGGATGCCTGGAGATCTTGGTAATCGATTGGTCGTATTCAGATTTTTTTCATCAATGGCGAAGGGTTGAGACGTGATAGACAAACAATTATTAAAACAATAATTCTGAAACACATTACGAACGGAACGTAATCAATTCAACTTCCTTGTTAATCAATAAACGTTTCTGACTGAACCTCAACGGTTCCTGAATCTCTGCTTCCCAAAAACGGACGCTAACAAGCACCTAGAGTACCATTGCAGTAACGATGTGAGATAACCCTCTCACTTCTTGACATTCCTCCCCCCCTATCAGATGATGTGACAGGCCGAGCCTGGCCGTGATAGCACTGGACGCCCAGTAATGTTGTGTTTTTTATCCCAGGCGCCTCCGACCCTCTCTGGGTCTCTTAAGCCAGACGTCTCCCTCCCCCGCTGGACCATCTCTACCTCCATAAACAACCCAGTCAGACTGGTGGCTAGGGCCTTGGCCATGGGAAGACATCACTGGCTCCATGAGTGATGGATGAGCTTAGCTAGTTCACACACACACAAACACACACAGCTGTGACACAGACATACAGCAGCACATGGTCCAGAAACTGTATGAGGAATGTTAGCAAATCAGAATGGCTGCGTTATTGGGACCAGATGGAACAACCCGTTTTGCTAGGCAGCGACAGATAGAAAGGTCTGGACGTTGTCTGCTTTCTAACCGCATCTAACCAGGACACTCATCATAATATCGAACACCCTTGGCTACATATATTTCATCATGGGATCATTTTGTCAGTCGCAACCACCTACACATATACATACAATCAATAAATGAGGATGAATACAAATATTGGATGTGGACGCATTAGCCAGTTAAGTGGCGGACATTGTTTAACATTGCTAACACTTTGTGACGTAGACAAAGCTCTGATGTAGATGGAGGAAAATGTATGGCGGAACTGGACGTCACAAAATTGGCAGGGGAAAACCAAGTTAATACAATTGGCATGTGTGTAAACCAAGTTAATACAAAATGAAATGGTTACAGAGACTGTGAGAGTTTGCTCAGCGGGTCAACCCTTGAAAGACTTTTGCGTGCATATCAGTTGTGCTGATGGGTGTTTAACACCTACGAAAGATGGCACTAAAGTTTTTCTCTTTCTAAACATTCTAATCCTCTTTAATTTCCAGAACGAACAGAATTTGCAATGTTTACAGAAACCCAGCAGACACACCCACAAAGCAGAACATCAAGACTGCTAGTGTAGCATTTGGTCCATCTGTAGTCAGACAACAAAACTGTTTTTTTTTAAAATAATTGACAATAATAAACCAATTCAGAGCTCAACAGTACAGGGCTCTACAGTACAGGGCTCTACAGTACAGATATCTACAGTACAGATATCTACAGTACAGAGCTCTACAGTACAGAGCTCTACAGTACAGAGCTCTACAGTACAGGGCTCTACAGTACAGATATCTACAGTACAGGGCTCTACAGTACAGATATCTACAGTACAGAGCTCTACAGTACAGATATGTACAGTACAGGGCTCTACAGTACAGAGCTCAACAGTGCAGGGCTCTACAGTACAGAGATCAACAGTGCAGGGCTCTACAGTACATGGCACTACAGTACAGAGCTCAACAGTACAGGGCTCTACAGTGCAGATATCTACAGTACAGAGCTCTACAGTACAGGGCTCTACGGTGCAGAGCTCAACAGTGCAGGGCTCTACAGTACAGAGCTCAACAGTGCAGGGCTCTACAGTACAGAGCTCAACAGTGCAGATATCTACAGTACAGGGCTCTACAGTACATGGCTCTACAGTACAGAGCTCAACAGTGCAGGGCTCTACAGCACAGAGCTCCTCAGTGCAGGGCTCTACAGTACAGAGCTCAACAGTGCAGGGCTCTACAGTACAGAGCTCTACAGTACAGGGCTCTACAGTACAGGGCTCTACAGTACAGGGCTCAACAGTACAGGGCTCTACAGTACAGGGCTCTACAATGCAGAGCTCAACAGTGCAGGGCTCTACAGTGCAGGGCTCTACAGTACAGAGCTCTACAGTACAGGGCTCAACAGTACAGGGCTCTACAGTACAGAGCTCTACAGTACAGGGCTCTACAGTACAGGGCTCTACAGTACAGGGCTCTACAGTACAGGGCTCTACAGTGCAGGGCTCTACAATGCAGAGCTCAACAGTGCAGGGCTCTACAGTACAGAGATCTACAGTACAGGGCCCTACAGTACAGGGTTCAACAGTACAGGGCTCTACAGTGCCCTTATTAACCTTCTTAACCACGGCTAAAAAGAGCTCTCAATTCTGTTGTGTAAAGTTTTCTTTCTGTTGTGTAAAGCATAATATTCATCTTTGTTGTTGGAAAAAATGTGTTGAACGTTTTGCTGCTGATGTATAATTTTGCTGAAGTCAAAGTATGTTATGTTGAAATCAAAAAATCTAAAAGTCACAGACTCAATAAAAGCAATACAGGTTTAGTAGAAAGTTAAGCAGTTTCTAAAATGGTATCAATGACAATTAACGATCCCTCTACATATTTGTGAGCGAAGCAGGGAAGAAAACCAACAAACATTTAAGGACGTTGCTCATAGTTTTTATGGAGGAAGATGGAAACGAGTCCTGCTGTGTTTAAAACAATTCCAAATATGGACACACTAGTCGATTGATGGTTTACATCCAGCGTGTGACAACCTCCTGTGAGGAAAACAAATGAAACGAATGAAACAAACGCAGCCGGATGTCTGGAGATGTGAAGGAATACCCCTAAACGCTACATAAAAGGACAGCGCTCAGCTTGGGGTCTCTGACATTACCACAATGCTAATCTGACATTAGCCTGATGCTAATCTGACATTAGCCTCTCTAACGAATTTCAAATCAGAGCCCTTTCTTTTATCCTTGTTTTTCACCCACTCTCTCTCTCTCTCTCTCTCTCTTTCTCTCTGGTCTGTTGGTGTGTGTTCTCTCATTTCATGTCCCCTAATTCAACCAGGGTACCGGTTCTCTCATCTTCATGGAGGATCTACAACCAGTTCCATTCAATTCATTTAATGTTATTACATTTGGATCTCCTCGTTCTCCCTCTTCTGGACAACAGCCATCACTCTGTCCAAACATACTGACTCAGCAAAATGTAAAGAAGAAAAAAAGACTTTAATTATGTAAAGAGCCTTTCTGTAATTCTCAGCCTGGCAGTGAACGCTAACAGACACACGCACAGACGCACACAAATACACAGACAGGCACGCTCTTCAGGATGCCAGAATGAATGCTGGGAAAACATACCGTTTCCTCACCCAAGTGAAGACTGGCCGAATTACCTCACTTTGCCAGATTTGCCATAGATTAAACACACTAATGTGTGTGAGAGGGTTTGTGTGTGAGACATTGAGGTGTGGGTGTGTGTGCGCAAGTGTGTTCACGTACGTGAGCGAGTGTTTCTGGGTGTTTATTCCAAAGAGCCTGGAACGGACAGCGAAGCATCGAGAGGGGGAGTGAGTGATGATGAAAAACAGAACAGGAGCAAAGAACAAAAACATTTACAGACCTACGCAATATGCTTGGGAAACAGAGAGAGGAAAAGACAGGGCTATGTGTGGGACCGAACCGAGAGAAAAGGGAGGAAGTGGGAGAGACAAGGAGAGAGAGAGGTGGGGGGGTTGAAATAAATGGGAGAATTAGAGAACGGGGAGAAAGAAAGAAAGAGGGAAAGAGAGAGAGAGAGAGAGAGAGAGAGGAGGTTAGTAGAGGGAAAGAAATCAAGAAAGAGAAGAGAAAATTAGAATGACAACACTTTCTGTGGCAGAAGCCTAAAGAAGGGGAACACAAGATGTCCAGTCCTCCCACCTCTGTAACGAGGCAGTTGTCTCCAATACTACAAGAACACCAGCGTTATGTTATACCACTCAGGGTTTTCTGAGCTATTCTGAACGGCCAGTAAATAGAAACCTGTGCGCAAAATGCATAGAGACAGGGTTCTTACACCTGGGTGGGGGGAAGCATTGGGCCGAGTCTGGATATATGCTTGCGGAAGGACTGCAGTTTTAAATCAGATCCTTACGGAAGAATAAATCATGGTATTTTTATGTTTAGGCCACTAGGGGTAGCAGCGAGAAATGGGTAACAGAGATGTAGAAAGGGGTGCAGCTACCAGTTATTCATGTAAGCCAAGCATAAGTGTGATTTTTCGGGACATTAAGCGCTGTCTTGTTACACTGCCTGTGTGCATGGAGGGAACTAGCCTAGTTCGTATCCTTCTCTGATGGCGTGAAGAGTAACAGAAGACACGGATTTAACATTAAGACGACCACATCATCCTCACCACCTCCACACACACTCACACACACGTTGACTAGTACAATATGAGCTGGGGCTCGCTAAATGGATTGCTGTCTGTTCAGCCCAAGGAGTTTAACCAACTGCCGGGTTCTCCCACTCAGTACCAGAACAGACAATGGTTTACTTGGGAGGTGTAGTTCGATGTGTCGGCATGCGTGTGGGTTGTGTGTGTGTGTGTGCTGAGACCGCTTGGAGATCTTGTGTTTTCCCACCAGGAGTCATAATAGTGTATTTGTGGGTACAATACGTGTTTTTGAGTGTTTGTGTGTCCGCCGAAACCACAGGGGGAAGGGGTGGCTTGTTTGTGTGACAGGCGGAGCTGACATGCAGTGTGTGTGTGTGTGTGTGTGTGTGTGTGTGTGTGTGTGGAGGTGTTGATCACAGCTGTCCTGTAAGAGCAGCAAGACCAGTGTATCCAGATCTGCTTACTACCACACACACATATATGGAGAGCAGACCACTCCAGCAAATGGTGTGTGTGTGTGTTTGTCCGCTCGAGGTGTCGTTTCTCAGGGGCCGGATTCCTTAAAAGCTGTCCAATCATTCCTACAGTCCCTCGACCACATCTTTCAACTTTCACATATTTGAACCCAGCAGACTATTCGCTGAAAAGAAAGTTAATGCACCATTGACTGCAAAAAAAGAAAGAAAGGAACGGACAACTGTATTGGTGAGCTTTTATTAGGCTCACCTATAGTTTCCAATAGCTGATTTAAAGACCAGAAGGTGCCGTCCGGCAGGCTAGTTTATTGTTGGCTAACTAGAGCAAGTAGATGCTAATAAAAAAAACATTATTTGTTGTTCATGTCTATAGCCTGTCGAGACGGGCAAAATAGAGCGTCCCCATCAAATAATTTAGACACTTGTGAATCCCAAACTGGATTATTTAGATTGTAGGAAAAAAGTTTTCAGAGTGTTTTTAACAGTCAACATTATCTGGTATAGAAAAACGGACCGTGATTTCGTTTCACAATGCTGGTCTTACGGCCTTACCTGGCAAGTCACAGCCCAGTATTTCGGCTCTCATCCCGATCCCGGCAGGAGACCACCTCTCTGGGTAGATCCTGATGAACTGGGCTGGGGTTTCCTCAAAACGGCGTAGCTCCGGAGTGTCGTAGTGGGTGTTCCCCTCAAATATCTGCCCAATCCAAAAAACACATGAGCACATCTTATTGAAACGTCTTCATCAGAACCTTGATACAGATACAAATTATAAATGCACCATGGATGTGATAAGAATATATTGTAACCAAGCGCGAAAACAGAATTCCCGTTCACAGAGCCCGGACACCCACCTTTGGCAGGCTGGTTTTGGGGTCCATGATGAACCCCCATTCCTTCCCATCCAGGCTGTGAGCCACACGGTACTTCCGCACAAACGCCCTGTTGTCCGTGTTGCTAGTCCCCTCCCCGCCTCTCGCACCCTGGGTAATGACCCCCCGGACCATCTTGGCCACTCCCAGGTGCACCTGGAGCCACTCCTCACCGGCCAGGGGCTGAGGGGGGCCGGGGAACCAGCCTGAACGGCTCGACACTAGGCGGGCGTTCCTGGGAGACCACAGCATGTCCCGAGTCGACGATGCCGAGATCTGGGCGTCTGGGAGGAGACCCGAAAGGAGACCCTGCATCTCGGAACACGGAGCGTCTGAAGAGGGCGGGACAGGAAGTGAATAAAGGACATAACAAATAAATAATGGTATTTGATGAGGAGACGAAAGAGGAGCAGGGAAAAGTCACACCTAGTTTTCTAACGATGAATGTTCTCAGGAGGCAGATGTTTCAACATTTATGTTTGGGGTTACAAGACATGATAGACAAAGAGACGTAGAAAAAAGCGAAACGGAACGAGAAAAGGGCGGAAGGAAACAGGAAGACACATGGAAGAACAGCGGGTAAAGAAATAGAGATATAAAGCGGAGAGTGAAAGATCAGACATACAGTAGAGTTGACAATATATGAAAGTTTCATGGAGTTATGTCACAGCACAAGCTACAGAGTTAAATTATGGATAAATCGCGATGGGAAACTGTGTACGTGTGTGTGTGTGTGTGTGTACGTGTGCGTGTGCGCGTGTGCGTGTGTTTGTGTGCGTGTGTGGTGGAGGGGGTCGGTGTGAACTGTGACAGTCCGCCATACATTCAGCCTGGGAGCACAAGGTTACCAGTGGTGATCTCTTTCTTTCTCTCAGAATCACAGTTCAAGACAAGTGAACAAGTGTTTAATGAATGATTGATTGGGACATTTCCTCGTGACATCCTTCCTCTGTGAGGTTGTTGAGGTTAAAAGCAAAATGGACTTGATATCCTGACATGGAAACACCGGAATAGTGAAAGACTCGTAGACGGAGAGTGGAGAAAATATTACGAACAAATTAGACTGGAGGCTGACAGAAAGGAAGATAAAGGAATAGGAAGAGAGCAATAGAGAGAAAGAACGAGAGCAAAAAGGGTACAGGGTTAAAAAAACGAAAACGGCAAAGATAATTAGAACAAAGGTTCAACACAAAGGAGAGTAGAACGAAAGGCAGACAGCAAAAAGGTAGAGGCAAGTAATTGGAGAAGCGCTAACAGAGAAACTTTTATTAGGCAAATTCCCCGGTTGCTTTGTGTGTTACTAATCCGTGCTGGGTCAATAGTGTAAAGGATGTACCCGTACACACACACCTGTGATCTGGCAGCCGTAGAGTTCGAAGCGCAGGGCGATGCCGTTCTTCCAGGACTGAGGCCGGATGCGCACGAAGCGGGCCAGGACGGGCTGGGGCACGCGGTTCAACACCACCTCGGTGGGGTCCGTGTTCGCATGGAAAACCTGGAGGAATCAGAGGGAACGTAACTGGTTAGTCTACCGAACCACACACACAAACTGAATGGAGAGATTCCTCTTTAGCTCAGATGTTAAAACATGACCCTGGTGTGTTAAATTCCCATTGGAAAGACACATTTCAGACAGCATCAAATTACTAATTTCAGTGTGAAGTGGGCACACACACATCGATCATCTGCAGCGAGAGTACCGCTTCGCGTCACACACACAGAGACCCGGCTAAGCACAGACAACCCAAACACGGATCCAATGACAGCCGCGCAGCTGTCAGCCTGTGTTTATGGGGCAAAAGGTGAAGGCTGGTAGGGGTTTGACGGTTACACACACAATGCCCCCCCCCACACACACACACACACACATATATACACACACACACAGACACACACACAGAGACACACAGACACACATACTACCCGTATGGAGAATTAAAACAGTGAATATAGCCTTGTGGGACAGGATTCGGTGTTAAGAGTAACAGAAGGTCATGACCGGGGAACACTTCCTGTGGCTTCCGCCCCAAACGTCTGTACCTATCCTGACACCTCCCTGTCCGTCTTAACCCCCCAAAGGGTCTTAGGGTAAAAGTGACTACAAGACCGTAGCTGCATCTGCTTTAGGAAAGTACACAGGAAACCAGACAAACACACCAGATAGACAGATACAGACAGAGAGATATAAATAGACAGATACACACCAGACAGACAAAAAGACATTAAAAGACCAGACAGACGGACAGACAAAGACAAAATACAAATACAGAGACATAGTTCTCAAAAGCCATTTGGGAGGAACCAGCGTTGAAAAGCATCTCACCTCATTGTCTGTAAAACTATCCGGTCAGTGGGACTTCCTCCACCGGAACCCGGTAAACCACACGGATATAACATCCCGCTCCCCCCATCTGTCCCTCCCCACCTCTTCCTCTCAACCCAGGGTTACAGTCAGTCAGAAAAAGGACACAATAACAAACACACACCCAAGAGAGACAAACATGTCCGGAGGGAGGGGAAACTCAGAGGAAGGAAGAGCCTATAGGGCGCTGCGGTCGGTCCAAAAGCCACCCTGTCACCAACGCAGGGCACTACTGATGACTGGGAGCCACTGGGTCGTATAGGGATCCATTTAAGATGAGTACTGTGTAGAAACCGATAATGTCCTGAGAGTCACAGCACTGTCAGACACGGAAGGATGACATCCCAGCTGACAGAGGCTGTCGGAGCTGGACCTTTGAATGGACCGATGTTATTGGACACCAGGCGACACATCCACTTCCTGTTCGCATAAATGTTTCTACTTGTTTTTCTATGTCAGTGTTTCCCAATCCTGGTACTGGGGTCCCCAATGGGTGCGCACGTTTCGGTTTTTGCCCTGGCACTTACACATTTGATTCACATTTATGACTTGACGATGGGTTGACTACATCAATCGAGTGTGTATGTGGTCGGGCAACATTTCAATCAGGTGTGTGAGCGCTAAAAAATAAAAATGCCTAGAACAAAAATATGCTGCAAGACCAGGAAACACTGTTCTATGTCATATGCAATATAAACACACAGGGAAGTATATGTTGTCTTTCGGGTGAGTATTTCTCGCTTTTCTCGTCTCTTGTATCTAGGTCTCCATGCCTCAGGCACAGAATGTTCTGATTGGCTGAGGTGTTTCCGTGTTCAGAACATTAGGTTCTCCATCATGGCTGAATGCTACTTGTTACCTGGTCTTTGTGTGTGTTTGTGTGGGTGTGTGTGTATGTTTACTTAACCTCCATGGTCCAAAGCCACAGATCTGCCTGCAAGTTAAACATAGGGGTTGCCCGTTCTCAGTGCCAGATCAATAAACAGATAATGTAACTGTCTTAAAATGTCCCAAAACGCCATTCATCATGTACTTTGAATTAGACTACATTTTACAAAAAATTGCTTTAAACTACAAGAAATCCCAAGACATCTATAAATACCTGTTGCATTTTCAGGTCTAATTCACAAACTCATCAAGAAAAAAACTATCTCTGATCCTGTGAACTAAAAAACACACAAAATATTCTTAAAAGACATTGACTGAATGTTAAAGGGTACCTCTGGCTATCAACACATTAAATTAAAGAAACACCTTAAAATTATTTTGAAAATATACAACAATTGGATTTAATGTTACTGCAATCGAGACTTCTAGAGCAGAGCAGAGATTCAGTCCATTTTAATTGATATATTTTACTTTTACAAAGTACTTTCACTTAGTGAAAATAGCAAGAAATGAGGATAAGATATTAGATTAGATTAAACTTTACAGTACAACAAAATACAGTTTGCATCCAACCAGAAGTGCAAAAGAGCAGTGCAGAAATGATATGCAGGGCAGTGTGTCAATGTCAAATAAGATGGAGTACAATGTAAGGATATGCAACTGACATGGGTTAGTAAATGTGCAGGTATTCAGTTCAACATTGTAGGAAATGCCAATGTGCAGAGGACAATACAAGCGGAAAACAACTGGTAAATGAATAGAACAAACAGTAAGCATTGTGCAAATGGCAAATATAATAAATAGGCAAATAGGAGAGAGATGATGGTAAAGAGAGAAAGACAGAAGACTCAGTTTCATCATTCTTCACATTGTCACATCCTGACACAACCCTATTTGGAGAGCCAAAGGTTAAATACCTGTACATTTAAGTATAAAGTGTTTGTGTGTGTTTGCCTGGTGTGTGTGTGTGTATGCGTAGTCTGTGTGTGTGTTTGCGTGGTGTGTGCTGTTGTCTACCTATCCTATATGTTACTTATGTGACGACACGGGTCAGACCACTGTTGCCATGGCAGACCATGGTTGTCAATCAGTCAGTTGCCTGGCTTACCCCTCTAATCTGCCCGACAACGAAGGGGGGGTGAACAGCGTCGGGGTAACCGGTCAAACTCCGCCCCCTACTCAGCACCCTGGGCGTAGGGGGCTAAATAATTAACGGTGTCGTGTTGTGTTTGCTCTCGTGGCGGTTCATGAAATTATAACGATCTCCACCCCGCAAAAACTAACCCCCAATCCAGAATCCTCCTGCATTTACTTGACGGTCAAATGCCTGGACGGGAGGGAGGGGTACCGGCGAGACAGAGACATTGTGTGTGTTTAACTATTGATGATGCCCCCCACCAATGAAGAATGGGGTCACCACGAAAGAGTGTGTGCATGTGTGTGTGTTTGGTGTGTGTGAAGGGGTGTCAGACTGGGCTTTTAAAGTCAGTCTCCCCTGACAAAAAATTCCCCAGAAACTTCACAAAAATAAGATGGACAGGAAACAGTGAATAACAAATGGACTACTGTAGCTAACATGTGAAGGTGCTCAGCTGCTAGAGTCAAGAGAGCATCCCCTTTAAACAGAGAGAGTGAGAGAGACAGAGAGAGCGAGAGAGAGACAGAGACAGAAAGAGAGAGGGAGAGAGAGGAGGGAGAGAGAGATGGAAACAGCTAAAGAGTAGTAAGCACTTCATTTCCAAAGCAAGCTTTTGTCAATAATGGACATTGTTTAGTCATGCTAATGAGGACATTTGATTTGAATTATGAGGAGATAGACAGACCTCTACTCAGACTGAGATCATCATTTGCTAACTATTCCCCACTCCTTTCCTCTCTCCAGCTTGCTCTCCCTCCCTCCTCCCTTCTTTCGTTCTCCATCTCTTCTCTATTTCCTTCTCTCTCCTCTCTGTTCTTTCGGCAGTCTTGGCAGGGTTTCCCCTTGAAGCTGATGGCACCACAGGGACCTGCACAATACATTATTCTCTCTCTATCTCTCTCTCTCCATCCATCCACCCCATCCTCCCCCACTCCCTCTTTCCCTCCCTCGCTCCATATGAAGATGTTGACAGTAGGAACTGGTTCCAACTGGCTGCCCTCCACTAGTGGCTTGAAGAGGAGGCCTATTGGGCCATGGTGTGTATGTGTGTGTGTGTGTGTATGTGTGTGTATGTGTGTGTGTGTGTGTGTGTGTGTGTGTGTCTGTGTCTGTGTGTGTATGTGTGTGTGTATGTGTATGTGTGAGTGTGTGTATGTGTGTGTGTATGTGTGAGTGTGTGTATGTGTGTGTGTATGTGTATGTGTGAGTGTGTGTATGTGTGTGTGTATGTGTGAGTGTGTGTATGTGTGTGTGTGTGTGTGTGTGTGTGTATGTGTGTGTGTGTGTGTGTGTGTGTGTGTGTGTGTGTGTGTGTGTATGTGTGTGTGTGTGTGTGTGTCTGTGTGTGTATGTGTGTGTGTATGTGTGAGTGTGTGTGTGTGTGTGTGTGTGTGTGTGTATGTGTGTGTGTGTGTGTGTGTGTATGTGTGTGTGTGTGTGTGTAGGTGTGTGTGTGTGTGTGTGTGTGAGGATGCTATACAGCACTTGTATGATCCCAGCCCCCTCGCACTGTTGTTTTTGACAACTTCTTCCATTCCGCCCCACTTCCTTCATTCTCTCTCTTCTCCAAATGTACGGGTTAGTGGGTGATTGTGCTGCTGTGGGTTTGCATGAGGCACGTCCGATAGCTTTGTGTGTGTGTTTTGCATATGTGTCCTACTGTGTGTGTGTGTGTGTGTGTGCTACTGCAACTGTGTCTGACTGAGAGGCCTTAACTGTGTGGGCTGTTTACTTCCCGGTTAGAGTGACAGATTTAGCTCACTAAGACAATGCATTTCTGTCAGACACACACACACGTCTGTTTATTATTTGGGCTAATGTGATTCCACCCATAATGTGAGTGTGAGAAAATGGTGAGTGTGTATATGTGTCTATCTGAGTGTTAGCGTGTGAGTGTTAGCGTGAGAGAACCTTGTTAATTAACATGCTTTTTTAAGTCGCACATGCCCGAGTAAAAAACTGTCCCACACACGGAAGAAAACTACGGGCACGGATGGTATATATTTTCTCTAGTGCCATTTCTACCATATTCACAGGCAGGGTGTAGTCACTGGAAAAGGTTAGAGACGGAGAGGCAAGAAACGGTATTGGCCCAATGAGAGACATTTATTTTGCTAAACCCTTCGCTACAGTTAGCGCTAATGAATGCTCCCTACCGTGATACCTCAAATCGGCTCTCTGAAAGCTGCTGATGTTTCCAGCCTTCTGCCGCCGTTACGGAAGAATGACTTAAGACCCCCTGCTGCTGTCTCTGTGTCTAGGCACCCTGCCCACGCAAGCACACACACGCACACACACACACGCACACGCACACACACACACACACACACGCACACACACACTTAGCAGAGAGACAGGTAGCCAATTCCTGCACTTGCAGTAAAGTCAAACCTGACACTATAGAGCCAGTGTCCACTACACCCCGTTTTTTTCTGAAAACTCTCCAATGACAGTCACTGGGGTGAATTTCTCTCCTTTAATTGCCATCTTCCCCTGTCGTGTTCTCTGGGTGTAAACGCATACATTATCTCTCTGGGCTAAGATCCTCAAAGCCAGGTTAATCTAAATCTTTTGCTGTCTGTTTGTCTGCACGCCACCTTAGTTGGATTTCAAAGACCGAGCTCTTAGTAGTTTTTTTAAGATCGACATACATTGGATCATTGAGAAATGTGGTTTCGGTTTGTCATTGATGTGGATGTACAAAACCCAGACGGCTATAGCCAATTGAGTAGCCCTCCACTGGACCTGTGGTTCCTGAATCAGGCTTGTTCTTTTTTATTAAGGCTCCCCCATTGGCATTGGCCATCCCCAGATATTCAGTTCTGCCGTTGTTTCACGCTAGCACTTAGTTCAGCTTGAGAAGGACTTTCTAGCTCCTGTGGGTCAGAGCCAAACGGCGGCAAAACAACTTTGGTGAAAATGTCATTGTCGCATAAATAAATCCAATGCCATACTGCCGGTGAATGTCAAAGCCGAAAACAAACACTCTTTTGTTGCCTTGTAGCTTTTAGCTCAAACGCTTGGGGTTAAACAGAGGATTTGTCTTCATGAGTTCCTTTTACACTGTTAAAACACTGCATTTACCACCATGCAATTCAGGACAGCTAAAAAGACCATCATAGGAACCGAGGAGACCCAGTAAAATGGACACTACGAAGAACATTTTTGATAACATGTGATGTACAAAGATTAAGATCAAGTCTTACATTTGTCATCCTTACTTCAATATGTCAGACTTGATTTGCTTTAAGGAGAAAGGTAGCATTATTTATAATCTGCATAGCAATAATAATATATTGGTGCTGCTGGATTATTTGCCTGATGTAGCGCACTTTTGGATGGTCAATGTAGATTGTGTGCATTCAAATGACGTCAAATGTGAGTACATTCAGAGCGCTGTTTAGAAATAATGTTAAGAGGTTACACAGAAAAAATAAACACTGGGATGTTTTAACTACTAACACTGTCTCCATGAGGGTTGGGCTCCCCTGATCTAAATGAAACTTTTTCCGCCTGTAATGCACTTTGGAGATGACAAAAGGATTTTTTACAAAATAGATTTTTTTGGGACACTCCTAATATGTATTGTTTAAGGAAGGCTTTTATTGACATTGAGAATCGTAGCGAGACCGGTGAAGAGGAGACATGTGGTGAAGTGTAGAGACAGGAACTGAACTCTTGTCTCTGGCGGGGAGTAGAATATGTCAATAGAGCTGGGCCTGTTACCGCTGGACAGCCAGAGTGCTCTATGGAACAGATCCAATCTAGATTTTTTTTAAATGAACGTTTAAGTCATTGAGCAGATGCTTTTGTCTACAGTGGGTTACAGTAGTGACTTCAAACATTTTCCTTCTTTTATTGTACTGGCCACCTGTGAAAATGAAGATCTACACATGTCCCCGTCTTTAATAAAACACGTCTCCCGGTCGCAACGTGCCTGGAGGTCGAGGACCGGGGGTGTGTGGTCGACGGGGAGAATACAGCTGTTGAGAATCCGAATTTAATTCTAAACCCATTTCCCCTTCGTTTCCTCAAAATAATCGCTTTACAGAGATTGTCCGGCCCCCGCCATCATCACCCGGAGCAATCAGTACACCAGACAGACAGACAGGGGCCCTTTATGGAGGAGGGGGGGTAAAAAAGCAGATTAGTCTACCCTTCTTTACAGTCTAGTTGGGCATTAACATTCACATGTAGGTCGAAGGTCAGGGGGCCCCCAACCCCCGCATTTATTTTTCTGTATATTACTCAAGTTCCTATCGATGTCCTATGAGGGGTTAAAGCAACCGTAAACCCAAAAACACACGTACGTACGCACACGCACACACACACACACACACACACACACACACACACACACACACACACACACACACACACACACACACACACACACACACACACACCCCGATAGACTAACACCTCTTAGGTGTGTTTACAACCTCAGGTGTGTGTAAAGAGGATGATGAATAGGGGTGATAGATAAGGGCAAACAGAGGACTCTATTGTTCATGTCTGACAGGTTCCTCCCTCCACTTCCTCCCTCCTTCCATCCCTCCTTCCTCACTTTATCAGAAAGACACTTCCTTGGCTAGGGCCGTGACTCACGGCACTACACATTCCCAACAAGCATCGCAGATCAATTCCCAGTCATTCCCTGTGATTCGCAGTGACTAGGACCATGGCCTAGACAGCAGCTTCGTTATATTTAGAAAATAAACAATGTTTTAGTCATTCACATTGGTTGTATCTTAAAAACGACAACACAACCAAATTCACATCATGGTGATTTCTCAACCGGTACTACTGGCTAGGCTTGTGTCACGAGAACCAATACATAACTACCAAAAGCACTATGTTTCTGATTCCACACTGGGGTTGAACATTGGGGTTCAATTTTTTCGGTTCCACTGCTGGGTTCTATGTTCCAGTTGTGGTTCTTAGTTACCTTGTGGTTCTTGCCATAGCGATAGGTCATCCAGTCCTCTCCGTTGGTGCTGACCTCCAGCTTAAATGTGTTCACGTAGTAGGACTTCTGGGTTTCCTTGGAAACGGCCCCTTGAGTGGCGATACCTGTCAGAACCTTAAGGAAGTGGAGGTCCACCTGGGAGAGATGAGTAGGTTGAGAGTGAGAGAGTGAGAGAGAAAGGAGAGAAAGAAAAGAAAGGGGGAGAGCGATTGAAGAAAAACAAGTAATTAGATGCATTTCAGAATCCAACCAAAAAGCTAAAAAACAACAAAAGAAACTCATAATCAACAGAGCACAACTCAAATGTTTTCTTATTTTTTAGGTATTTACTCCACCAGAGTCCGATCCCCAAATCACAACAAACATTGAAGGACATCGCTCAGGGCCGATTATAAAATGGAGCCATCAATACGACAGAGGGCGGGAAACAAATACTGCTGATCCTCTTGGTGTCATAAACTCTCATAAATGGAATGAGACGCCCCAGTTTAGAGTCTGGTCTAACTGTCACACGGCCAGTGTGGAGCTCTCCCAGTGTGGAGCCAGCCCAGTGTGGAGCTCTCCCAGACACACTGATTAGTCAGGTTTAGAGTCTGGACTAACTGTCACACGGCCAGTGTGGAGCTCTCCCAGTGTGGGGCTCTCCCAGTGTGGAGCACTCCCAGTGTGGAGCTCTCCCAGACACACTGATTAGTCAGGTTTAGAGTCTGGACTAACTGTCACACGGCCAGTGTGGAGCTCTCCCAGTGTGGGGCTCTCCCAGTGTGGAGCACTCCCAGTGTGGAGCTCTCCCAGACACACTGATTAGTCAGGTTTAGAGTCTGGACTAACTGTCACACGGCCAGTGTGGAGTCTCCCAGTGTGGGGCTCTCCCAGTGTGGGGCTCTCCCAGTGTGGGGCTCTCCCAGTGTGGGGCTCTCCCAGTGTGGAGCTCTCCCAGTGTGGGGCTCTCCCAGTTTGGAGCTCTCCCAGTGTGGAGCTCTCCCAGTGTGGGGATCTCCCAGTGTGGGGCTCTCCCAGTGTGGGGCTCTCCCAGTGTGGAGCTCTCCCAGATGCCAGTGAATTAATGGCGCACTCCTCCACTGTTTACTGAGCATTCCAGCAGAGAACAAGCCTCATCTATCAAGTGATATGATAGTTGGCTTCCTGCAACAGTTCCCTCTATGTGTGTGTGTGTGTGTGTGTGTGTGTGTGTGTGTGTGTGTGTCTGTGGTGTGTGTGTGTGTGTGTGTGTGTGTGTGTGTGTGTGTGTGTGTGTGTGTGTGTGTGTGTGTGTGTGGTGTGTGTGTTGAGTGTCTGTCTTTCTTTCTGATTGTGTTGCTCTGTCATTCTCTCATTTACCCTCTCTCTCCTTGCTCTTCCTTGCTTGCCTGTTCTGCACTCTTTCTCACTAAATTCCATGTATGTTCTTCATTGGCATTGGAAAAATTTGTTTACATTCTCCAAGCAAGTGGGAAACCAGAAAGGAATAAACCAAAAAAAGTATTGGGAAACATTAAACACGTGTTTCATAAGGATGAAGGCATTTCACTCTCTCTTCGTCTCTGGGACTCTGTTTATCCGCCTGACCTGGATGAATTCTTTGTTGCTGTCCTCGCCTGGAGTCCAGGCGTTGTCTTCGTTGTTCAGCCTGGCCTGGCGAGGGGACCAGCGGCCGTCGTAGAAAGAGGTCGAGGCCGAGATCTGGTCGTCCGAGATCTTTCCCGACTCCAGACCGAATGCTGCACTGCAGTGGAACGCTGGGGAGGAAGGATTTGAGCCAGAGAGGAACATTAAGAAGATGTGGAGAGAGGGAAAGAGAAAGGTAGAGAGACATAGAGAAAACATAGGAGACAGACAACATATGGATGGTGAAAAACAGAATGGAAAAAAACTAGAAGACAATAGAACGACGACAGAGAGAGGGTGAGATATGAGCAGGCTACTCACTGTCGCTGATCTCTTTGTGGGTCATGTTATATCGGGCGGAGAAGCCATCCTTGGCCACCGCCATGTCCGTGTGGAAAGACAGGGACAGGAGGCCAGACGACGACTTGATCTCAGGAGGAATCTTAGTTCCACAGTATCGGCCAATCAGAGGGCTCACTGGAAACGGAAATGGTTTCATGAACAACACAGTCCTTAACACACTATTTGTACTTTTTACGGATATATTACGCATGTTAAGGAACTTAGAATGCTAGCATCAGGAACTTTACGAAACGTGAGACAACGTCCGTCATGAAGGCACATTTCGGATGAAGGTCTGAGCTGCCTATAAGCGGCTAAGGAAAAAAATGGAAGGTTTCTGTCTCAGGACGAGTCACTTCACTTCACTAAGAATTTAGACCCACCGTAGAGAAGATTTAAGATTACACCTAGCTCTCACAACATCTTCTCAATCCAACCCCCCAGGATTACACAAGAACACACGCTGTTACTAAAGACTCCCCCAAATCAGCTTTCTGTTTCTTTTGTTCAGGATCACAAGACTCTTTAGTATTTTGACTGAAGTCCTTGAAAGATGAACCGAGTTCCATTTCAATTCAGTCCAACACGGAGTTAGTTTGCATTCGTGTTTGTACAAATTCTCCCACCGCGTGAAACATTTTCTTTTATTTGAATTTTTTACGAATATACTTTAATCTCTGGTCACTGAACGATAACAGAACTGACTGCTACCATTTGAAATATAAAACACTGGAACCAAGTGAGAGTAAAAAAATCCTCACCCACACTAATCTAGCAACATCTTGATCCTCGCCCCTGCGGCAGATATCAAACTCTTTGATAATGTTCTTCGGAGCTTTCTCCGGCTTGTGTAACACGTTCTCCTCCTTTTCCTGATCTCCGCAGATAGCGCCACTAGCGATACGGCGCATTATGAAACTCCGCCCTGCAGACGCGGAGCCGTCATGGCGACCGATCCCCCCTAGGCCTGTGCACTTTCACTACCCCTCTGCTGTACAGATCTGAGATCAGCTTCTCTCCCCCCAAACACGTAAAAATAACCATTAGTGAGGGAAATGCAAAACAGACCTAGGATCAGGGCCTAGGAGTAAATTAATGTAAATCGTAAACAGGAAGGAAATGTTTTGCGATAAGGCTGGAGTTAGGCGAGGGGGAAGTAAGCCTGACGAAGGGTGTGTGGACAGAATGGTGAACGGGTCATGGGAAAGGCCTAGTTCATAGTTACTTTGTAACATAAACACACGGTTGAAGAAAGAATAGTCACTGGCTGGTTCCTGGATTGTCACAAACACAAAGCCATCTGGAAAAGCTCCATTAAGGTATTGTAGATGCCGTGTTCGTGATGTAATCTGTTGTAAGTTCCTCACAGCTGCAGAAGACCACATCAAAGTGAGGACCTACCACTCCCAGCAGCGTACATATCTTCTGATTTTGTATTTGATATAAGAAGGAAATATGCTTGGTATTAAAGATTATTAGACAGTTTTTTGTGTGTGGAAAGGACTCACCCTGGGGTAGTCCATCCCAAACATCCAGCCAGTCGTATTTGCAATCTCCTTCTCCCGACAGCAGCGGGTCATTCTCCAGGTCAAAGGTCATGAAAGTCAGGGTCACGTCCATGTGGGCCGGAGTTATGATGATGTAGGAACATTCCAGGTTGTGTGGGTACTTGTCAGGGAAGCCGGGGGAATCGATCACTCCGGAAGGACTGGTGAAATTCCGGAAACAGAATTCAGATCCTATGGAAAATACACAAGGGACACAGGATTCAGATCCTATGGAAAATACACAAGGGACACAAAACTCGATATTTAAAATAGAAAAGCTGTATTTGCATTACTACTGTAACTGCAACAGAAAGAATCAGGACTGCAGAGCGGCTTTATACACACACACACACACACACGAACACACACTCATACAAACCACTAAGAAAATGTAATAAGTCACTCAAATACATATCACCTTTAATCACCCACGTACCCCCACGCACCAACTCAGAATTCACTGGCTGGCTTAAAAAAAGCTAACTCGCAATGCAGACTAAAGTGTCGGCAGACCATTAGCTATGCAGACTAAAGTGTCGGCAGACCATCAGCAATGCAGACTAAAGTGTCGGCAGACCATCAGCTATGCAGAGTAAAGTGTCGGCAGACCATCAGCGATGCAGACTAAAGTGTCGGCAGATCATCAGCAATGCAGACTAAAGTGTCGGCAGACCATCAGCTATGCAGATTAAAGTGTCAGCAGACCATCAGCGATGCAGACTAAAGTGTCGGCAGACCCTCAGCTATTCAGACTAAAGTGTCGGCAGACCATCAGTGAGGCAGACTAAAGTGTCGGCAGACCCTCAGCTATTCAGACTAAAGTGTCAGCAAACCATCAGCTATGCAGACAAAAGTGTCGGCAGACCATCAGTGATGCAGACTAAAGTGTCAGCAGACCATCAGCGATGCAGACTAAAGTGTCTGCAGACCATCAGCGATGCAGACTAAAGTGTCATATGCAGACGTATGCGGCCTGGTAATCTAACATTGACCCCAGTTCTCTACTCGGTCTATGCCGAGTCACCGGTGTTAAGACAAGCGATTTGTGCGTGTACAGTACACTGAAACCACAGACACATACTTGCGATGCGAGCCCTTGTTTTTGAGATTTAGTCAATGAGAAGCGTATTTCAGAAAGTATTTCAGACCAGCCAGAGTAGTATTCAGTACCATAAAAGGATCGCTCAGTTCCCATGGCGAGCCTGTGTGAGAACGAGCATGCTAACGTATCCACACACTATCAGGAAGACCGCCTGCTAAATGACTTAAATGTAAAAGCAAAGGAATGAGAGAATAGGGCTATGGATGACTAGATAAACAAAGCATTCCACACATATCTTCTGAAGAATCCTTGAGGAAAGACCACCCGAAGTGTGATGTGACCTTGTGCGACCGAACAACGACCGCATGTGGTTGCCCCTAACCGTCGCCGCAGGAGCAGCGTGTTCGTCACGCTGTTTCTGTATGTTCTCCCCACGTCTGTCTCTCTCTGAAAGGCATTTGCGTGTGTGTGTGTGTGTGTGTGTGTGTGTGTGTGTGTGTGTGAGACAGACAGACAGTGTGTATTCTGTGCCACCAGTGTGTCTCAGCAGGTGTGCGGGGGCCTCTCTGGGGCCGGTCAGTCCCTCTCGTTAAACAAGTCGACAGTAACAATGTGATTGCAGTCAAGTCGCCAGGCTTGTCCTGTCTTTTACAGACGTCTTAGGGCCATAACCACCCCAGACCACAGGATGACATAAAAAACACTCTCTACAACACAGACAGCTCAAACAGAGAGTTAAACAGACAGACACGGATAAACAGACAGGCACCGAAAGACAGGACAGACAGGTCAGACGGAATTACGGATGACTGTTTATCAGAAGGCAGGCGGGTGGCAGTTTGTATGAGAGCGAGTGACTATTTGCTCAGAAAAACACAGCATCTCCACATTTGTTTCGTTTGTGAATGAAAGCGGCTGTTGGTGCGCATGTGTGTGCGCATGTGTGTGTGTGTGTGAGGACACTCTGGGCCCCTGGCTGTGTTTCCTGATACTAGGTCAGGGAGCTCCGGGCCCCTGTCCAGGCTAAATAGAAAGGTCTTCAATCGCACATTGCATTTTAACAATAATCCATCACGAGTGTGCTTGTGTGTGTGTGTTCCCATCCGTATGGCATGCACGTTTCCACCGGCATGTGCAAAATACATGTGTATGTGTGTGTGTGTGAGAGCCTGAGTGTCTGCAGAAGTATGCTTTTGTTAGTGCTCATTACTTCAAGTGTGTGAGCATGCCAAAAACAAGCCCACCCCCTGCACCCACTCCTTCCCACTCGTGCGTACATGCGCGTCTGACCCAGGCAACCACTTGGCCGGCGTTCGCATTTCACCACGAGCAGCCATTTGGCGAGTTCTGAGGTGAACGAGGGAGGGGTCTGGTTGCTGGGTAGAAATGTGCCGGCGGTTTCCGCTAGAGTGCCTGACTGAGTAATCTCGGCACGTGTTGTGTTGGGGAAACCTCCCCCACTCCTCGTTCCCCACCACCACCAGACGAGATGTGTACAGTCTGTCGAATTCGCCCTCCTCCTTCTCCTCGTCTTCGTTCTCCCTTTACAGAGGGCGCCTCACGCTGTGACACTTCACCTACGCGTTTGTGCAGGTCTGTCGCACACCCCGACCTCTTTGACTCTCTCGCTTTCTCTTTTACTCTCACTTTCACTCTCTCTTTTCACTTAAACATCGCCGGAGATTTGTCTAAACACCCTTGTAGAGTCTGGAGGGCCAGAGAAGCCAAGAGGGCCGGGATAACACAACAACATGATCAACAACACCAGCACCCAAGAGACGGAAAAACCTTGTTGCGAGTGTAGCACAGCCCGGCCCGTTTGGACAAAGCTTTCTCTCAAATCAGAGCACAAGACTAAAGCCGGGTTTGTATCAGTTACAGCCCTGAGCATAAATGTCCTCCGCGAATAATCTGAAATGTGCCGTGCTTTTTTCTCCACACTGTGGTTGTGAGACTGATGAGTGAGTTTTAGCGCATGCTTTTTTCACGTCCGTGTGGTCTGGTTGATAGTAGCTGTTTTTCTGAGGTTAAGATGTTCTTTTGTTTGTGATTTGGACCATGTGAACATGGTTCTTGAGGTTTGGGTGAAAACCAGTGTGTTTAGGGAATGTTTTTTGTATGTTTAAGTACATATGTATGTCTACTTACTTTAAATGGGTCTAAGTCTTGAGGTCACTTCTAAAGACACAAAATCTCCTTGAAGCAGGAGGCAATGAAGGTGAAAGGTCAATTTCTGGAACGTGGTGACTGTCAGGCGGGTAAATCTGGTTAAGCTGGGCAACATTCCATCAAATTCCAATGGTGACCGTGCAGATCGGCCCAGAGTGAACCCCCGACCCCAGAGGGTACCGGGGAAAGACGAATGCTCATTGGCTCTTGCTGCCCCCGCCTCCAGTGACGGCGGCCGGAGGGGACGACTTGGCAGGAAATCTTCCATCAGTATCCACGGTAACAGCATCACGGTAACAGTCATGTGACGTTGGCGGGCGGGGGGTGGTTCGTTATGAAGGGTTAACACGCCATCGTTGAAGGAAAGTAGGGCACAACAAAACGAGGGGTGGGCGAGGGTGGTTATGGTGGGGGCTAGTGGGGGGTGGGGTTGTTTTTGGGGAACATGTCACTCAGGGAGATGTGATATCAGAGGGATTAGGGAATACAAGGGTGAAAGGTCACATATCTCATTGGTGTTTATTATTCCTGTAACCATTAACTACAGTGGAGATAGAGTTAAGGTCCATTAGTGCTGTGCCGACACGGCAATTTAATGTAGAATTCAGTTTTTCACAATATTGTATCGATACTCCGAACTCTGACAGCCATGTTTATTCATATTTTATGCCGATAATATGCAAGAAATAAGGTTTGCGGTTGAAGTAACACAAATGCAGTAGTAAGCATTATCCTATAGATGCCAGTTAGTGAGCTGAAGGTCAGTCTTTAATATTACCTTGAGGCTTTCTCAACTTCAGTAAGTATTATGATCCAATAAGAAACAGCATTAACATATTGGTTTCAAAGTGTTTTAAAACGTTTTCCCGTTAACCCAATGAACACCACCATCCTAGCCAAAGCAGGATGGAAAGGTCAGACTTAGATGGAGGACGAGCCCACACCAGACCTCCAAGCTGTGTATTGACCTAAAATCTCATCACTGGAAGAACACACCCCTTCAAAACACACACAGATATATAAACACACATGACGCACGTGTAACATCTGATAATGAGTCAAACACGCACTCATACACAAACGCTCCAGCACAAACACAACTGTAAGTAAACAACCATTCTCCCACTGTGGGTGGGTACGGGCGTGTTTGTGCCAGGCAATCTTCCTGGGTTCACCAAGAACTCGGGAAATGACAGCGGTTTGTGGAAATATTTGTCTTAGGCTTGACACGTTCAAACAAACAACGAGGATTCGAAAGGACACAAGAATAAAAAACCAACGCTGAGCTCGCCGGTCTCGTTCACACGGGATCACGCACACGCTAACGTTATGCCCAAACATACATGTGAAAACTGTAACCGCCCACGAACAGATCTTACATAAGTACATGGGTACCCACCCACACACACACATTGAATTGTATCTGCACCCCAAATGCATAGCAGGCTCTTGTTAAAACCATGGCAACAGGATATCCATTCATTTGGTTACTCAGTTTTTGTGAGAGATAAAGAGGGAGAGAGTGGGGGTGTATAAAATAACATCTACTGTATAATATTAGCTTTATGACCTCATGAAAATATCATCAGGGTTAGTGCTGGTGGCCTTGGTAACAGAGCTAACGGTGAAGACAAAGATGAGACAAAAAAAGCTTAAACTCAACACTATTAAAACCTAATACTTAATACTATTCTTTAAGGAATGATCGCATGACTGTGCCAGGTATCTGACTGGATTTACCTAGGATGTTCTTGTGAAGAAAAAAATAAAACTGGGAGTTGGCCACGATGCCACTGCACATGCTCAGAGACAGATGAGAGATGATATTCTAGATAAATGACGTTGTACAGAGAGACGGTATTGTACCGTTTAGCACAGATTAAGACACTGTTGCAAATGCACTATCCACCACGCTAACTCTTCAGCTATGCTACACGCGTCGTGATGTGTTGCCCTCAGCGTCGTGTAAACGTGATGTATACCTGTTACGACCAGAAACCCACAGTAGAGGCTTGTTTCCCCATCACGTCAATTCACATGTCATGAATTGAACATTGCACATTCCCTGGAAGCTTGGAAGCAGACAGTATAGCGGTTTTAATTGATTACATAGGAAGTGTTTCCCCGGCTGGCAGATGGCACAGCGTGATGCCAATTGCCGTGGCGCAGCTCGTCGCTGTTGCCCGAACGCATCGCCCCCACAATCACGGCTAGACTCAAGTCCCAGGCCGTGCTCATCTGAGACACTACCTTCACCCTCTCAATAACCACATCTTCAGCGCCTCCTGGGAGTATTCACCATCACCACCTCGCCTACCCCCAACTCCTTCCTCCGTCTGTCGGGGGAGGATCCCAGGCTAATTTAGGAGGCATTCCTGAGATGCTGTTCTGGCAGGATAAAAAGAGTTTAGGGTTTTTTCCCCTTTCCTGTAAAAACAATATGTTTATTTTCCCTCCCAGCCTCTCTTGAAGTTAATTGGTCTGGGAGTGTAGGGTGTGAGGGAGGTTGCGAGGTGAGGGTGTCTGTGTGTTCGTGTGTGTGTGTGTGTCTGTGTGTGTGTGTGTGTGTGTGTGTGTGTGTGTGTGTGTGTGTGTGTGTGTGTGTGTGTGTGTGTGTGTGTGTGTGTGTGGGGGTGGGGGGTACACAGTACACACCTGTTCAGAAGTTTGGGGACACATAGAATTTTTTTTCCATGAAAACATATATGAAATAAGTTTTAATAAGAAATATTGCAAAAAGGAAGAAACAAAATTCAACCCCTGCTGCCTAAAACACCTCTCAAATGTTGTATTGACTTGACAGGCACATATGTTGCATATTGCTCCACAACAGCTAAACAGGGTTGAGACTTGGTGACTGTGCTGGCCACTCCATTATAGACAAAAAACGTATTCTTCCCTAAATAGTTATGGCATAGTTTGGAGTTTTGGGTCATTGTCTTGTTGTAGGGGGAAATTGGCTCCAATCAAGCGCCGTCCAGAGGTGTGGCATGGCGTTGCAAAATGAAGTGTTAGCGTTTGTTCTTCACCATCCCTTTTACGTTGTAATATTCTCCCATTTTACGACCACCAAGGCAATCCCAGGCCTTTACCTCCATCATGCTTGACAGATGGCGTCATGCACTCCTCCAGAATATATTTATTTGCTCTGCATCTCACAAATCTTCTTTGTGATCAGATCACCACAGAAGTACATTTTGTCTGTCCATAACACTTCAATCCAATTTGCCCATCTTAATCTTTTATTTTTATTGGCCAGTCTGAGATTTTTCTTTTCAACTCTGCCCCAAAGGCCAGCATCCCGAGTCACCTCTTGACTGTTGTCATTTTTCAGGTAATATTTAATGAAGCTGCCATTTGAGGACTTTTGAGGACTGTTCCTCAAAATGCAACGGCACCTCTCATTCCTCTTTCAATTCTGGTTAGAGCCAGTTTGCACGGTTCTATGAAGGAAGTAGTACACTGCAATGTATAAGATCATCAGTTGCTTGGCAATTTCTCACATGGAATAGCCTTCACCTCTCAGAACTATAATAGACTGATGAGTTTCATTTCTTTGTTCTTGGTCATTTTAAGCCTGTTATCAAACCTACAACTGCTGATACTCCAGATACTCAACTAGTGTAAAAAGGGACAGTTTTATTGCTTCATTCATCAGTAGGCTACAACCGTTTTCCGCTGTGCACCGATGAATGCAAAAGGGTTTTCTAACGATCAATTCTCATTTTTAAATCATGAAAACAACATGCCATTGGAACACAGAAGTGATGATTTCTGATAACCGGGCTCTGTAAATATTCCATTGAATATCAGCATACACCATTAACAATCACTACACTGTATTTCTCATCAATTTAATTATTATAATTTAATTTAATGGACAAAACCAATATTTTTCTTTAAAGGAAATTGCTAAGTGAACCCAACAATTGAATGGTAATGTATGTTTGACGTTTAGGTGAGTGTAAATATACAGGATGCTCTGCTCAAAGCGTCCATAACTAAAACTCAGTCAACCATTTGTGTTCCACAAGACTAGTTTACTCGTTTAGGGAATTACTGCCCAGAGTCACTGGAGATACTTTAGCTATTGTGGATTTAACCCTGAAAAAACCTAACCATGACCTTAGCTCACATTAGGATATTTGATGGCAGCCATACTAGCGCTTTATCAGCAATATTGACCAACGCTGTTCATTTGATTTCAAACGCTCATTTGCAATGGAAACATAACATTCAGTAAAAACGTAGCGTTCAATCTTGCCAGCCTAACCTGTCACCACATTCATCTAGGTCCAAACCTGAAAGCAATTAGTCAAACATTATCTTCCTGCCTCGCGGCCTGTAAAACAAATTCAATTTCTCCCACAGCCAATCAAAACACCCAGGACAGTGTTCCCAGGGCAGAATTCAATCATTCACATAGTCGCTCACCTGTTTTGAAGATTTCGTAGCGCAGGGAGAAGCCGGCCCCCTGGTGGGCATAGTCAGAGACAAATTTAATGTGGAGGGCAGGGCCAGAAGAGATGATGGCGGGCGGAGCAATGTTACTGCAGTGTTTCCCCAGCAGTTCAGCTGTCTCCGAACCTCCGTCACGGATCTCAACAAAGTCATACCTAACAATAAAAGACAAAAGGAGACGTTTATGAAAAACCCTTGACATTTTACGAGTGCAGCGTCCATATTTGGAATGCCTCAGGTCTCAGCAGAAGCTTCCTCACTCTCAGGAGGAGTTGTTTCAATCTCCCCAAAACTAAGGCTACACTTTGTGGCTAGGATTTTGCTTAACACATTCTGACCAAGCTAGATTTGACGCTTTACATTTTAGTCATCTCCTATCCAGTGCAATTAGGGGTAAGTGCTTTTTTGGTGATTTTTCACTTTGTCAGCTCAGGGATTAGATTGTGGTGTAACATACTAACCGCTATGCTACTTGCCACTTTGAGAATGATGCATTGATTTTCACTAGAACGCTTGAATGGAGGATAAAAGCTTGAATGGTAAAAACATAGCTGAAACCTGGGAAACAAAGAGGGGTGAGCCAACAGAGAACAAATGGCATTGATCAAATGGCTCAAAGTGCTTGAACTCTCATCAATGTCACCTTTGACCCTAGAAGTGCTGACCTCCCTGAACTTACCAAAGTTCTTCACTTTCAGAAATCTGACGCCATAAAAATGTGCCAGTGAAGCTCAGACAAATCCCATCTGTCATTCTAGAATTTGTGAAGACATTTGTATTTATATTTGTTTGCACATCCCAATGGTTGACTTAATTTAAATTTAATTTAAAGGCAAAATGGCAATTCCAGTACTGTGGCTAATCCTTTTTGTGGCTAGCTTAACATTGTTGTGATATCCTCTTAGAGACTAAAAGGGATAAAAGCCCCACACAGCTGGTCTGTTGGACCCCAGTTTCCACCAGTACAGCAAAGCTGATTTTTCTAGATGTTTTTACTTTTACCAAAATGATATGGGACACTGCCACTATTGCTGGCTGTTGTCCCACACACAACACGCACACACATCCTCTGACAACCAGGTGCAGCCAAAGCCTTGCTGTGTCTTAATCGGTGTGACAGTCACATCTAATTACAATGAAAAGACTGTCCGCAGCCTTCACAGTACCCGATCACAGCCGTTAAATCAGTTGGAGGATGCAAACCCAGACCAATTAAAATACAAGTTCTAATACTTCGGCCTCCTAAAATGTGGTGACCATGTACACAACGTGCTATTAATTCTAAACTGTTATTCTGATTGGGCTGAAAATACTGAAAGCTGACAGTTTGAAATGTAAAACCAATAATGTATTATTTAAAATCCAAAATGCTGGAATACAGAGCCAAAAACAATATTTCACTATGAAAATGTCCCTGGGGCTCACTGTATGTGATAGCCCAGCAACAACAGGACTGAAGATTTGCTGACGTGCTGAGTGAAATGTGTTAATGCTGGACTGGAACAAAACCCTGCAAAAGCCGAGGATCAAATTTAAATAATGTAAGGACCTTGATCCATTTCACACGCATTCGTTTCGTACGTAACGCTTTACATCAGAGCAGGGATGCAGGCTAGAGGCTTACTAGCAAGCTCCCTGGATGAGGCTTAGAAAGCTAACTATCTGAGAGTGTGTATGCGGAAACTGTGCGTGTTTCAGGGATGTAACTGACACATGCTAAAGGGGAAACGGACACACAAACACACACACTACGGTGTGTACGAGAAGGATAAAAGGCATGTGAAGAAGCTGAGAGCCTAATTAGGTTTTAATTGATTTGGGAGTGGGCACTCTCGGCTGTCATGGATTAGGGACGATGACTGAGTGTTTCTCAGATGTGATTATTGACCTGAGTTCCCCGTCTCCCCAGGCCCTGATAAATACATGCATGAAGCCCGGCCAATGTGCAAATTTACACAAACACGCACACACACATTTCTCACTTTCAGATTTCTCATCCTCACAAGATCCTTTTTCACTTATTTGCTCTCTATTATTGGGATACATTATTTCAACCAATAAAGGCACATCTGTGTTGCTGATGAGTTTATGCAGGACTTCATTGATTATTTATCCCAATAAAACAAATCAAGTAAGTTCAAAAGGTTAATTTATAAATGTATTAAGTATTAATGTCTTTGTTATCAGACACACACCTGTTGAGGTCCTGCACTTACAATAACTTTTCTAAAACACTTGCAGCCACAATCTCTGACACACACCATCAATCCCTGACTAAAAGGAATATGTTGTGTAAAGGACTGAGAATATGAGAGAATATATTATGTTGTCGGATGAGACCAAAGTTATAATTTTAGGTGAAAGTATTTGCTTGATCAGCTCTCTCCTATCATCTATACTATGAAGCATGGTGGCGGGAGCATCAGGATATGGGGATGCTTCTCCGCAGAAGACACTGAGAGACAAGTCAGGATAGTTAAAAAGCTGAACAAAGAAAAATACAGATCATCAGAGCAGACTGGAGTGGCAATTTATCTTTCAATATGACAGCGACCAAAGCACGCAGTCAAGACATGACTGGAGTGGCATCTGGACAAGTCTGTGAATGTTCTTAAGTAGCTATTGAACTGTGGGGAGACCTGAAGATCGCAGTTCACTGACGTTTCCCATCCAATCTGACAACTTGACAGTATCTACTAGGAAGAAATAGAGAAAATCCCTTTCTACAAAGTAGTAAATAATTGGTCTGAATAACCACGACCATGAAATATCAGAGAAATGATTATCAATAAATATGCTAATATTCCAAAAGACATGTTTTTCGCATTATGTGGTATAAATATATCAATCAATTAAATATTATGTACACAATGCAATAAATGTGGAGTTAAGTGATCTGAAGACTTTCAGAAGGCACTGTGTGTTTCTGTGTGTGTGCGCGTGTGTGTAAACAGTATATATATATATATATATAAAAAATGTTTTCATACTGGCAGAAGGAGTGGGCGGAGGAAACCAAAGAAAGTCCTCCAGCGCTGTTGTTCAGTACCAGTCCGAACATGCCCTCTCCTCTCTCCCTTTCTCCCCCTCCACTCTTCCCCCTCCACTGGCCCTGCTAATTGCCTTTCTCACCTTCCTTGTTTTTCTGGGACTTTTCTCCACCTCTATGCATTCCCTACAGGCGCCAAGTCTGGGACGCCCCTACGGACAGGCCGCCATGTCTGGGTGTGAGAGACACAGCAGCCAACAACCATGGAAACATGGAGAGAAACGTCATACCTGACCCTCCCCCCCATGGTGCAGTGCTGACCCCTTGAGCGCCTGTCAATCATTCTGACACCAAGCAGCAAGGAGCAGTCATCACTGCTCTTTTTAATTACCGGAATGACATATGTAATCTATACGCGACAAACCGTATTATTTCCATTGATAAAGTCCAACTTGGAGAGTAACACTGGCTGACAAGCAGATCTTGGTTGCAAGTAACTGTGTGTGAGAGTGTTTCATCGATTCTAGAAGATGTACAATAAGCACATTTCTTTCTTCACAATTACTATTAAATCGTAGCGGCTCAGAACAATAGCTACGGTATATTAGCTGCTAGTAGTGAGTCATGAGGCGAGGGCCCGGGTGCTAACTAGAACATTTTTGGGATATTTTTTCGGGCATTTCCCAGACACTAAAATTAAGTACTACTTCTCAGTCTGCCTGCACGCAGAGCCCTCATCCAGCCACCCCCCACCACCCCCCGGAACCCCAGGGGTACGCCTAATAAGGCGTAAGTGCCTCTGAAATATTAAGTAGACGCTGGGAGAGAAATCCCAACAGATTCACCCGCCTGCCATCTTCAATCTGGCCCTAGAACAAACAGCTTGAATAGCACTCTCAAAGCTGTATAGTTATTTACAGTTACGGATGACCAGGGGTGCGTCTAAATGTCTCTCTGTTCTCTATGAAGCACACTCGTTAGGGCACATGTATGGAATAGGGTGGCAATTGGGCCATGGGAAGGGGCTAAACCGCTAACGGCTAGCTACGGGGAAAGTGTTTGGCCTCTGGCTATGGTCCTGAAGCTTTCTGAAACGGGCATCAGTATCGATCCCGCCAGACGTCTGGTTGGTGTGAGCAAAGACTGCTGGGATGCCCTGCCCGACCTTATAACTGTCTGGAGAAAAGCAACATATTTAGAATCCCTGAATCTTTGTGCCTGTCTGTCTGTCTGTTTAGTTTAATTTGCCTGTCTGTCCTTGTTTGTCCCTCTGATGCAGTTTGTTTCTCTTTTCCCGCGTGTTTGCCTGAGAGTTGAAAATGATCAAACGTTGAGCCGTGGAGCGATCAGTATGTTGACCATTAACAGATATTGTTGTGGTCAGGATCAATGACCGTGACCTGTGACCCTGCCCTGGGAAAGTAAGATACAGTCTCACGTCACATCAACCAGCCACAAATTCAAACACATTGATCTGATCCCACGCCCCACCCCCACCCCCATGCAGCCCCCACCCCCCCGTTGTAACGCCTCAACGACACATCCCCTGTGAGGAGGTTGAGGCCATGTTCTACCCCCTATGGGACCAAGTCAAAGGAGGTGTGCCGCGTGGGAAAAAAGTTGCCATTGTGGACGGCGGACTAATACGAGCCTCCATTTGTAAACAGTTGGATGATACGTTTTACAGGGGGGATTAAAGTGGCTAACACTAAGGTAGTCAAACCTCTACTAAATTGTCAGCGGAAAATGGATCTTTGACACTTTGTTATTATGGAGTGTGTGTAATAGAGTGTGTGTAATAGAGTGTGTGTAATAGAGTGTGTGTTATAGAGTGGGTGTAATAGAGTGTGTGTAATAGAGTGTGTGTTATAGAGTGGGTGTTATAGAGTGTGTGTGTTATAGAGTGTGTGTTATAGAGTGTGTGTGTTATAAAGTGTGTGTTATAGAGTGTGTGTTAAAGAGTGCGTGTAATAGAGTGTGTGTAATAGAGTGTGTGTTATAGAGTGCGTGTAATAGAGTGTGTGTAATAGAGTGTGTGTTATAGAGTGTGTGTGTTATAAAGTGTGTGTTATAGAGTGTGTGTTATAGAGTGCATGTAATAGAGTTTGTGTTATAGAGTGTGTGTTATAGAGTTCATGTAATAGAGTGCGCGTAATAGAGTGTGTGTAATAGAGTGTGTGTTATAGAGTGCGTGTAATAGAGTGTGTGTAATAGAGTGGGTGTTATAGAGTGTGTGTTATAGAGTGTGTGTGTTATAGAGTGGGTGTTATAGAGTGTGTGTGTTATAGAGTGTGTGTTATAGAGTGCATGTAATAGAGTGTGTGTAATAGAGTGTGTGTTATAGAGTGCGTGTAATAGAGTGTGTGTAATAGAGTGTGTGTTATAGAGTGTGTAATAGAGTGTGTGTAATAGAGTGTGTGTAATAGAGTGTGTGTAATAGAGTGTGTGTTATAGAGTGTGTGTTATAGAGTGCGTGTAATAGAGTGTGTGTAATAGAGTGTGTGTAATAGAGTTTGTGTTATAGAGTGTGTGTTATAGAGTGTGTGTAATAGAGTGTGTGTTATAGAGTGCGTGTAATAGAGTGAGTTTAATAGAGTGTGTGTAATAGAGTGTGTGTAATAGAGTGTGTGTTATAGAGTGTGTGTTATAGAGTGTGTGTGTTATAGAGTGTGTGTAATAAAGTGTGTGTGTAATAGAGTGTGTGTTATAGAGTGCGTGTGTTATAAAGTGTGTGTGTTATAGAGTGTGTGTGTTATAGAGTGTGTGTGTTATAGAGTGTGTGTAATAAAGTGTGTGTGTAATAAAGTGTGTGTGTAATAGAGTGTGTGTTATAGAGTGCGTGTGTTATAAAGTGTGTGTGTTATAGAGTGTGTGTAATAAAGTGTGTGTGTAATAGAGTGTGTGTTATAGAGTGTGTGTGTTATAGAGTGCTTGTTGTAGAGTGCGTGTAATAAAGTGTGTGTGTAATAGAGTCTGTGTGTTATAGAGTGTGTGTTATAGAGTGTGTGTTATAGAGTGTGTGTAATATAGAGTGTGTGTGTAATAGAGTGTGTGTAATAGAGTGTGTGTGTTGTATAGTGTGTGTGTGTGTAATAGAGTGTGTGTGTGTTATATAGTGTGTGTGTTATAGAATGTGAGTTATAGAGTGTGTGTTATAGAGGGTGTGTTATTGAGTGTGTGTAATAGAGTGTGTGTGTTATAGAGTGGGTTATATAGTCTGTGTAATAGAGTGTGTGTTATAGAGTGTGTGTAATAGAGTGTGTGTTATATAGTGTGTGTGTGTGTGTGTGTAATAGAGTGTGTGTGTGTGTTATATAGTGTGTGTGTGTTATAGAGTGTGTTATATAGTGTGTGTGTTATAGAGTGTGTGTTATAGAGTCTGTGTAATAGAGTGTGTGTAATTGAGTGTGTGTAATAGAGTGTGTGTATAACATCCTATCACCCCAGGACCAGGATCTGTAGAGAGAGAAAGCAAGAGAGCGCAGCCTACACCAAAGTGGAGTAGATAGAGAAAAGGTACGAAAGATCAAGTGATGAAGAGAGTGAAAAGGCATATAAGCCCTCTTCCTCACCTCTCAGCTTTGTATCATTATCGTCGTCCTGTTCCATGTTTCCAGCCAATAGCAGATTGCATTAGAGATATAAGGCCTGATCATTCATCTCAGCCTTTATTGCATTTAGTCCACATCAATCTACTCTGGCCTTGGAGAAAAAAAAGCAGAAGAACATTCGGCACCCGGCCAGACTCTGAAGTTCACTATGTAAGTGGCACCTCAGACAAGGAGAGTCTGCATAAGACTGGAGATTTGATTGCTGCAGCTGGGATGGCCTGCGAGGTTCAAGCTTCTTGAGCCTTTGCCTATTTCAACCCGGGGAAAGTGCTGGTTGGCCCGAGGGAAATGGGTTTTCCTTAATCAGTGCGGGTCGGCTATAAACTTGTGCTGACCTTGGTTATGCCATCCGACCACTGTGAAATGAGTTCACTGGCTCAGGGTCTCAGAGATATTTGAAGGTCTCTCTGTTTGTGTCTTTTTCTAAACTACCCTGACGATCCCACCTAGTGCTTACTATGAACACAATAGTTTGTCATATTCTGTTTATACACAGCACATTCAGATTTCCATTAAATGGTAACAGTCCCAAAGCATCCGCCCTACAATTATTCATTCGCCAGAAACCAAGCAGACCTACGTATATTATCATCCGATATGATCTATTCTACATTATCATCATCATCCAATATGAAAAGCATTCTGTTGTTGTTTCGTTTTTGGCATATAGCGGTTGCTCTTAACATAAAACGACGTACAACTGGAGACAGAGTTAGGTGTTTAGCTCCAGGGTGTAACAACCAATTTGTCTACCTTTTCCGCCTAGTAATTCGAACTGGCGACGTTACAGATACTGGCTTGTGCCAGTAACCCCTAGGCTAGCTGCCTCCTGTCAAAAGTCAGCATTGTGGAACGCAGCCCAGCGTTGCATATCCCTCAGCTCAAATCAAGACATACACATATATCACTGGACGAAAAAAGCCAAAGGTCCCTCCCCGTCGACCTTCTCGTCCAATGGGCTCTGAGGAGTGTGCGTTTGAGATCCTCCCGATGTCTCCTTCCTATCTCCTCCCTAAGAGCTACTGTGACGCTTAATCACTCAGGAAGGAGAAAACAAGCCACAGCTGCACTACAAAGCCTGGGAGCTATTTGACTGGAAACTATTCGAGCCCAGACTAAAGCAAACTCTTGAATGGAGGTTGAGGGGGATTGCATTTCGGCTTCCTCTTATTTTTGCTGCTGTTTTGGCCTGTACATCGTCTCAACCAACGTCGGTCCAAGCAGAACCCTATTCGCTACTGATAGGTCTGGTGTGGCCAACTTCACCTGAGACGTGTTCCCATTTGGGACAGGCCCCGCATGAAAGGGCCACTTATATTAGTGTGAAACGCGATTTATAGATCTGCCTATGAATAAATAACATTGTTGACGTGGATTGTCTTTTTCCAACACCACAGCGATGCGGCAGGCTTTATTCTGAGCAGATGGGTAAGACGACGAAGAGCAGACAAAGTGGTTGCGATAAGTTCCCCCGCGCTGATCACGCGCACTCACGTGTATGCATGAAGAAACGGCAAATACACACACATACACACACACACACACAGAGATCGAGTGAGAGGACAAAGCTTGAGCTCCCCTCAGGCTAATGTAAACTCCATTCGAATAAAAGCGGAATGTCCCTGGCGATGTAAGGAGGCTTTTCATCGTTCACTCACTCTCTCTCTCTCTCTCTCTCTTTCTCTCTCTCCCTCCTCTGTGTTTTTCTCCATTTGCTATTTCTCTCTCTCTCCCTCTCCCTTCCTTAGCTCCATTCCCTCTCTGTCAATCTCTGTCTTTTCTCTCCATCTATTCCCTCTCTCTCCTTTCCGTTCCTCGTTCCCGATCGTAACATTTTTGGCCTTTAACTAAGCCATAACTAATATAACTCTACGGACAGAGAACTTAGATCGACGTACGCGAAAACTTTTTACAAACACAGCCAGAGATATTAAAGTTACTGGCTGCCTTTTTTAAAAGAGGCTGGAGGCGTTTTCTGATTGGTAGGAGGTTGGGGTTAAAGCCAGGGCAGAGAATAATGGCTGGCCCCCATGAGGTCACAGACAATAGAAAAGTCATATGATTCATATTATACATCTCCGTGAAAGAGGAAACTGACCGAGCCTGAAACAGCTGCCCTGCATTCTCTCTCTCTCTGTCTCTGTCTCACTCTATCATCTGCTTTCCTGTAAATGTCAATAGAGCACATTATCAGTCTTCTTCATTTTTCTCTCATGTTCTTATCCTGTCTTTCCCTCTTACTCATTCTCCCTTGTTTCGGTAACTTTCCCCCTCTTAACCACTATAGATAGTTTAGGAAAGAAAAGAAGAAAAGCCTCTTCCTCTCATCCATCGATCACCCCCCCCCCGACCCTAACCCACTGTGCCCGATCAACAAACCCTGTTCTCTGACCTGCAGTCGAGTCTCTCCAGTTCAAAGTGGGGGTTAAAGTTCAGGACGAGGCGCTGGGAGGGCTCCGGAGCTGTGATGACCCACTGGCAGTTCTGGTGGGGTGGGTACTCTTGGGGGTATCCCGGGGAGGTGATGTAACCCGCGTCGCTGGCATCCAGAGTTCCCCCACACAGCTCAACTGAAAAGAGGGGAAAAAGACAAAAGACACTTCAATATCATGCATAATAACAGTAATTCAACACACTGTACGTGGACAATGTAACCCGAAACCTAACCTTTCCCCGAACCCTAAAATAGCCTAACAAGCGGCAAAAGGTCCTTGCTTTGCCATATGTGTAATGGGTTACTATAATTGCGCGGACTTCTGGCGCTCACCATCATAGCAACACACACACACACACCCTGGCCCTTATCTTCCCGTATCCTCTGGGACTATTCTCAAAGTGTAATTGTTGCTCTGGCAAAGCAATCTGCCCACATTAAGACACATTCCCTGATCCTATCGACTCTCTCCCAGGAACAATCGTCTGCCAATAGCATCGCTTGGCCAGCCCAGACAGGAAGTGACAGCAGACCGCACGTCTGGGGGTACAAGGGGGTCACCCAAATTCTGCAAAGTGAAACCGGAGGCAACAGAGCCCATATTACCGACCTGAGTCTGCGGCGGCGCTCGACGTCCACTATCTCACCCAAACAAAGAACAGATATCGCACAGGGCAGCAGAAATTGCAATACGACGGAAACCCTCATTAGTCATTTCAGCGGAGATCATGATTCTCCAGACATTATTATTCAAAAAGGAACGCGAGATTAGGAAGACAAACATGTCTCTCTACAATTCTCAACATAACAACATTGCTGGAGGGTGTTAACTCCTTCCCTGCCAGACGGAGGCTGAAAAGTAGCCTTCATAAAAACGACGTTCGATCCATGTGATGCATTCAAAAGTTTTGCTTCAAGCAAGGCTGGAGGGCGTGTACACTATGACACCAGTGAGTTCCATGAGAAGTGAACAAGTATACACTTGGAGGAGGGTATACAGCATTTGAACACTGTCTCTTCTGAGCCCATAACAGAAAAAAAACACTGACTACAAATAAGAGACATTTTTGGAGGCCACTGCATATTCCGTTTCACCCACTTGTCATAAATTAAGCGTACAAGTCAACGACGATCAGGAAGGTTGAAATATAATAGACTGTTCAAGTGCTGGCATTTGCCAGGCTATTGTGTTTTAAGAAAGGCACACTTGGGATTCAGTGACATTTCATATAATAGCGAAAAACCACCGTCATTACTTGACGCGCACGGTGCGAAAACACACACCGGTCCGGCCTGTCATTCAACGCAAAGGACGTGAAACGTGAATGAAAGGTATAAAGGCACGAAAAAGAAAATGAACGCAGCTCGCTCTCAATCTCCTCAGAGAATTCAGAGATGGAGGCCTCTGAATTCTGACTGTGGCTTCATCTTCTTTCACTCCAGTGTCTCCCGGCACGCGTCCTAAATGGCAGGCCGACGCTAGCTACGTTTAGTGCGCTGCATTTGACCAGGGCTTCAGACCCTTGGGGACTCACTACGTAGTGAAGAGCGGGGACTATCTTTTTGGACCCGGCCGTTTTTCCTATTGTGATCTTCGAATGGTGAGTGGGGCTATCAATGCAACTGACGAGGGAAGATTAAGCCGTTTGGGAGAATCCTGCCGCCTCTGCACTGCCCCCCCCCCCGGCCTCACCCAGCCTCACCCAGCCTCACCCGTCCTCAACCACCCTCTCCCACCCTCCCTAAGCAGACCATTCATGTGTCGCTAAGGAAAGGGGGAGGGAGGGTGAGAGAGGACGAGAGAGAGGAGTGTGAGGCCAGCTGGGAGACATGCACGTAGAGAGGAACGGATGAGAGGAGAGGATTAGGGAAAGGAGAGGAGGAGATGGAGGGAGGTGGGCTAAGGAAAAAGAGATGGGTTGAGAATGGGGGGGTCGAAGGAATGGAGAGGGGGATTGAGAAAGGGTGTGAGCTAGGAGGACAAGAAGACAGAGACAGAGAGTCGAATGAAGGCGACAGAGGGAGAGAGGAAACCCTGACGAGGCTCATTAAGACATGACCGTCCCTCAGGGGAACTGACCCAGGAGGATCTGATGAGGTTGTCAATGGAATATACAGCACATGGGGCAGGGGAGCAGTGTGTGTGTGTGTGTGTCTGTGTGTCTCTATACATGTCTGATGTGTAGTCAATGGAATATACAGCACATGGAGCAGGGGAGCAGTGTGTGTGTGTGTGTCTGTGTGTCTCTATACATGTCTGATGTGTAGTCAATGGAATATACAGCACATGGGGCAGGGGAGCAGTGTGTGTGTGTGTGTGTCTCTATACATGTCTGATGTGTGTACTGTACAATGTGTGTGCGCGTGCTTCTACAATAGATGCTTTCATAAGTACACTATGGGTGTGTGTGTGTTTGGGCAGACAGTGTGTATCTGTTCTTTAAGGTCCTGTTGTATGGTGGAGAATGTAAATGCATGCGCTTTTATAGCATGTGTGTGTGTGTGTGTGTGTGTGTGTGTATGTGTGTGTGTGGTTCTGATTGTGTGATAAGGACTAGGAGTAAAGCGCTTGGCGTAGAGGTTGCATTATGAATTATTGCGGCTGTGCCGGCTTAGGAGTTCATCCACACCAGCACACACTCACACACACACACACAGCCACAGACACCAGTACAACACAACCAAATATGCCACAGGGACACCAACAAACCCCAACCCTAAAGCTGTACATCCTGTATGTAACAAGACAGCTGCTGTGTATGTGTGTTGGCGTGTAAACCAAAGAATGTAAATGTAAAGGAGCGTAGAGTAGACGCCTCTACAGTATATCTGCCTGCGTGTTCGTGTGGGAACGAGGAAGCCCACCAATTTCTATTAGCCGTATTTATCAATGCGCTGTGGCGTCGAGCTTTCAGGATAGGCTCGGCTAGTCAGTGGAAAAGCTGCGATAAATCTCTCCATCATTCTCTCGCTCTGCAATTCCCCTTCCTCTCTCCCTCTCAATCTCCTTCCCGCCTTAATTAAAAAGTGCTATCGCTCCGAGTGAGGAAAGAGGCGAGGTAGCAGTCGTTCATCCATTCTTCCCTACACAGGGGCTGTCGCCATTGTTTTAATGTAACCACTGCACACAACACTGGCTGTCAGGAGGGACCGGAATGACATTTTGACTTTCAAGACTCTTAACTTTAACCGCAGGTCAGGCCCCTTAGAGCCCCCTCCTAGCTTAGTGTTCATTGAGGCTTCGTTAGGTAAAGAACCTGAGTCATACAGTCAGTACTGTACATTTAAGTCCCTTCTGGGGCACCCATACAAAAAGGATAGTTGTAATAGGTCAAAACAATCCACTAAAAAGCAATTGGCTTTATCAACCATCCTTTGAAGAAAGCAATGACATGGCCTCAGATAGTTGGCCGGTCAACATCCATTGCTTGTTGTACGAAAAGTGATATACAATTACCATTATTAAGAGAAAAATTGTATTGTTCTGAATTAACATTAAAATGTTCACGTGAAGGTCCTCTCTACCATGCATTGTTAGAGCATTGCGTCAGAGTTGTCGGTTCAATTCCACAGGGGGGGAAGTGTGCTCACACTAGAGTGTTTGCTAAATGACAAGACAGTTCTAAAAATGACTTGAATGTCTATTCTGCAAATCCAATAGCAACAACCCAGGATGACGGTGCCATGACTCACCAACAGCCATGTAAAACTAACTCAGTCTCACTCATTCTCTCTCCCTGCAATCACTCGTGTCCTCTTAAAGGATGTGCTGTTGGCCGATCATCTAAATGCACCGCGCCGAGCGTGGTGATCAATGAATCAATGGATCAATTGACTGTGAGCAAATGGTTTGAGTTTTGCCCAGGGTTTGCTTTACTGAAATACAGCTGACCAAAGAAATAGTGTTTGTTTTTCATCTTTTGCCTAGGCCTAACCAACAGACCATGGAGTGTTGCTGACCAGTCTTTCCTATGGTTGGCCCGTGCCAATTACAGTGGATATAAAATGTCTACACCTGATTCCTTTACACCTAAAATGAGAAAAAGATAAATCATGTCAGAGCTTTTTCCACCTTTAATGTGACCTATAACGGGAACAATTCAATTGAAAAACAAATTGACATTTTTGAGTGGAAAAAAAAAAACAAAAACGTACAATAACCTGTTTGCATAAAAGTGCACACCCTTAAAATAATACTTTGTTGAAGCACCTATTGATTTTGTTACAGCACTCAGTCTTTTGGGTCTGAGTCTTTTAGCATGGCACATCTTGAAAGCGCACCTTGAAAGCGCTCCAAATGTGGCAGATTGCACGGACATCTCCTGTGCATAGCCCTCTACAGATGTTCTATTGGATTCAGGTCTGGGCTCTGGCTGGGCCATTCCAAAATGTTCATCTTTTTCTGGTGAAGCCAGTGCTTTGGGTCATTATCGTGCTGAAACATGAACTTACTCTTTATTTTTAGCTCTCTAACGGAATCCTGAAAGTTTTGTTTCAAAATTTCCTGGTACTTGGAACTGTTCATAAATCCCTCCACCCTGACTAAGGCCCCGGTTCCAGCTGAAGAAAAACAGCCCCAAAGCATGATGCTGTTACCACCATGCTTCACTGTGGGTATGCTGTTCTTTGGGTGATGTGCAGTGTTGTTTTTGCGCCAAACGTACATTTTGGAGTTATGGCCAAACCTTGGTTATATCAGACCACCCTTCTCCTGACTAATATCTTCCAACAATGAGATTTCTCTGATACTTTGGAAGCTTTCTGCGGGACCATGGCTTTTGCTCTGAGATGCAACTAAGAAAATGTCAGTAAAATCCTACTGGAACAGCTGACCTTTATTTGTGATTAAATTATGGCAGGTGTGTAATGACTTCTATTTGGGTGTGTAGAATTTTCAAATCCACTGTATATATATATATATATATATAGATATATATATACATATATATATATATATATATATATAGATGCGTCAGTTTAGAGAGTGCTAGTTATTATCTAGGTCGTCCTCAAAGGACTCCCTTCAGATCCGTGACTACAAAGGAACAGAGAGAAACAGAGACGGCAAAAACAGATTTGACCCCCTTCCTGTCCAAATGGAGCACTTCACTATTCTTTGACCCCTCTTTCTTCCCCCGCCTCCCTATTCATTCAGTAGGTGATTTATTGGCATGAACGGAGGGTTGCCACTATCGCCAAAGCAAACATGTTAGAGCGACAATAACGCAATGGTATAAACCACCCTCAACCCCTCCCGAAAAAAGGAATCGACACAGGAAATAATATACAACTAAGAAAACAGAGGGCCAAAATAATGACTAGAACTGATATCAGTGCTTATTTTCCCCTTACCAGTATGACCAGAACACTCCTCGCTGACCTCTATCTTAGCTATATTTCCTCTCTCTTCTCCTATTTTGATAGTGTCTTTCACATTCCCTTTTTTACCCTTATTTTACCAGTCGAGTACACTGAAAACACAGTCTTATTGAGATCAACAACCTGGCAGCGACTAGGAAGAGAAGTCTTCCACAGAAAGAGAAGTACCTGGTCATTTTTTACTTGTCGGCTTGGCAATTACAACGAGCAAGGTGCCGTTTACCGGCACTCTTGTCCACCGGGCTAACCTGCCAGGTCATTCATGAAGGTGTGAGGCGAAGTCTCCGTTATCATCGACCCAAACAGAATTTATACCCTCGTCCCGGACATCTGAAACATTACCAAGCCGGGTGGGGGGGGGTGTGCAGCGCAGACCAATAGTTGTTTTATTTATGGCTGCCTTGTTTTTAATTTCGCTCAGGCCTACCTGTTTCCAGGGGGTCAGCGTCAGCCCCTCCCCCCAGCACCTATACAAGCCAAAGTATTGAACCACAGCCTCTTTGTGTTCCTGCTCTTGAGTGGTAAATATATGGTGATCTTGTTTTCTCACTGCTGGTGTGTAGTTAGAGTCTGGAGTAGATTAAAAGACAGGGAAGAGAGAAAGCAAGAGGGGCGGATGATTGGAGGGTTTAGAGAAAAGTAAAGATATAGAAAGATAAAAGAGGAAGAGATTGAGGAGGAACAGAAAGTGAGAGAGCCAATGGGAGAGAGAGCGAGCAGGAAGGAGAAAGCGAGCGAGGGAAAAGCCAGCCTCACATGAATCTACATTTAAAAAGATGTCATGGAAAACAGAACAGAGACAGCCACGACACACACCGGTGGACTGGCTATATGCTTATGTCCACAAGTTAATTACTAGCTACTGATTATAAGGGACTTAATTATACCAACATCTTCGTGAGTCACACTATGTATTCACTAAGACGTGTAGGCTGCGCCCTAAAAGACCACATATTTCAAACACATCATCTGGCCAGAATGTATCAGATTCCCAACATTCAGAACTGTAGCCTAAGCTCCCAAACCCCAAAAATCATCTGTTCATATTCTACTGCTCTCAGCTGTTGACGCTATGAGTGATGTCCTATCCAACGCTGCCCTCCTTGTACTCTTCCATCTCCATCTCAATCTGTTTCTCTACATTTTCTCCTGTTAGTTTCTCTTCTCTTCCTCGTTCTCAAAACCGAGCTCTCCTTCCGTAATAGGCTATACTTATACTTAGAAATCTCTCTTACTCTCTTTCTCACAAAACCTTCCAGACTGCTTGCGTTTTCCTTTCTGCCGGTTGCTGCTGTGGTCGGTGTCCAGTGCTGCTGTGTGTATGTGACAAGCTGTGCTGTTCTGAAGAGCAGCGGACAGCAGAGGTTGGAACAGTGAGTGCTTTGGCAGGCTGCATGCATGAGGTATCTGAGATGGCTGGGGGAGAGCTGCCAAGGCCCCACATCTGTCTGTGATCAACGGGCACACAGGCAGCCAGCATTGCAAACGGAACCCCAGAAAACCTCCAGTTAGAACCGTTTCATACACACACACACACACACACACACACACACACACACACACACACACACACACACACACACACATTCAACAAACCTCATATTGTTGGCATGACCAAATCTGATTATCAAATTACATCAATAGTCCTACAGCAATAATTTTTCGGAACTAGGTGAAATGTTTTTAAGTTACTTTTTGTTTCTGAACAAATCTGAACAGCCAGTTGGAACGGAATGGTTCTTTCTCTATGATCAATAATAAATAAGTAGTAAAACAGATGCACGGTTAGGCAGCCAAGCAGAGCTCACATCACACCCAAATGAAGAGGTACAAAAATATAACTTAAAGATAAAAGCTGTTGAACCCACACATGGTTCTGGTTATCAGGAGGACCATGTGTACCAATGATGCACCAACACTGGAACACTTTAAAAAGCTGATTAAGACACATTTATTTAAGGCTGTTTTTCTATAATTTTTGTATTGCCCGTTGTTTTGGCTTATTTTACTGTAGCGCTTTGGGTTTAAGAAAAGCGCATTATAAGTAAAAGGCTATTATTATTATTTAATTCACATCTTATGCGTTACAATTCCTGCATTGAAACAGTATAACTCGCAGTCCAGGTCACTTTCACTGACAGACTGCAATAATAAACAGTGTTTTATGATAATTTAATTAATGAGATAACCCTATAATATTATAGGGCGACCGCACCATTGGAACACATTTTAGACCGTTACATGCGTGTCTTGTAATGTAATGTTTAATAATTTAATAATGTTGCTGTAAACTTACCCTCCTTTCCACGGACTCTCAGACAAATTGCAAGTAAAAATCCAATCAACGTCAATTGCATATCCATCTCGGCAAAGTTCAATGTCTTCTTATTTCTTCTGTGTTAACTCCCAGGACCAAATCAGTTCTCTGTCAAATATTGTCGGTTCCCAGTGTACTTAAGTGAATAAAAGCGAGGACAGGCATGATCTGCTTAATGTGGTATCTGAACGAAACGCGTGAGGATGCCACCTTATGACATTCCCATTCTCGTCGTGCCTGAGCTATTGATCACCGGGAAGCGACGCGGATGAAATATATTCCTCTTGTTTCCCAGTTGTACACTAATGTGGAACCTCCGGGCTATTTCCTCCAGGGTGGAGACTGATCGGCGGTTCTCGGTTACCTCCAGATCCGATTCAAGTGATTGCCTTTCCCTTTCTCTCTGGCTCTATGGAGGGACTCTGGTGGTGTCCTAACTATAACCGGACGAGAAGTCTGCGCATCTCAGACCTAATGGAAAGGCAATTGGAACAACTGCAACAAGGGGAACAACACACCGACTCCCGAATGATCATTGGTTTAATGTTTGGCACCGCATCTGTGCGTCTGGTCCAGCATGTAGCGGAGTGTCTCTGTGCGCTCCTGCCAGGGGCATGTGCTCTGTGTGTATGTGTGATAGCCTGGGACTTCTGAACAGAGCACCTATCGCATTACAGTCAGCGCATAGGCCCCGCCTTCGATCAGTTGCTATAGAGGGGGGCGCGCACACGCGTAAGACACACACACACACACACACACACTCACACACCTTTACGTGACGACAATAGATAAGACACGGATAATGCGGTGAATCGGGGGCTCGGGGGCATCTTCACAGGCTAATTTCCAGATGAAAAACGGGTAAAAGTGAATACGGAGATGTAGAAAGGGAGAGATGTGTACATGCACGGAAAAGCAGCCTGGAGTCCTTGCTTTCTTACCCCATCACCACAACACACATCAGTGTGTGTCGAGGGTTTAGTCCCAAGTTTCACCCGTTTATAATTTTCTACTTTTGAGGATGAAAAGCTTTATGTTAAGGTAGTGCCCTACTGCAGAATAGGCTGCCATTTGGGACGCAGTCAATCTCATGTGGTCCCGGAGCTGCTGGGCAGAGAGAACCCATCCCTGTCTCAGGCCAAAACTGCTGCTCAATCAGCATGTCTAAATAGGCAGCCACGCTGGCTTCATAATAACACACTGCCTGGCTCAAAATAATCTGCTGCCTGAGAAACGCCTCTACAGTCTGGCCATGGGCGGATGCCCTTTGCCTAACGTATAACAGCACTGGTCCATGAAGTTAGCAAAGGACATAAATACAAATGCAAGCTGCAACGCCCTGCACCCGAGGCAATTGGCCTGGTCACAGGTTTTCCTGTCTGTCTTAGGAAGGGCCAACTTCAGATTTGGCTGCATGTGGCGACACAATAATATCTACGAGCAGGTTAATATCCCATTACGTGATATGAGAGAAACATCATCTCGGATGATGCAGTGCTTTTTTATTGGTTAGCCAACGAGATTAGCAAGTACATTACAATTTTATTTCTGATCAGGAAGGTCATGTGACTTGGGTGTGTCATGACCTGTCTAAAGCCTCAGGTTCTGGTTATATTGCTGATTTCTAACACCCTGCCAATCATCTGGGACTCTACCAATAGCCTCAGGGGATATGTGTCACATGCCACATATGATTGGCATTTCAGATTCCCTGGGCGTCGCCACAGACAGGCTGCCACAGCCCTAGGCCGCTGTCGCAGAATCCTGCAGTTATTTGTCAGTGTCTGCATGTTTTATGGCCTCATATGGGAATGTATGCATTCTGTGTGAGTGTGTGATATAGAGAGTGAGAGAAAGCATGTTCAACCGTTAAGTGTATACAGCATGGATCACATGTGGTTTCAAGGGTGTGTGTGTGATTCTGTGCACGATGCACATTGGTGAAGTTTTCGTGTCTGGTCGTTTGTGTTTATGTGCCACATGTGTGCATTTCTCTGTTAAACAGAAAAGCTCTGTGCTTCTGAGCCATCAGGCCTTCCTCACTCAACAACTTTCTTTCCTTCAAGTGAGGGGGTAGAGAAAGAGAAGACCAGCCAACACTCAGTCTGCCCAAATCTCTGAGGTGTCACCTGAACTGCCTGACAGCGTGGCTGAATTCTGATTCCCCAAACGAGAATGAGTCTTTTTCATGTGGAGACTCTCCAATGTGAGGGCAATTTTAGTTTGTCGAATCTATAGCCAATGTCCAGCCGCTGCCAACGCAGTAGAGGTGAAGGCGGAGAACTTTACTTTTAACTTTCTACAAAAAATCTCAGTGGACTTTGCCGTGCCTCTATGGAGTAAACGTTGAGATTTAATTTGGCCACAGACTCCCTTTCCCACCCTGTATCAAGTTACTGTGCGCACGTATTGCTCGATTTTCCCACCATCGACGACTACAGTCCTTTGCGGTACATCTCAAAGATGCCGGTATAGATTCGAAAACCATGGAAATGGTTACGCAAATCAAGATTACTCTATCTAGCATTTTATTTTCACTATCGTAGTTTAACAAGCCCTTAGTTGCTCTCTGTCATTCAACAACATTACTCACTTGCTTTTCACTGTAGTGTTAAAAACTCACCCGAAATCTTATCAAAAACCGTCTGAAAAGGTGATGTCAATGGCTATCTGCTAGCCCTCCCTCTGAAAGAACAACAGATGCCTATAAGGCTGGGCTGCACTATGTTTGACCCTCTGTTAGGGTTGACTCAGTCCCGAGTTTTGGGAGTGAGGCGGGATCAGCAAAACACAGGGATGTTTTGTGATACATAATATTCATAAACTTACACATCTAAATCGGCCGACTACTACTACCATGTGTGTTCATTCTTCACAGTCACACAACCAGACATTCCATGTAGTGGTCCACAGTCCTTCATTTCATTAATTATGTTTTTTTTCTTCATACATTTTTTTCTTCTACTATCTGCACTATTAGGGGAATGCCAATACCCGAAAGACTTTGATAAATGTTTTTCCATCTGACACATTCTGAAGTGTAATGAACAAGTTCTCTCGTCCTCCTCTCCAGGACCATGGAGTCCTAAACCTCGCCCTGAAGCACCCGCCCGTCTGCTGTCCAAGACACTGCTATTCCTGGCCTCTCCTACCCACCAAATTCCAGACCACCCACTGAAGTGGCCTGCCCAAGCCAGGGTAATAATTACACACATACGCTATCCACTAATCTGCCCGCGACCTTGTCTCCAGTAAGATATGTGCACATCTGGACTGGAGTATAACAATATTTTATTCTTCTCCTAGATATCCCCTAGGCACGGAACGGATTCATGAAGCTTGGAAGACCAGTGTCATCTATTTGTTGGATATAATGCTGTTGATATAGCTTTATCATGTTTCTACTAACATAGCTACCAGAGCAACAGTGCTGAGAAAGCTGTTTTGGAGATATTCACTGAACCCAAACACGATAAGGAGTCATTTCAGTGCAGTACACGCTTTAGCCAGTCGGGGGGAGACTTTCGCTAGCAGCTCAGTAAGAAGTATTCCCGGCTAATCAAGAGATAATTCCCGGTTGTCCCTAAATGTGAACAAGTAAGATTACAATAATTTATTCTTTACTATTGTTGCTGTTATTATTGTACAAGATGGCCGCCTACAAAATATGTGGCGCCTTGGATGTTGTTTGCTGTAAATTATCAAATGTTATCGCTGGCATGTAAAAAGCAGAGGAGCTATATTTTTGTTATGCAGATGCCAATTCTCTCTTTTTCTTCCGGTTCCTGAGGCATTAGCGTTTCTTTATATGTATACACATGAAAGAGAACAGACCTAACCCCTTCCACTGTTCCAAGGAGATGCTTTTTAGGTACAGCTTTTCCTCCTACAATCTTAACTGTAGCTAATCTTGGGGAAAATACAAAACCGACAGAAGATTGGTATTTATGAGAAACCCATAATCCTTTTCTCTTTAAATTCCCAGGGCAGAGAAAACCTGAGTTATTTTTTTTTAAATCAAACAAATGTTGTGCTCAACAGGCAATGACTTCAAATTGTCTGTGAAAGACAAAAATATGTATAATTATGTGTTAGTGTGTGTTGTTAATTTGTTATTGCTTATGTTTATGTATTTGTGTGTGTGTGTGTGTGCCTGTGTGTGTGTGTGTGTGTGTCATTTTTCACGTTACCCCACCTTGTTCGGCCATCGCCTTCTTATGGTAGTTCAATTAGTTCTACCACGAGGAGACCAATCTCCAGTGTCTCTCCAGAACGTCCCAGTCCTTGTTTGCTCTGTGGGGATTAGATCACTTGGCCTCAACGAACTGGGCCAAGATGACAGTGGGGGCCGCAAGTGGATGTTAATGATCAGCAGGCTATTCAAGCGGTTGAATCACCAAAGCGGTATTGTTCCAGTGAACAGGCCAAAATTACCCAACCACATCATGGGAGGGAGAGAGGCTAAAAAGATAAATTTAGAGAGAGGGAGACAGGGAGTATAAAAGAGGGAGACAGAGAGAATGAGAGAGGGAGAGGGAGAGAATGAGAGAGGGAGACAGAGAGAATTAGAGAGGGAGACAGAGAGAATGAGAGAGTGAGACAGAGAGAATGAGAGAGTGAGACAGAGAGAATGAGAGAGTGAGACAGAGAGAATGAGAGAGTGAGACAGAGAGAATGAGAGAGGGAGACAGAGAGAATGAGAGAGGGAGACAGAGAGAATGAGAGAGGGAGACAGAGAGAATGAGAGAGGGAGACAGAGAGAATGAGAGAGGGAGACAGAGAGAATGAGAGAGGGAGACAGAGAGAATGAGAGAGTGAGACAGAGAGAATGAGAGAGGGAGACAGAGAGAATGAGAGAGGGAGACAGAGAGAATGAGAGAGGGAGACAGAGAGAATGAGAGAGGGAGACAGAGAGAATGAGAGAGGGAGAAAATGAGCAAGGGATCATCTCCTCCTGCTGTAAAAAGGTGATTTATTGAGGAAATTCTGCAGCGTTTACAGTCTGTTTCGACGGAGTCAATACAAAAGTTAGGTTATTATGCATATTAGATATTCTGAAATGACGCATGTCGTATTTCTTAGATTAACTCATACCACGTGGCATTTTTATTGCTTCTCAGCCGCTTGTTATGTGAGACTGGAAGCTTTAACGTTATATTAATCTGGCTATGTCATTTGAGGATACTGCAGGTCAATACCTTTCTGTTTTAACAAGACTGGCTTGAAGGTATTGTAAAATCCAAATAATTAAAATCTTATTTGTATATGTGTCTGTATGTGTCTGTATGTGTCTGTATGTGTCTGTATGTGTCGGTGCAAGGCCTTGGCATGTCGGCGCGCTGTGTGTGTGTGTGTGTCGAAGCTGGCAAAGAAACTGGAGATGTGAAAAATTAAGAGTGAGCGCATCTCAGATTTGATTTATCAGAAGCGGCGTGTTGTGGAATGGAGACAGCTAGCTGCCCATCCAGACAAACCTAATCGACCTAAAGCCTCCGTCTGAACGCTGAGTTAAGGTCTGTGCCAGTCTTATAACACCTTTCCAATCACATGCACTTTTCCTATCAGATACAAGAATTACACATAACATATACGTTAATACCGTCTGCGAGGAGTCAAATAGGTATTTCCCACTTCTGACATTAGTGTGATTTCTCAATTTCTGTTACCACCAGTCGAATCACATTTACACTGACAGTTGTAGAAAAGAGATATATGAGAACTGGGAAACCAGTGAAGCACGAACAAGACTGTAAACAGATCAAATATGCGTCTGTTCATTTCTCTTTGCCCTTTATACTTCTTGCACATTTCCACAACAGTGTACATAGTTGACTAATATCACATTTCAAACCCCTTTCTCATTTTAAAACGTCTGTCTGTCTGTAGTTTTCACTTAAGTTCATTATTTTCACAAAATGTTTCAAATTTTCCACTGACTGTCAATGTTTGCCTTGCCAATGAAGCCTCTTTGAATATAACACACATTTAAGAAATAGTTAGGAAGGCATACAGAGATATAAATAGAGTTAGAGAGAGGGAAATAATAGAGGGAAAGAGCGAGGGAGACAGCAGGTGACCAGACTGGATGCATAATTATGGACCGGGGATATTGAATATCAACCATACGATACTCTCATATCAGCGTTCTATTATTGAGACCGGCTCTAATAGAATAATATGATGAGGTCGAGACGAGAAGACGGGGATCCACTCCAATCGGATGGCCACTCAATCTATCCATGTGGTAATTCAATAAGGCCCCCAGTCGCCCCTACAGCCAATCAATTGCAGTCGACGGGGAAACAAATAAACATTGGCGCTCCAATAACAATCAGTCATAAAAAATACTTCAGGTCGAACAACAGTGTTTGTCAAATCTCAATGGTTGTGTCCCAAACACCTTATACAAAAAGTGCACTAGCCCTGTCGGAAATAATGTACTAGCTAGGGAATAGGGTGTTATTAAGGACCTGCGCTCTCCAAATTCAGTACACGGTTCAATAGGAGTGACAGAGGTGGACGTGTTGATCGTGGCGTGATGCGCTCCAACTCCCTGAGGTGTTCAGCGACCAAGATAGCGCAGATAGCAAAGAGAGGACCTCGGGATAGCAGTCATCGTCAGCTAAGCGTGAACCCGGACTCGAGCAAAACAGATCAGTGCGATTAAGGCAGACACGTAAGCAGAAAAACAAACAAGTTTGTCGAGGGACGTGTGGCGACGCAGCTTTTCTAGACCTAGAAGCCGTATGGCGTTAACAGACATTGTGAGGGTTAACCGTTTAAGTTGCTCAGCAGTCACACAGCCAACCACTTGTCATGGACTATTAGCTCTACCAGTTGTGTCAAGAGGGCATTACAGAGGGTCTGTTTTCTAAGTCATCCTCAGGAGTCTCCAAATACGACTCGAGACACGATGTGAGACCAGAAGGCCCAGGGAAGCTGACCCAGTGCAACTCCAGGACCAAGCTCCCACCCAATCAGGACAGCTGAACCACACACTGCAGCCATGGGCTATTTCTCCGTATGCCAACGGACAGACGGGCATCTGAAGATCGCTTGCCAACAGATTCTATTTGCAAGACATTATACTGGTCAACACTTGAACTGGATTGATCGTGTACAGACACTCACACACACACTCACACACATACACACTTCACAAGAGCTGCTACTAGACACCTTATAACTATTTATTCATGCTCAGATTCTGTTACTATTTATTGCAGGACAACATATTAAACATCGACTTCACTGCCAGATACACATGTACATACTGCAAATGCTACTCTCAATAATCTGTCTGCACCCTTATCTTTCAACATGTTACCTGTTATCTGTTATATTTTTGTTGTACTTTACAAAACACCAGGCATACTTTGTAAATTGAATAATTACCATTATTCATATCTTTCTAAATAATCATGACTGTTCCACCAGACAAGAATATAAAACAGTTACATTCTCTTACATTCTCTCTCTCTCTGTCTCTCTAAATCTCACACAAACAAACAACACCCCCCAACCACCACCCGCACTGCCACAAACTTACACCTCCATTCCCAAACAGCAGCTAATATAATGCCACTTAAAACCTCTATTTATTCCTCTTTTGAATGATGCACAATGGCTACATTAACTGGGCAATAGCCCTTTGATGTGGGCTTGGGTGAGACTAAGCTGCATTGAATGGCCTTCTGAACAATCACTGCAGATGTGTAAACCAGGGAGGGGGGAGGAAAGGAGGGGGAGGAGCCGAACGAGGCAGAGGAAAGCTCAATGGAAACTGTCATGGTACACTGTTAATAGGGTGCTTCCTTGATTGGAGTTGCCATGGCGATAAGCTTGTTTTTGCTTGTGTGCTTTTAATAATGTATTTTTTAACCGCAAACCTTACATGCTTTTGTATTAACCAATGGTCTAAATGAAGACCTGGCAGGGGACACTGTTTAATTAAAATACAAGTATTTCACTTAAAACGGTTATGCTGTACTGGTGACCCTGATGAACTTGCTATGCCGGGGTGAGGTGACATCAGCGTTACCACAGGAGCTGTTAATCTTCTGACTGAACTCAAGCTATCAAATGCACTTCCAATTCTATGCAAATCGTCTATCCCACAAGCTACCACCCACCATATTCCTAGGAAGAAATACGCATCCCAAAACCATGTTGGCATGACGACTGTGTTGATAGGATGCATGCGGTTGCACACACTGTGTGCGACGTATGTGTGTGTGTGAGTGTGTGTGTGTGTGTGTGTGTATATGTGTGTGTGTGTGTGTTGGTCGTCCTCGGAGACATCATTGTTGGCACAGTGTAGATCATCCACTTCCACTAATGACATACTAAGGCACATAAACATTTGGGATAAAATGAAAGGTGTGTGTTTGTGTGTGTGTGTGTGTTAGTGTGTGTGTGTGTGTGTGTGTGTGTGTGTGTACGTGTGGGTGTGTATGTAAGGCGTGGGGGACGTCATTCCACACTTGGTATTTAATGTTGTCGCGGGCATCTTATTTTAATATTGAAACAACCATCAGTCCTCTTCCATGCTGGTGAACCTTTTTTAGAAGAGGTATTTAGCAAACATACTGAAGCACACACGGTCTGCTGCGCACAGACACACACACACAGACACACAGACACACAGACACACAGACACACAGACACACAGACACACACACACACACACACACACACACACACACACACACACACACACACACACACACACACACACACACAGGCAGTAAATGTCTCTTAATTGATGCACTACATCCTGCTTTTCCATTATTTTAGTTTAGCTTATTATCCTGCCATTCCCAGCTGTAACTAAGTACTATACTGTACTGCCTCCTTGGAATACACAAATACAACGAGAATCTCCCAGAATAGCAAAATAAGCAAGAGATAGAAACGGATGGAAGAGAGTGTGTTTGGGTGTGCACATATGTACTGTGTGTAAAGGTGCATGTATGTGTTACATGTATGTGTGTACGTGTTGGAGTATGTGTACGTGTGTGTGTGTGTGTGTAACCACACCAATTATATCGATCATATTTATAATTTATATTCCAAAATATGGAAACCAACTCACATTTTGACCTGACACTGAGTATGTTTGTGAGTACATCTGTGCACATGAATTCATAGGAAAGCTTAAACCCCTAAAATAGGAGTCAGAAATCATTATTCACAGTGGATTTTCTGGTATGTATGAAATGTACCTCTTCATGTCCCTTAAAGGCTTTCAGTTGTGTTTTCATGGTTCTCTTTCAATCGTCAAGTGGCTGAATTATCAGCCCCAATTGTCTCAGTATGTGTCTGATACAGTCTATACAGAATTAGTGGAACATGCTGCCTGTAGCGATTGATTGACAACAGTTCGTCTTTGAAAACCCTTTGTTAAATATGTTAACAAACTGTGTTGTGATGCAAGGCTATCTGTTATTGGAGGAAGCTAAATTGTTAACAGCAGTACATTGATGTTGGCTTGATAAGCTCAACTGTGGGTATTGCTTGAGCAAGAAAACATGTCTCACAGAAATCCTCTTAAGAATTCGGCTTTACACCAATCACATTAGGAAGATAACTTAATTGACAAAAAACATTTTGAATCCTGTATTTCTGTTGGTATAATTTTTTGGCTAAAATGTTATCTGCAATCAGAAGATATATGGACAGAGATCCCAATTTGGACCTGTTTTTTATATAATTCTATGTACTGGCTGAGTAATTATGTTCATATATAATCATATTTACTGCCTCCGGCCTGCATGAGATGCAAAACTCAAATTTGTGCTAATGATGACTAACTTATAGCTTGTTGATACCCTGAAAGGAAGTTAGACTAGGTCTAGTTACAAAGTGTCTGTGACTGTTTAAGCTTGTTGGCAAAACAAAAAGGAGAATGATTTCTAATAGATTGTTTTTGGTCTTTAGTGTACCTGTTTTAAACAATATTATTCGCTTTAAAAGGTAAATGAATCACTTTGAAATATTGAATAAATTGTCTTAGAATAGTGAATGCTGCTTTTTGCATTAAATCAGACTTATACTGCTAGGATTATCTTTTTATAATCCGAAAATCGGATGTTTTAACTTGCCTGTATTGGCTGGTGACTCTTGTTTTGTGCTTAATGGATTTTACATGTGGTTTCATTTATTCAACTGCTGAGCAGATGTTGTCTTTTGTTGTTGTCTTGGCTGCATTGACTTTAGGAGAATCAACTGGCAATGCTTCCCCTCTGAGTTTACCCACAATTCCTTGGCGCTAGAGTGTACGTGTGTTGCACCCTCTAAATATGAGCCACTAGTAGATTTTCCTAGTGCAGATTAATGCGCTGTGAGCAAAAATCTAAGGCCAGGTTTCGAGTCCACGTTGCCCTGACATTTCAACATGCTGCTCTTTAATTGACTCGTTAGTCCCTGTCACTCAAGGGCAGGCTCACCTGTTCTGCTCTTGTCCAGAGACAATGACTGACAAGCTGTGCCCTTATGCCCCAACATTTGTTTTCTCCAGTCTTGCACTCTCCTTTCAAGTCCCTCTATATTTATTTATCTCTATCAACTTCTCCCCTCTTTGCTTCCAGCTCTCATTTCTATCTACCACTTTCTTCTTCTCTATCTCCATCTCTTTTTCTGCTCTCTTTGTGAATGCATTGATGACAGCATTAGAGACAAGTTTTCTCAACTTCCAGTTCCCTTTCTGTCTCTCTGTTTACTCCACGACACAAGCAGTCATGTCAATCCCACACCAGTTTCAAGGATCACTTACAGGCGCTCTAAGTTTCTATAGTCACCCCATAGGCGAGCCATTTCATGGTCATTGGCTGTGGTCCAGCTGTATGACTCCATTATGTGTTTCGCCATATGTTATCCCCGAGTGATTGGAAGGATTGGATCGCACCACCGGAGCATCATCTATTTAAGATTGCCGTATTATCTGGATCAAATTGGGTTCCGGCTTCCTAATGGCAAGTTTGGCAGCGCACCCGGCAATTACCTCTTCCTCCCCACAACGTTTCCCCATGTACAAGCTCTCACGCTACGACCCTTATAGTGTGGTAACATATGCGCGCGCGCGCACACACACACACACACACACACACACACACACACACACACACACACACACACACACACACACACACACACACACACACACACACACACACACACACACACACACACACACACACACAAGCTCACAAGCTCTTTCTCCCATCTCTCTCTTGTCATCTTTCCCTGACATCCAAATGACTCGTTCGCAAGAGACAAATGTATTTCTAAAGAAAAGTACACAAACACATTAGCGAAGGAATGGTTTTGCGTATGAACGAGCCAATTCTCAAGGATTTCTTAACTCCCATTCTGATTTTATTCGATGGAGGACCGATTAACAATGGCACTGCCACACCTGATGAAAGAACCACACTCAAAGTCATCACAACGATGGGAATAAAATATGGATGCAGTAGCAGTGGCTTAATTGAACACTGCTTCTCACAGCAGCACAATAATCTTGCAGCAACAGGACATAATTGTTATTGTGTGGATTCTAATTAAGAAATGTTTAGTTGGGGTTGATACATTTTGGGTCCCATCTGAAAATTGGAATTGGATATTACAAACTGAAGTAACCTTATATACACAGCATGTTCTAATTTCCTTTTATTATGATTTTTTCAGCAAAATGTCTGTACGTCTGACAAATTTGTATCAAGAAATGTCTTATGAGCTTGGCACAAGTATTTCGCACACAACGCAACAAAAAATATAACTTTTTTCTTATGAATGATAAGTCTTACCATCCGATCTGTCCACATTTCAGCATACATAGTAACATTTCTACTTATCAGTGTCACGATTGGTGTGGTGGCGTTGCTACACTTCCATTTCGGTGATCCACTTCCGTGTTTTTGTGTTCACTAGCTGTGATTACTTCCTCTTTCACGTGGTCACAGCTGTTAGTAATCTGTCACTTTATGTGGGGATAAAAGGGGTCGCTAGCAAGTCACTCCTTGCTTAGCATTGTTTGTTATATGTCACATGATAACTAGAGGTGAGTGTTCTATGTACGTGAGGACGAGCTGTTGTTTTGACTATTGGATAAGTCGCTGGTTATGCGCACTATTATTTCTAGTTAAACAGTTTAGTTCTTTTTTCGCCGTACTCGGTTTGTTTTATGTTCTGTTGGTGTGAATAAACATAATCGAAACGGATCTAAGACTCTGCACATGGCTTTCACCGCACTACGCCGCTCCATCCGTGACAGAATGCTAAGCCACCCAAAAAGCCCGCAGAGCCGGACGGTGAGTGGATTCCTCGGAGGGGCAAGCTATAGCGCTCCGAGGTATGAAGCTCACCGTCAACCCACGGAGCAGCAGGAGCGGCGCTACACCTGGCAGGGTGATTGGGGGTCCGACTCCCTCTCCTCGGATGATGAGGAGGCGGTCTGAGCGAGTGGAGGAGGACTCCCTGGAAGACGCCCTGCTATGGGATCCCGTCCTCAGTCGACTAGTCCCCGCAACATCGGACGTCGGCTGGGGCGGGCAGAAGACACCGCCCACTGTTCCGGGGCTGCAGACAGGGGGAGGGAAACCCCTGGAGCTACAGCCACTACCCCCGCCGTGGGAAGACCCTTTTCTGCCGCCGACGACAGGGACAGAAAAACCCCGGAGGGGTTGGATGAACAGCCCTCAGCTGTTATTAGGACGTGGTGGAGGACATGGCTGGAGCTACAGCCACAAACCCCGCAGTGGGAAGACCCTTTTCGGCCACCGACGTCAGGGACAGAAAACCCCCGGAGGGGTTGGATGATCAGCCCTCGGCTGTTATTAGGACGTGGTGGAGGACATGGCTGGATTTACAGGAGCCAGCGCCTGAGATGGTCGCCACCACGCTTGCGCCTGAGATGGTCGCCGTCACGCCAGCGTTCACGATGGTTCCTGCCGTCCCGCCAGCGCCCAAGATGGCTACCGTCGTCCCGCCAGCGCTCAAGATGGCTGTTGCCGTCCCGCCAGCGCCCAAGATGGCTGTTGCCGTCACGCCAGCGCCCACGATGGCTCCCGCCGTCACGCCAGCGTCCACGATGGCTCCCGCCGTCCCGCCAGCGCCCAAGATGGCTACCGTCGTCCCGCCAGCGCCCAAGATGGCTGCCGCCGTCACGCCAGCGTCCACGATGGCCGCCGCCACGACTACGCTCACGATGGCCGCCGCCACGACTACGCTCACGATGGCCGCCGCCACGACTACGCTCACGATGGCCGCCGCCACGACTACGCTCACGATGGCCGCCGCCACGACTACGCTCACGATGGCCGCCGCCACGACTACGCTCACGATGGCCGCCGCCACGACTACGCTCACGATGGCCGCCGCCACGACTACGCTCACGATGGCCGCCGCCACGACTACGCTCACGATGGCCGCCGCCACGACTACGCTCACGATGGCCGCCGCCACGACTACGCTCACGATGGCCGCCGCCACGACTACGCTCACGATGGCCGCCGCCACGACTACGCTCACGATGGCCGCCGCCACGACTACGCTCACGATGGCCGCCGCCACGACTACGCTCACGATGGCCGCCGCCACGACTGCGCCCCCGATGGCCGCCGCCACGACGGCGGACTCTGAGCCGCACAAGATGGCGGACTCTGAGCCGCACAAGATGGCGGACTCTGAGCCGCACAAGATGGCGGACTCTCAGCCGCACTAGATGGCGGTCTCTCTGCCGCACTAGATGGCGGTCTCTCTGCCGCACTAGATGGCGGCCTCTCAGCCACCGAGGCCTTTTCAGGGCTGGACCTGCGGTCCTGGACTGACCCTTTTGGGTTTGACTGCGGGTTCTCTCCCTGTTGCTCCCTTGTTTTGGTTTTGTGTTTCCGTTCGGCTATCTGGGGAGCTAGCCTTTTAGTGGGGGATACTGTCACGATTGGTGTGGTGGCGTTGCTACACTTCCATTTCGGTGATCCACTTCCGTGTTTTTGTGTTCACTAGCTGTGATTACTTCCTCTTTCACGTGGTCACAGCTGTTAGTAATCTGTCACTTTATGTGGGGATAAAGGGGTCGCTAGCAAGTCACTCCTTGCTTAGCATTGTTTGTTATATGTCACATGATAACTAGAGGTGAGTGTTCTATGTACGTGAGGACGAGCTGTTGTTTTGACTATTGGATAAGTCGCTGGTTATGCGCACTATTATTTCTAGTTAAACAGTTTAGTTCTTTTTCGCCGTACTCGGTTTGTTTTATGTTCTGTTGGTGTGAATAAACATAATCGAAACGGATCTAAGACTCTGCACATGGCTTTCACCGCACTACGCCGCTCCATCCGTGACAATCAGGTGTTCTCAAAAAACTTGTATGTACTATGTATTGTTCCAAAACCAGTCTTCAGCATTTGAACTGTAATCATGCATTGTCTTAAATTGACTCTATCCACCAAATAACCATCAGCTGTGTCTCACGCACTTCCTTTTGACTGGCCATAAAATGGTTGCAATATGGGAGAGGACTTAGCCCTCATTGATGCCCTCGAGGTCTGTGTGTGCCAGTGTGTCTGTGTGCGTGTCCAGAAGGACTATTTCCTGACCAACTCATCAAGCTCTTGTCTTTGCCTTTGGCTTTTGTGTGGCAAAAGTCTTGGTGGACCGCCAAGACATGCTGGCTACACGCATTGGGTACTACAATGGCAACATTATTCTAGTCTTTGAGGCCTTCTGTACGCTCAGTCTGGGTCTAAGCGTACAGAAGAGCTTGCTAAAAGGACATGCTCTCGCAGACATTCAGAAGGAAAGAGAAAAGTGTCTTATGGTGTGTGTGTTTTGGAAGGTGATAGTGGTCGTGTTTTCTAAACCTAAATTGGATGTAATGTACTAACTCATAATTTATGATTCAGTCAGGGTCATACTTAATCCTGGAAGCAGCCACGCTAATGGAGAAATGTTCCGAAAAATGGTGTTCATATTTAGACAAAAAAATACAAAAATGTAATTAGACTTTACTTACCATTAATTTGCAGTTAGGACATTTAATGCCACAAACAACTTTAGGAAGATACAAGCTACATGCTCTTTTGTTCCAGAGATATGGGACCAAAAAATAAACATTGACTGATATTTAAATCCACTTAAATATCCACCTGTCAACATACATTTTGTTCCCTAAACTAGTCGGTCTTAGGCTCTGAAATGTCTAAATGTTAAGTCCAATAAGGATGTCAGTCATATATCAAATTAAAACTTCCTTTAGGCACTTAAACCTCATAGTAATTGTATGAATTAAAAGTGTTGGAATACAGACAAAAAAACAACCAAAACATGTTGTGCGGTCTAAAGACTGATCATCGATAAATTAAGAAGGTCACAGACCAGGTTTGAAAATGTCCATACCAGGTTTCCCCCATCAATTCATGCCAAGTCTGAACAAAGGTTGCTCATAGAAGCCTCTAAGAAGCCCAGGTTAACATGGGATCTACACGACTCTCTTCCCACAATCAATGTACATGAGTCAACTGTCAAAAAGAGACAGCACAAACTTGGCCTACTTGGGAGATCAGGAAGGAAGATGCTTCTGCTCTCAAATAAGAATAGCAAGACATGACTGACATTTGCCAGACAACCACTTGGTAAAGACCAGAACGAACTACTGGAACAATGTGCTTTGGCCAGAACAGTCAAACATGGACTTGTCTGGCCTCAATGACAGACACTCTGTTTGAAGAAAATTATACTCTGGCTTTAAACAAAAGAAACTCAAACCAACTGTGAAGCATGGGTGGCATTATGGGATGTGGTTGCATTGGTACCTCAGGGCTTGTTCAACTTCTCATCATTGAGTCAACAATGAATTCCATATTGTCCAGATGATTTTGGAGGAAGATGTGAGGCCATCTGCCAGCTGAACCGGACAAGGTTTTTGCAACAGGACAATTATCCAAAGCACACAAGTGAAACTACATAATGGCTCTAAATGTAGAAATAAGAGGTTAGGGAAGGGTCGAGGTCAAAGTCCAAATCTCAATCTTATTGAATTGCTGTGAGGGGACTTAAAATGGGACGTGCACGCAAGAATCCTCAGATTGGGTTAAATTAAGTTCATTTTGTAAGTAACAAGACTTTATGCCCAATATCCTTGTGTGTATGTGTGTATGTGTGTGTATGTGTGTGTGAATGCAACGAATGAATCTCAACAAGTTATGCAAACACTGATAACCAACTACTCTGCTCTCTACAGTTAATACGCTCTACTGTAAACAGACTAACAAACATTGTTTTCCAAGTCTACTTTAAACACTCAGATAATGAGTCTTCTGGCTCGGTTGGGACCGTAGACACGCTCTGTGCTGTTCGGACCTCCACTGTCATAGCTCCTGGTCAAGCGTCAGGTGAGGCACAACAGAACTCATTAGCAGTATGTATACCCAGCTTATCCAGTGCCTCCGTCCGGGTAAAAATGAACTGGTGTGGGATAGAGGTCAGTGGGCACTCCCATGCAAGTGAACAGCGCTCACTGTATTCAAATCACGTCTCGCGACTCCTGGCATTCAAACCATAAAGGTAACTGCCTGGAATACATATAAGTGTGTGTTGTGCATTTGTGTCTATGTATGAGTGTGTTTGTATGTGTGTGTTCATAACATGATCATCTAGATGGTGGCATGTGCTCAACGAGAGCCTTGGCATCGCTCCAGGTTTTGGTCTGCATACTATTTTTGCACTTAACTTCTGGTTGGATGCAATTCTGCATTTTGTTGTACTGCACGTGTACTGTATAACGACAATAAAGTTCAATCTAATATAATCGAAAACATCTCTCTTTTGTCGCTATGTGGGCTTCTCATTTCATGGTTTTTGTTAAGAGCGGCGAGAGACATTTGATGTTCCCTTTGGGTGATATGAATGTATTTTCATATTTTATTTAACCTTTATTTAACCACGTAGGCCGATTGAGATCCAATTCTCATTTGCAACGGCAAACCTCTAACAAGGTTTTAACACCCATTTTCAAGTGAGCTTTTGCACAGGAAGACGTTTTGAGTGTGCAGTGCTGATAATGGTTTACCTCAGAAATCATGGTTTCCTTGGTGACGTTCAGTTTACCGGGGCCAGCAGAGGAAAATCAGCCCCAGATCCTTACATTTCCAACATAAGGGTGGACTGTTGGTAAAGTTATTTTGGTGGTAGGTAGTGTTGGGTTTTAACTACTTATCGATTTTGTTTGTGAGCAAAAAATACAAATGTTGTTTTCTGTCTGCATATGTTTAGAGCAGCGGTTTGTAAAGTGAGGCTTGCCTCCCCAGGGAGCCTCATGGAATTTGTATATGTATATATTTTCATTTAATCTTTCTTTAACCAGGTAGGCCGATTGAGAACAAATTTTCATTTCAACGACAACCTGGGGAGAAGCTGGGGATTGAACCCAGGACATCATATATTCAAAGCATGCACTCTACCAATGAGCTACACCAACTGCAACCGAGCCAAAAAAGTAATTGGAAGGCTGCAATTATGTTTTATAACAAATACAATTTTAAAGCCCAAGTCAAACTGTTGTTCCAATAATTATTACATATTATATAATTATATTCTTGTTACATCCGCCGAAATACTGGACATTCTAGTCGAAGCTACGTTGGCCTATGCTTCTGGAGGAAGCCTCTGGGCTTTATATGTCAGTGTTTCCTGTTCTCTGTTGCCAGATTGTTTGTCTTGACAAACGTTTCCAGCGTTACCATTTTCTGTGTTACCTGTTTCTCCTTCTGCTTCCAGTTTGACCTGTTGCCATTCCTGACCCTAAGCCTACCCAACCCCTAGAACTAGTCTACGTTTTTCTGCTTTGACCATTGCCTGTCCCTGACCATGAACCAGCCTACGCCTTTGTACCTCCAGCCATCTGACCACAGTGTTTGAACACTTACCTGTCCCCGACCATGACTATTGCCTACTCCTTAATAAATACTTTTTAAACGTCCCTTGTACGTGTAAACAGACTGGTCAAATGATCCTGATCCTGATTTCTTATTAGCAGAACTGGAATGCAGAGGACGGCCAAGAAACAGCATAACAGGCGTCTGGTTAGTGGTTGCATGATTGGCATTTCAATTTTGGCATTTTCGACATTTTAGCTTCATGAGACGTTTATCCTCTATGGTGCATAGAATATTCTTAAGGCTTTGGGTCAAATATCTCTGCTAGGACGTTAGTAGAAAGCTTAGATGTTGCAAATGTGTGTCTTCTATTGTTATTCAGAAACCTTACCAGTGGTATCAATGGTAGAGGTAATGTTAAATACTCTAAAAAAACGTGTCAACAATCCCCAGGATATCAAAGTCTATATGATTTTATTGTCATGGCGATGCAGGCCATTCCTTTAAGTGAAGAGTTGGTCGATCTGCTGATCTATTACCGGCCACCATATAATACTTTTGCAGATTCTAGATGACTACAAGATGATGATACAGCCAAGAACCGGTTCTACTCTGGTTTCTCTGTATCATCTTTACAATGTCAGGAAGACTCTGTGTCTGTTACCGGAAGTAAGCGCTAAAATCTGTTTGCGTGTGGGTGTGTTCTTTTTAACTCAGAGAAACAGAGTGCGTTTCTGCATTCTTGCTGTTGCTGTTAAAAGAATGTTCTTCTGAGGATTAAATAAGGAATCCAATGGCTGATGATCTGTGATCTCTGTCTCATTTACGTAGAAGCTCATTAGAGGATGGAGTATTGTGACTTGGTCAGGCAAGAATATGACCTAGTAAAAAACAAAATGTCCGCAAGTGTGACAGATCGTTTGGCCTTGGAACCTTTGTGACGGTCTATAACTTTCCTTGTCACATATATGTGATACACATACTACCGGTATGTGATACTTGTCTTGAAGTACTAACACTTGTCTCGTCATGCGCAAAGCCCATAATCTTCCTGTCTTTTCAAGACCCATGAGGGATTCTCCAGGTGAATGTTGGAATTTTTCCTGGTAACTATATGCAATGCCAAAAACAAGCATATTGTAAAAGTGCAACACCTTTGTCACTAGTGGGAACCTGTGGTTTCCACTCTGTGCTTTTAGTGGGGTGCACGCTTTATTTCCAGTGGGTCTGTTTTCATTTGACACAGCTGTTATGAGTTTTGGTGAATAGCAATGCTATTTAAGTTCACGGAGGATATAAAGTTTGGATTCTAATTCTTTTATGTTTTTACATCGAATATCAGTGAGTGTTATGTGTACGTCTAGATCGTAAGTCGCTGTATATGCACAATTTCATTTTATCACCTGTCTAGTTTTTTTTTACATTGGTTGTTTTACGTTCGTTGCTCATTTGTTTGCTCATTCCGCACGTCACCCAGCAAGGATTTGTGATAACCTTTGTGTTAATAGTAAGAAACATAATGGAGTCTTCTTCTATCTCCATCTGTCAATATTAATTGGTATGGTCCACTTCACAGAAGTGTTGTCTCCCAGAAAGAGTTGCAAACACATCCTCTTCGGGAGTAGCTATTGTTCTGTTTGTAGCACTGGGGTGACAGTGACTATGTGATCACCACACAATCTCACAGCTCCAATCATTGTTCTTTGCCACTGACACTACTGGAGTAGCCCAGGGACTCCAATCCACCCTGGATAATATCTTTTTAGCTTTCATCCTAACTCTCCACCTTTTGGCGAATATGGTACAGAACTGGGGTAGCTTTGGGGTCACGCAATCATTCCAATGGTCAAGCTCACATATTGTTATCTCACATATATATTATTATTAATGCGAGAACTCCCCCCGAAGCCAGTCTACCGCCACCTGCGGGCAGGCTTCGGCAGTTGTCCTCTCCGGCCTTCTAAGCTGCCATCATTGTCCCCTCCCCCTGCACACCCTGTTCAGTCTCGTCATCACTACACCTGGTGTCCATTACCTCATTAGAGGACTATTTAAGTTCCCTGTGTTTGGTCTTGTCTTTGTGTGGAATTGTTACATGTTACGTGTTTGTGTACGGGAGGTGTTTTTTCTCTACGTCCTTACGTTTATGTCCGGTGGGACATTTGTTGCGCTGCGCCGCATATCACTTCTTTATAACGACTACGGAATTAGTAATAAGAGCTTAGGCAATTGTGAGAACTCTGACATTAAATACACTGCTAACTATCTCTTCCTGTTCCTGGATCTGTCCTTCCTCACCACAGACCTTCATCAGCCCATGACCATTTAACTTATATCACTTTTTGACCACCCTATCTCCTCTCACAGTTTTTGCAATACATGGTCAAAAAAGGTTTCAAAATGTGTGTCCTGAACCCTATTTTGTTGCTATTGTTAATATTTAATATTTGCAACAAATGCCGATTTAAAAAAATATGTACGGAACAAAGAGCCAAATGATCCAAATGAGCCGGCTCTAAGGTTAGCCGATCCAAATGAGCCGGCTCTAAGGTGAGCCGATCCAAATGAGCCGGCTCTAAGGAGAGCCGACCCAAATGAGCCGGCTCTAAGGTGAGCCGATCCAAATGAGCCGGTTCACTAAAAAGAGTCGAAAATGCCCAACACTAGGCGACACGCTGGACTAAAATAGTCCAAAAATAAACACTTATTATAGGTGTACCATGGTGATTCAGCATACTGACTCATGTACTCACCGATATGGTAAAAGGAAAGAAGTTTGAGACACAGCTTAGGAGCAACTTAGTTGATTGACAACACTACATAACGGGTTGTCACTCTGCGTGTGTTTCACGCTGGATGCCGTTCGTGCTGAGCGGTGCAAGAGAGGATGACACCGTTTGCTAAGCGGGGGTGTTTTCATTTTCATCCTTAAAGGAATAGTTCACTTTGAAAAAAAGTTTTGATATGTTTTAGCTTACCCCAAGGGCATCCAAGATGTAGACGTCTTTGTTTCCGCAGTAGTTTCAATTTTGATATTTTTAGGTAAAACCGTTCTTGTCTGCCAGTCATATGATGCAGGTTTATGGTCACTTTAGTCCCCACCTCAAAGGGCATGCACAGAGAAGTCAAAATTAAACATGATTTAATTACTCATAACTCTAAGTACACATTGATGGCCTAAGACACGAAACGAGCGGTTTGTGTGAGAAAACGAACAGTATTTATATTGTTTTTACCTCTTGTAACCACATCCGTGTCCAAGTGATTTGAGGGTGGATAATGACACTGTCTTACCAGTTTCAGCTAGCATCTTCACAAGGTCTTTTGCTGTTGTCATGGGATTTATTCACACATTTCGCACCAAAAAAACGTTCCTCTCTGGGACTCAGAATCCGTCTCCTTCCTGAGCGATGTGATGGTTGTAAATTCCCATGTTTTTTATACTTGCGTATTATTGTCTGAACAGATGAACATGGGATCTTCTAGACATCTGGAAATTGTACCCAAGGACGAGCAACACTTGTGGGGGACTACAATTCTTTTCCTTATGTCTTGGTTGATTTCTCTTGATTTTCCCATGATGTCAAAGAAAAAGGCCCTTTATATGCATCCACAGGTGTGCCACCAATTAACTCAAATGGAATCAATTAACCTATCAGACGCTTCTTAAGCTCAGAATGGAATCATCTGGAGTTTCCTTTTTGTTTAAGTGTATATGTATACTTCTGACTTTGATGAAAGTGATAAAAAAATACATAAAAATGCTCCCTCGCTCGATTCTGATATTTAACAAATGCATAAAATATGTTAACATGTATTGATCTAAAACAGAAAAAGCTTACTCTCATTTAATGTATAGCAGTAAAGAAATAAACGTTTTTGTGTTTTTTTTCCTGAAGTGTATGTACATATCTGATTTCAACTGTATTCATGTAAAGGTAATTCTTTGTTATTTCTCATATTTGTACTGTATACTTAGTCAAACATTACTCTCTGATTGGCATCTCTATTGCAGAGGAGGCTTCTTCTTTACAGTTGGGCTAGCTACTGGTAAAGGTTGTATTTAGTATTATACACGAGTAAGCAATTGAAGGTATATCAAAAAGCTAATTTAGTCTGTATACACTTTTATTGACACTTTCATCCCAGACCTGGGGTCCGTTTCAAGAAGGAGGTTTAACAAACTCTAAATCTAACCCTGACCTCGGAGTTGATTTACCCTAAGATGGAAGTTTTCGGTTTCAGAACAGCTGAATTGAGTTGGTTCAATCAACCCGGTGTAGGTTCACTCAGAGTTACGCGCGTGCACCGCCTATAAAAAGGCAGCATGAATGGAGCCGCGATTCTACGATTCACCATGGCAACATTACTACCGCATACGTCACCCCAAGCTTGAAATACTGATGCAGGCTTACGGCGTCTATGAACACGTATTTAGGAAAAAATTGCTGCTCGGGTCAACGCGTAAGTTCCAATATAGTGTTTTCATTAGATTTTTTATTTACACAATAAGTTGGGAAATATTTTTTTTTACACTGTTAGAAGAAACTAGACACACACGCCTAAAATGCACACCCATGCTCAAATTTTATTACTGGTAAAAACTGGTACAATGGTATTGACGCTATAATCTATTTCATTTCGGTGCAATCCTGTGGGTGAAAAACAAATTTGTGTGCCATAAATGCAGCCAATTGCATTAGGAAATCCTAAAAATAAATTCAAATAATTTATACCAGTCTGATCTTGCAGCACCATGTAACCAAATTATAATTAATAACTATTCATTGTAAAGGGTTTTGCATTATTCACCTGCGATTCTGTGGACCTCTTCTTTAATGTCTCTCACTGGTTTGTGTCCAGGGAACACTACAAACACAGTTAATATAACGGCTCTGCATACAGTGGCTGTACTAATACTGCCCTAAAACTGACGTTTGCAAAAAACGTAATGCGACACAAATAATCCGCTCGGATGTAAGAGCATGTCCACGACGGGTTACATTAGTTATATGAGGATGGATAAGGTTATGTACATATCTGATGGACTGTAAAGATAAACTATACCGCTCAGATAGGAAGTTATCTGGAAATTAAAATACATCTAGTCGGGTTTCCTCATTATTACTATTATTTACTCCATGTGAAGTAATACAGCTTCTTCATCTGCAGGATCGTGTAACAAAAGGACATGTCATTTTCGAGATTTTTTTTTTAATCTATAACGTCACCTAAGTAAGTTAATAAAACAATCCTATTTTATTCATGCAGATGACAACACTGCGCTAAAATGCACCTGATACAGACTGAATTAATTAAAAATGAAATGAAAAAGCGCTGTGTCAGAGGGAGGAGACTGAGAGAAACTCCAGGTTTATTGAAGAAAAACTGCTCCCGACCAGGTTAGGTTCACAAACTCAGTTACCATAGTAACTGACTCTGAGAGAGTTTTCACTAAACCTCCTTTCTGAAACGGGCCCCTGGTCTAAATTCTGGTTACCGCTTTGTTTTTACAATTACACTAATCAGCACAAAATGGTCTTTTGGACCACATATATAACTGTGAAGGGTTATTCATGAGTAATGACTGATAGGTTTAACACATTGCTTACTATGGCGCAGCAGCAGCAGTGTCACCTTAGTTTGGCAGTTGATATCAGTACACAGTCGACTACGGGTGGCCGCAAGCACACATCATCACAATTTCAGCAGAAATTGAAACCTCACTAGTCAAAGATATATTATTATTATATCTCCTCCCACAGTTTTTGCACTACATAAACAAAAAAGGTGTTAAAATGTGCGTCCCAAACCCTATTTTGTTGCTAGTGTTTTGTTGAAGCATCCGTTATGTAGTTTATGAAATATTGACAATATTTTCGCTAATTTATTCTCATTGAAATACATTGAGAGAACGTTCAGAAAGAGACTGAGAGCTAATCCAGAAGTCCACACACACACAAATGTCATATCAAAATGTTCAGTTATTTGTGCTGTCACTACAAATGTAAATAGTATTTACGTTACGCCAGTTTTATTTTACATTTTTTACAAAACAATCATGTCACGTCATTAAAACCTTGTGCTACCAATTCACTTGGTAACTCGCCAGAGAAACTTGCTACTGCGAAACCTGTTGAAAAACAATAAACCAATTCTTACAATCCAACGACTAATCCTAACTCAAATTTTGTCATGAATTTTCATTTTATTTTCTGCTATCATATCTAGCTTGTATTGTATAGCGGATTGTGATATAAGAACAGCTATTAAGTCTTGATTTTGACCCATATTTGAATCAAGTCCAGTGTTACATTACCAAGCTCATAAATGTATTCATGTAGATTCAAGATTCAAGATTAAAAGTTTTATTGGCATGTGCAGAGTGACTTGAATCAAACTGCACAAAAAAATTCTTGTGACATGGCAGGCAACAACTACGTAGTTAGAAGAATAAAAATAAAACTAAAACAAAACAATTTACAACAATATACAGAATATACATAGCTACAAAATATGCATAATGAGTGAGAATATGCAAATCCTAAATACTAGGGGTGTAACTATTCGTTTTAACAACGATTCGATTCGTATCACGATTCGTGGTTGAAGATACGATTCAAGGACGCTATTGTCACGATCTGCCCTTGGCAGATGACGGGAGATAGACACAGGCGCAGAGAATACTTCTAATTTGAAGTCTTTATTCATTATGCAGGCAAGACAGGCACTGAACATAAGAACTGAAACACTGAAACACAAAAACACAACCAAGGATGAGATTTCTATAAAACAGAAAACAGCAAACTACATGACACGTAACGTAACTCAAAAGCACCCAAACCCAGCATAACACAGAAAAACCGCCAACAAGGTACAGACATAAAACCCTGACAAGGAGACAGACATCAACCACAGAACCATCCAACCTACCGACCAAACCCCTGAACTAAACCCAAGAACGAACAAGGAAATACATCTACAAACAATAAAGTAACATGCATACTGACATGAAACACAGACATGACACACCGACATAGAACCAGAACCCAACGTACCCGAAACAATGACCGACACTGACAAACTGACACAGACCAAACTATAAGCAGACACTAACGAACTAAACACAAAACAGGTGAGAAACCAACACAGGTGTAGGACATAGTCCCTGATTAATTTCTACTCCTAGCTGGCAGGGGGAGTGTCAACCCTGGCATGAAGGGGGACAGAGGCAGTTCGTTACAGTACCCCCCCCCTCTAGGCGCGGCTCCAGAAGCGCCAAACCCAAACCACAACAGAACCAACTGCTGCGGGGAGGCGGCCGAGGAGGTGGGGGGGGAAGGAGGCAACGTAGAGATCTGGACAGGCGGCTGCAGATCCAGAGGTCGACCAGGTGACGGATCCGGCGGTCTACCCGACGGTTGCCGGACGGATGGTTGACCCAGCGGATGTTGGTCAGGAGGCCGAACCGGCTGAGGCGGAACAGGAGATCGGACGGGCCGCGACGGCGGGTCAGGTGGTCGACCCGACGGGTGCAGGTCAGGTGGTCGACCCGGAGGAAGCGGGTCTGGAGGGCGGACAGGCAGATGCGGGTCAGGAGACCGGACAGGCCAGGACGGATCAGGAGGTCTACCCGGCGGGAGCGGGTCAGGAGGTCTACCCGGCGGGAGCGGGTCAGGAGGTCTACCCGGCGGGAGCGGGTCAGGAGGCAGCGCCGGAGGACACGGGTCAGGAGGCAGCGCCGGAGGACACGGGTCAGGAGGCAGCGCCGGAGGACACGGGTCAGGTGGCAGCGCCGGAGGACACGGGTCAGGTGGCAGCGCCGGAGGACACTGGTCAGGAGGCAGGGCCGGAGGCTCGGCCAGGATGACAACCTCGGGCATTGAACGGGGCTTCAGGTGGCCGTGCCGGAGGACACGGTTCAGGTGGCCGTGCCGGAGGACACGGTTCAGGTGGCCGTGCCGGAGGACACGGTTCAGGTGGCCGGGGAACTGGTTTTGGCCCGGCAACAGTCCTTGGCCCGGCAACAGTCCTTGGTCCGGGAACTGGCTCGGCCAGGATGACAACCTCGGGCATTGAACGGGGCTCGAGAACGGGACGGGGCTCGAGAAAGGGACGGGGCTCGAGGACAGGACGGGGGACCGGACTGGGGTCAGGCTGGGGGACAGGACTGGAGTCAGGCTGGGGGACAGGACTGGAGTCAGGCTGGGGGACAGGACTGGAGTCAGGCAGGGGGACAGGACTTGGAGTCAGGCAGGGGGACATGACTGGAGTCAGGCAGGGGGACAGGACTGGAGTCAGGCAGGGGGACAGGACTGGAGTCAGGCAGGGGGACAGGACTGGAGTCAGGCAGGGGGACAGGACTGGAGTCAGGCAGGGGGACAGACTCCGACAAGGGGTCTGGAGTGAGCTCGGGGTCTGGAGTGAGCTCGGGGGCTGGAGTGAGCTCTGGGGCTGGAGTGAGCTCTGGGGCTGGAGTGAGCTCTGGGGCTGGAGTGAGCTCTGGGGCAGGAGTGAGCTCTGGGGCTGGAGTGAGCTCTGGGGCCGGGACCGCCACGGAGACTGGGACAGCCACGGGGACAGACTCTGAGACGGAGACAGGCTCAGACTGGGAACGGGGACAGGCTCAGACTGGGAAACGGGGACAGGCTCAGACTGGGAAACGGGGACAGGCTCAGACTGGGAAACGGGGACAGGCTCAGACTGGGAAACGGGGACAGGCTCAGACTGGGAAACGGGGACAGGCTCAGACTGGGAAACGGGGACAGGCTCAGACTGGGAAACGGGGACAGGCTCAGGCACGGAAATGGAGACAGGCTCCGGCACGGAAACGGGGACAGGCTCAGGCACGGAAACTGGCTCAGGCTCAGGCACGGAAACTGGCTCAGGCTCAGGGACGGAAACTGGCTCAGGCTCAGGCACGCAAACTGGCTCAGGCACGAAAACTGGCTCAGGCAAGGAAACTTGGACTGGCAAGGAAACTGGGACTGGCAAGGAAACTGGGACTGGCTCCCCTCCACCTCCGGCGTCTTCCAAAGGAGGAGGGTCATCATCAAGGTCCTCCTCGTCAGAAACCTCAAAGTCTTCCCCACTGTCCAGTAGTGAGACTCTAACTGCCGTGTAGTGAGACTCTTGTGCTGCGGGGCGGCAGCCATCTTGTGCTGCGGGGCGGCAGCCATCTTGTGCTGCGGGGCGGCAGCCATCTTGTGCTGCGGGGCGGCAGCCATCTTGTGCTGCGGGGCGGCAGCCATCTTGTGCTGCGGGGCGACAGCCATCCTGTGCTGCGTGGTGGCAGCCATCCATTGCTGCGGAGGAGACTCAAGTCCCAGCTGTACATAGTACTCCCGGCTGATCCTCTCAATCTCCTCCTCCTCAGAGTCCTCCTCCGACTCGGAGACAAGAGACTCCCTCCACTCTAGCAGCGCCTTAAAATCCGCCGGCAGCCACCGAGATGGGGGAGCGGATGCTCGTGGCGGAAGAGGTGGACCGCGTCTAATCGCGCAGCGGCGAAAACAAACCGGGAACTCCGGTAACTGCCCGTAAGTGGACGGGCAGCTCTTCCTTCTCTGCTGTGTCGTTAGTGGGTCGGTCATTCTGTCACGATCTGCCCTTGGCAGATGACGGGAGATAGACACAGGCGCAGAGAATACTTCTAATTTGAAGTCTTTATTCATTATGCAGGCAAGACAGGCACTGAACATAAGAACTGAAACACTGAAACACAAAAACACAACCAAGGATGAGATTTCTATAAAACAGAAAACAGCAAACTACATGACACGTAACGTAACTCAAAAGCACCCAAACCCAGCATAACACAGAAAAACCCCCAACAAGGTACAGACATAAAACCCTGACAAGGAGACAGACATCAACCACAGAACCATCCAACCTACCGACCAAACCCCTGAACTAAACCCAAGAACGAACAAGGAAATACATCTACAAACAATAAAGTAACATGCATACTGACATGAAACACAGACATGACACACCGACATAGAACCAGAACCCATCGTACTTGAAACAATGACCGACACTGACAAACTGACACAGACCAAACTATAAGCAGACACTAACGAACTAAACACAAAACAGGTGAGAAACCAACACAGGTGTAGGACATAGTCCCTGATTAATTTCTACTCCTAGCTGGCAGGGGGAGTGTCAACCCTGGCATGAAGGGGGACAGAGGCAGTTCGTTACAGCTATTGGTTCATTTAGAACGATAAACTCCAAAACGATTTAGTGACTTGAAATAGAATCAATAACTTTTTATCCAAAAATTCAACCAGTGTAGTAAAAGTGATCTAGTGCCAGTAGTAGTGAATACCAGTAGTGAATATACAGAATATATTAGTTACAATATATACATAATGAAGTGAATATGGACAGTATGCAGACCATAAATACTTAAATACTGTAATAAAAGTGATCTAGTGCCAGTTGTGGATACATGGATAAGTAAATCAGTGTTACTGGTTGAGGAGCCTAATGGTCTGAGGGTAGAAACTGTTCTTTAGTCTGGAAGTGTGTGTACCGATGCTGCGGTACCGTCGACCAGATGGGAGCAATGTGAACAGGCGATGGCCTGGGTGGCTGTTGTCCTTGACGATATTCCTGGCTTTTCTGAGGCATTGTGATTGCTAGATGCTATGCACAGAAGGGAGGTGGCAGCCAGTGATGCGTTCTGCAGTCTTTACCACCCTCTGTAGGGCCTTGCGGTCAGCAGCGGTGCAGCTCCCGTACCAAGCAGTAATGCAGCCTAACAGGATACTCTCTATGGTGCACCTGTAGAAGTTGCTCAGTGTTGTTGTAGACATACCGAACTTCCTCAGGACTTGAGTCTCCTCAGGAAGTATAAGCGTTTTTGGGCAGTTTTCACTGCAGTCGGCTTGCCTGGACCACATCAGGCCATCACTGATGAACACACAGAGGAACTTAAAGACAGGTACTCTACTTCAGCTCCATCGATGTGTATGGGGCGTGTTCCCCCCCTGCCGCTTCCTGAAGTCGATGATCATCTCCTTGGTTTCCCCGATTTTTAGAGAGAGATTGTTGTCCTGGCACCTCTTCTCTGTACTTTGTCTCATCATTGTTGGAGATGAGAATAGGATGGTGGTATCGTCAGCAAACTTGAAGATGACGTTGGGGCTGTGTGTGGCCATGCAGTCATACGTAAACAGGGAGTACAGCAGGGGACTGAGTACGCAACCCTGCGGGGCTCCGATGCTCTGGGTCAGGGCGGAGGATGTAAAATTGCACGACAGAACGTCCAGGATCCAGTTGCACAGGGAGGTGTTGAGACCCAGGGTCCTGAGTGTGGGAATGAGCTTGGCGGGCACAATTGTGTTGAATACTGAGCTGTAGTCCACGAACAGCATCCTCACTTAAGTGTTCGCTTTTTCAAGGTGGGAGAGGGCGGTGTGTGTGGTCAGGGCGATGGCATCGTCCGTAGATCGGTTGGAGCGGTATGCAAATTGAAGGGGGTCTAAGGTGGCAGGGAGGGAGGAGCAGATGTGGATTCTGATCAGCTGTTCAAAGCACTTCATAATCAGTCAGTGCTACAGGATGGTAGTCATTCAGGCAGATGATGGTAGGTTTCTTCGGCAGAGGGAAGATGGTGTTCTCCTTGAAGCAGGAAGGGACTAATGAGTGAGTCAGGGATGGGTTGAATATTGAGGTGAAAACCTATGCTAGTTGGTCGGCGCACCCCCTGAGAGCACGGCCTGGAATGCCATCTGGCCCTGGTGACTTCCGAGGGTAGGGCTGCTCGATTATGGAAAAAATCATAATCATGATTATTTTATACGATTACTCATTGATTTTGGAACAATGTTGCATTTCTTAAATTAAAAACAGTGAAACAAATCAACAGTGCAACTCCTTGAACTGAAAGATTCCCCTAAGTATAAATAATACAAAACTAAATTTTAAATAGTATTAAATAATAACTGTTGCAGTGCTCTTTCACAATCTTTTATAAAGTCGTAAATAAATATAATACAAATCAAAAATGAAAACATAAATAAATTAGATCAAAATATATTTGTATATATTTCTAATATACTGACAGGTCTTAAACATGTATTGAACATTTTGTGAAACTAAATGTAACAAATTCCAGTCAGTCATGATAAAATAAAAATGGTTCGTATTGGGGCACATGTCTTTGGCCAGAAAGTATGCCACCGCCTCTGTTAATTTGTTATGCCTCTCGAGGCTATTAAATGCGTCTTTTATTGACGACTGTGTTGCAGTTGGGGTTGTTGCCCTGCTCTTCGATTTTTTACTTTTAGTTTGTCATAGGTGACTTTGTGGTTAATTTTTAGGTGGTTGAAAAGATTCGTGGTATTACCTACTGGTGCAGACACCACCGTGAAGCAAATCTTGCATATTACTTGTTTCTGCTCCACGTCGGATTGATCAAATTTTTTATTTTTTTATTTAACCTTTCTTTAACCAGGTAGGCCGATTGAGAACAAATCTCATTTACAACGGCGACCTGGCCAAGATAAGGCGAAAAAATGTGCAGGACAACATATAGTTACACAGAATACACGTTGATTTTTTAAATGACAGCACCAGACACCTTGCTGGCAGTGTTGGCTGAGTGAGTTTAGCCTTCTGGAACTAGTGAAAATGCGCGTTCGCGTCATTTGACCACGGGACAAAATAACAGTTTACTTGCAAAACGTAATGTGGAAAATAATCAATATTTCTCGATTATACTGTTTGCATAATCGTTAGAATGCGAAATCGAATTGAAATTTCGTCCTGGTCCTCAGCAAGCCTTGTCGAAGGAATTGTATTGGCCACCTCAAACCGTGCATAGAAGGTGTTGAGCTCGTCAGGGAGAGAGGCGACGGGACAAGCATCACTACTACTACTCCCTTTGTAGCTATTTTTTTAAGGTGCATAACATCTGCCGTAAAGATAATATGACGAGCAGCCTTAAGATGAACCTTGAATTCATTACATAGATAAACCTATTACAAGGACAATGTCAATACAATGAGAACTGATATGATACAAAAAATCCTAAAACTTAAAACCCTTATCACACACAATGCTGTTACGGCCCGATGTGGTGAAATAGAAGGAGTAATCTAGTCGAGAGTGAAATGGAGGTGATGCTTCTTTTAATCAAACTAAACTTAGCTAAACCGCAGTACAACACATGTTCTGCGTAAAGTTGACAAAATAATAAAGATAGAGACGCAGCGCTTCAATCTGTCAGTCTCTTTAAGAGCACTGTAAATCCTACAGCGTACAGGGCACGAAAACATGTAACAATACCAGACAAAGACACGACCAAATACAGGGAACCTATATATACGATTACTGAGGAGGGAAATGGGCACCAAGTGTTTGTAAATGATGAGACAGACAAAGGTGATGATGACCACAGAAGCCTGCCCGTTGATGGCGGTAGATTGGCTTCGGAAGGAGCTGTCACAGGATTTGCTACAATTGCATTTAAACTACTTTAAAAACGTTTCCATATAGACTCTCTTTTGTATTTGTGTTGTTGTCATTGCATTTAATTTGTTCTCAATCGGCCTACCAGGTTAAATAAAGATTAAATAAAAAATATATATAATAAACATTCAGCTAAATAGAAAATATACTATATTACCAAATGGTCCAAGACTAGAACAGTACCATAACTCAAAAGGCCAATCATTCACCTTTCAAATTCTTAATGCTTTTAAAATTCCCCGGGAACGGAAAAGACAAACACGTTTAAAAATGTGCAGTCTGTGGAGATGTACCTCTGGCCAGAGAACCCACAGAAGAGGATATTCAGTCAGTGGTTGATGAACCATCTCTGGGGGAAGATAACTGACATGGCTACTTGTACCTGAGCCAGAACAACTGGTATCCTCCCTGTCTGTACCGGATATTGTTAAAAACCATGGGCACCTGGGCGCTCCAGGCATCCTGGCTGACATGGGGATGACTTTAGAGCAGCAGGATGCGATACAGCTGGCAACAGTGGGATAGAGAAACAGCCTCTTATGGCACACCATGAAAAGTGGGAGGTTGGTGGTCAGCAATTAAGACAACGTGTTGAGGGAGAAACAAATTACTTCATCTCTACTATACAAAAAAGTCAGGGCTGAAATAAAAAAGTAAAAACATTACTGACCAGCATACATAATACGGTGTAAAAATACTTAAATACATGAATAAAAAAACAGCAGTTTGGCAAGAATCTAACGATAAATTTTATTAAGCTGACATAATATAATTAGATGTCAGTAATTTACAATGCTGTATCCATATTAGAAATGTAAGGCTGGTATTTGTAGTTAAATGTTACTGTACAAACAATGTGATGTCTTCTAATTAGTAGCCATGCTAAATATTTTCCCGGTAATGTTTTTTGGTGATGAACGTCTTTGCGCTAGCTATACGGTTATGCAAAATTCAATTGTTTTGCTTAACATTTGCTATTTATTTGCAGTTACCACCCCACCAGAAGTTATCTTGCAACATGTGGGCTGTAATCGTACTTATCAATAAATCATTGGAGTCAAGGATCTCATGGCTAAATTACTACAGACCAGCTGCCCTGACCTCTGTGGTTATGAAGTACCTTTAGCACCTGGTTCTGTCACACCTCAAAACCATCACAGATCCAGTACTAAACCCATTGCAGTTTGCCTACAGAGCCAACAGTTCTGTGGACGACACGATCAACATGGCTCTCCACTTCATCCACTTTTCCAGCATCTTGACTCCCCCCGAACCTATGTCAGAATCCTGTTGGTGGACTTCAACACTGCTTTCAACACCATAATGCCAGTCCTCCTCCAGGATAAGCTCTCCACCATGGGAGCGCCCTTGTCAACATGAAAATGTATCACAGACTTCCTGTCCAACAGGAGGCAGCACGTGAGGTTGGGGAAACACATGTCGAACTCTCTGACCATCAGCACTGGCTCTCCTCAGGGTTGTGCCCTGTCCCCTTTTCTCTTCTCTCTGTCCCCCATCAGTCACCACTCTGTCAAACTTCTGAACTACGCAGATGACACCAACCTCATTGGTATAATCTCTGATGGGAACCAGACCGCCTACTGGGAGTAAAACAATCGGCTAGTGTCAACAACTTGGAGCTCAATGCTCTAAAGACAGTGGAGATGAGAGTAGACTTTAGGAGAAGCCCAGCTGACCTTGCACCTAAGGATACGCCACACATAGCGGAGTCCTTTTGCTTACTGGGCAACACCATCGCCCAGGACCTCCAGTGGGAGCTGAACATCAACTCTCTCACTAAGAAAGCTCAACTAAGACTGTACTGCCTGCGGCAGCTGAAAAAGTACAACCTGCCATGATGAATAATGCCTATGGAACGGACCATTGGTTGTAAGCTGCCGTCCCTCAATGATATATTCAAAGCCAGTTCATTGAGGCGGGCAGCAAAGATCGAGGCAGACCCCTCCTATCCGGGAAACCCCACTATTCAGAACTCTCCCCTCTGGCAGACGGCTACGGACTATAAAAACCAAAATATCTCGCCACAAGAACAGCTTCTTCCTCTAGTACTAGACCACCCTTAGCCCACCCCACAGTGGACATCTTGCAAGACACTTTTCCTTTACCAAATTCAGATACATACTACATATTCTAATAATAGGCAGGGTCTCTTGACAGTTTGTGTTGTGTGTTTCTGCTCTTTTGCACTGTTTTGTGTACGTCTTAAAATGTCTTAAAATGTGTGTTCTAAATGCTGCAGCTAGTGGTCAGAAAACAGACTTGCGTGTTTAAACAGACTTGGCAAATAAACCTGATTCTGATTCTGTGATGCTAACTAGAGGAACAGGGTAGGGCTATTTCCCACCTAGATTTAACGTTAGAATATATCATGAGAAGGTTGGAACAGTATCAAAAATGCAAAAAACAAACAAAAAGAAAATTCTCTTCACCATGTACTATATAAAAACAAATTTCTAACACATTATTTGATGCTTTACGGGGATTTATTTATTTTTGAAAATATACACTCATTTCAAATCTGATTACCTTAACACCAAAAAAGTTTGGAGTTTAGTCCTAAATTGCCCTTGTCCAATTTTTATTGGAGCGTTGCATGCATCAATTTCAAGATGAACGTATATCTTAAAAGTTTCCATACTGTCACAACTTTTTCAGAGTTAGTTTTTTTATTTAAACTATAAATATCATAGCACGCTAGGTAGCAAGTTTAAAATAATATATCTGCCCGGGTGGACAATATAATGCCATATTGTAGACACAAAAAAAATGTAAATTAAGAAATGTTACCTAACGCTTTAACACAAATCAAAGAAAGTTTCTAGCTACCACACCCTGGACATGGTGTCAATGTCTACGGTAAAGTCTAGTTCTGTCAGATAGCCACATTAGCTAATTAGCACTTTGGCATATTTTGGATACATCTAGGAAAATATATTATTAAAAGTCACCCTGAATTTTATATATATATATATATATTTACATATTCATCTAATTGGTGAGGTCGTGTAAGCATTAGGAGTTACATTCGAGCCCCAGTGTACCGGGAAATGTTTGAGAAATTACTTTTTAATTGTTCATTGTGATCGCTTCTCTTAATATATTTGTATTTTATATTTCATAATTAAAAATCTTACATTTACCATGTCTTTTATAAGTGTGTTTTTATTTTTATTTAATTATTGCTGTGATACAGGGCACAACAGTAGAAAAGCCGTAGCCGTATAAAAAAGGAAAAATAAAAAAATAAATGCCATTTACTTTTTATTTAACAACACAAAAGAAGAAGGTATTTTTCCTGTCCTGTCAGAACTCATGTGGGTCTTCTTAGGCTGTAGGAAACCCGAAAAGAGAGCATGCAGGAAACTTGGCAGGAAAGAATCAAGAAGGCTAGCATTAGGTTACGACATTGCAGTGCCGTGAAGAAGTGTTAGGCAAGTTAATGGACTGTAATGTCTTGGAGATCTAGAAATTGATAGATTAAAGCAAATGACTTGATAAATTACTTTTTCAGAGATATTCATCTTTGTGTGTATGCATTACCTTGCCTAAGTACCATTATGCTTACTAGACATACTTTCAAAATCGAAAGAAATTCGATAGAGGTTAGATATTTCAACACGTTTGCTAATATATAGGTCAGATATAGGTCTAGACTCAGTTTCCTGTGAGTCTAGAAGACTTTGTGGAAAATACCCCAAAGATCAAACGAACTCTGTCACATAAATATTTTCCCTCTCCTCGGTTCCCAAGAGCCATACAACACCTAAAACAAACCAAATGTGAGATTCATTTCTGCAGATTGGTCAAGACATAGACATATGGGCTGTGAACACAAAAGGGTAACCTTA